>VBSM01003215.1:1003145-1023503 GCA_008086735.1 Cheirogaleus medius | reverse complement strand
CGTATTGACACTCATCCAGGGCCAAGGCCTTGGTCATGGCTGTTACTGCCCCCTTGGTGGCCACATAGGGAACTGACTGGGACTGGCCAATTGCTGCTACCAGGCTGGAGATGTTGATGACATTCCTCTAGGTCTTCCTAGCTCACAGCAACCTCAAACTCCTGGGCTCAAGCAATCCTCCTGCCTCAGCCTCTCGAGTTGCTGGGACTACAGGCACACGCCACCATGCTTGGCTAATTTTTTCTGTATATTTTTAGTTGGCCAATTTATTTCTTTCTATTTTTAGTAGAGACAGGGTCTCGCTTTTGCTCAGGCTGGTCTCGAACTCCTGAGCTCAAATGATCCACCCGTCTCGGTCTCCCAGAGTGCTAGGATTACAGGCATGAGCCACCGCACCCGGCCCACATCTTTCATTTCTTGTTGAGAATTGTCAGCCTTTACCTCTTCTAACACAATCATGTGTTGCTTAAGGATGGGGATAGGTTCTGAGAAATGCGCTGTTAGGCAATTTTGTTGTGCAAACATAGAGTGTACTTACCCAAATTAGATGGTATAACCTGCTATACACTCTTAGGCTATATTGTATGGCCTATTGCTCCTAGGCTACAAACTTGTACAACATGGTACTGTACTGAATACTGTAGGCAATTGTAACATGATGGTAAGTATTTGCACATGTCTAAACATAGAAAAGGTACAATAAAAATACGGTATTATAATCTTATGGATATCATAAATACCGTCCATTGTTGACTGAAACGTCACTATGTCACCATGACTATAGTATCTTCACTTCATTCTCTTTGTATTCTTTTGAGAACTCCATTAGGCTTCTATGAGATCTTTTTACTTCGCCCTCTATGTTTTTATCCTCTCTTAATTTCGAAATCCTTATATCTCCTCCGACACTTTTTCACTCTCTGATCCCTATCCCTATTTACCCCATTTAAGTACCCAGTCTCATTGGGTTTTGATATATCTTTTCTTCATGTTTCTTTTTGCAAAGATAAGCAGATACATGTATTTTTTTTATTTCTTCTTCTTTCCTATGTAAAAGGTACAAGTACTGCTAAATTAAATTTGTCCTAAAGCTGTCTCTGTAGATAGAGAACTGTAATCTGACTTGGTATCTAAACAACTGCAACCTAAAGTTGAGAGTATATTCTTGTAAGGAGTAGCCGAGTCTTGGCCAATCACAGCAGCTGACTTTTCAGCCAACCACAGGCTGCAAGCTTGCAGACACAGCCACCTACGGCAAAGGTAGAGCTACAACCAATCCAGCTGTTTCTGTGCCTCCAGTCCCTTTTCTGTCTCTAAATACTGCCTGCCCACGTCCCTGGGTGGTGCTCTCTGAACCTGTGTTGACTGGTTCAGGGTGCTGCCTGATTCATTGTTTGCTCCAATAAACTCTGCTAAGTTTGATTTGTCTGAAGGTTTTCTTTTAACAGTACTACAAATACTCTGCTGTCTTTACTGTTTTGTTTTTTTTAACTAAACAGTACATCTTAGAGATCACTTGTGTCAGTTCATACAGATCTTGCTCATTGTTTCCCCAGCCACACAGCCTGCTGTCACGTGGCTGTCCCACTCTGTATGTTCACCTCTCCTGCATTTAAGTACTTTCCAAAATTTCACAATTTCAAACAATGCTGCAATGGATAACCTCATGCGTATTTATTTTCTTATTGTTGGTGGTATATCTTCACCAATTTCTAGATGTGGGATTATTTGGGTCAAAAGGCAAATACCCATGTAGTTTTGTTTGGTATTGCCTAATTCCCCTTCACATGGGGCTTTCCAATTTGCAATCCCACTAACTATTATAAGAGTTCCCATTTCCAACAAAATGGTTGTCAGGCTTTTTAATTTTTGCCAATCTGATAGGCGCAAAAACTGTATCTCAGAGTAATTTCAGTTTGCATTTCTCTTTCTGAGTCAAATTGAACATTTGTCACATGTCTGAGGGCCAGTTTTACATCTTTTTTGGGAGTTGCTGTTCATATTTTTTGCCCATTTTTCTGTTGGTTTTTTTGGTCTTCTTTACCTCAAAGTCCTTTACTGTGTATGAGAGGGATATTAACTCTTTTTATCCATGAATATATGTGGCAAATATTTTTTTCCCAGTTCTTAATTTGTCTTTTGACTTCATGGTAATTTTTTTTGCCATGCAAAATTTTATTATTTTTATGCAGTAAAATTCATCAATCTTATACTGCCTCTGGATTTTGAGTCTTAGTTAGAAAACTTTTTCTTACACTCTGGTCAAAGAGGTATTCACTCATGAATTCTTAGTACTCTTATCATTTCACTCTTCACATTTAGGTCTCTGAACCATCTGGAATTTATTGTTTTGTATGATGGGAGTTATAGATCTAGTCTGAGCTCTTCCTAAATGGCTCCTAGCCCCGCACGCAGCTGGTCCCGCACTGCAGGTGAGAAGCGGAGATCGCCCGCCCACCTTCAACATCCGCCGCGGCCGCGCGGCTGGTCCCTGTCCCGCAAACGCACTCCCGCGCAGGGCCCTGCACGGTCGCCTTGTGCGTCCCAAGCTTCGCGGGCGGCGCGCCCCTCGGACGTGTGATGGGACGCTTCCTCGCACCCACGGGGAGCAGAGCTGGGGAGCAGGGCCCGCGGGGCGCCACCGCGCGGAACCGGGCGCGGAGATGCCGCCGCCTGCCGCCCGCAGCTGGTACTACGCCCTGTCAGAGCAAAGCGAGTGGCAGACCCGTTGGTACCAGGGCTTTAAGTCTAAGGGAAGGGTGGTGGGGTTTTTTTGTTGTTTGTTTGTTTTTGTTTTTGTTTGGCCTTCTTTGGAGTTCTTCCGGGCTCCAGAATCCAAATCCAGAGACAGAGTTCAAAGGGTAAGGTGAACTGAAATGTCTTTGGCTGAGCTCAAATTCTCACGGTGGGGTCTGAGAAAGAAGGCAGGTCGATGGGAGGATAGAAGAAGGAAAGGGAAAGGAAAACAAATTTCTTGTTGTGTCAGGCTATTTATACACAGACATTTAAAAAAAATCCTTATGAAATAGATACCCCCAAAGCCATTTAACAGATTAGAAAACTGTGGCCTAAGAAAATGTTAAAGATGATTTTTTTAAAGGGTAAAATCATGACTCTCGTATCAATATAAAATGAATACATGTCAAAGATCTAATTTAACTCATTAATTAATATAGGAACCAGTGATAATGCAAAAACTGGTTCAAATAAAAATCCAAAGAACAGACACACATATAGGCAATCAGGAATATTAAAGAGAATTTGCTAATAGGTACAAAACTGGTCACCATCCACAGGGTAATTAATTAACCACATCTTCCTTGTACAAAATTTATTTGCACTCCATGGACAAGAATCATTTATATTAACATCAGTTTTCTACAACACACAGAGTTGTCAGTTAGCTCAAGGACAAAGAAAAGAGCAGACCCTTCTAGAATAATGCCCCTGGAAGGCTCCTCTAGATGATCTGCAATGAATTTAAGTAGTGCTTTCAAGGTTTCACAGCTGCTAAGTAGAAGATCTGGAATTCAAACCAAATCTATTAATACATGTCTCTGTAAGTTATAGCTCTTTCCTCTGCACCAGGTAGCTTTTGGACAAGAAGAGGCTTTTTGGCAGAAATTGTGGTATTGCCCACTCATCATCCCATGTGGTTAAAAATCCCCAGTCTCAGGAATCTCCGTCAGAACCTACAGCAGCGTTCCAGAGAACTTCGAAACCATGGCCAATCATTGCCGTCTGGGGAGAGTCTTGTCCTCTTCCCAAGTGTTCCCTCGGACTCCCAAAGGGCTCTGAGGCTGGCCCGAGCCCTGGGAAGACCGCAGAAGAGTCTCACCGCCAGCACCGCACGCTGTGCCTGGGAAGTGGCAAGAGGCTACTACATGGGCTCCAGTCAGTTCTTAGCTTTGGCGGTTTCTGGTCGCTGGTACAGCCGGATTATGCCTTCATCATGCAGCCGCTTCCAGACTTCGCGCTCTAACTTGAAGTCATGGTTTATGTAAAAGACCAGTTTTTTCCACGACTTATCATAGTAGTGATCAGAAAAGCGCTCGTGGCCCTCGGTGATGAAGCCATAGGCACTCACCTGCGTAAGGGATGGAGGAAGAGACAGGCCTGGGGTTGCTGTCGCCCAGGCTTCTGCTCATGGGCTAACCCGGGGTGGGGGACTGGGGAGAGGGGGAAATCCCTTTATCCTGTTTCCACCCCTAGGGGTCTGGAGCAGGTCCCTGGATGCACATGCACACACGCATGCGCCCACGCTCACTGTCCCCTGCCGAGCAGGTCTGGGAATAGCTCCAGAGCTGCTTCTCCAGGCGTCCTGCTCCTGAAGTAGAGTCCTACCTGGTCACAGAGGTGAAGGGCTGTGAGCAGCAGGAGGGCCCCAGTGGTGGGGCGGTATATTCTCCAGTGGACAGTGTTCAGAGTCTTGGACCTTAGAAACCTGTGAAATGCCCCAGACCCCCAACTGTCAGGAGGCTGCAAGGATGAGAGGGACCCGGGCCCTCCACGTGCTTTCTGCTCTCACCTGTTCTTCATGTATCGGAGAAAGTCCGGGTGCAGCAATAGGTATCTGTCCAATTGCAAGGCTTCCCGGAAGGCTTTCTGGGGCCTGTGTCTGGGGTCAGGAATGGGTCGTTCAGGCTCAGTTCTCACACCTGGCTTGGTGTGGGCTGAGTCAGGGTTACGGACATGACTCCCTCTCCAGGTGAAGGCTAAGGCTGTCCTTACCTGTCCAGCCCTTTACAGCCCCTCACTGCACAGCTCGGCCTGGGCTAAAGGGGTGCGGGGGGCAGTGGGTACCTGAACCAGAAAAGATTCTTTGACCTCAAGGTCTGATTCAGAAGCAGCGCGTCCAGCCACTCATAGTCGCGAGTGCCTTCCAAGAAGTGCAGGTAGCGGATGTCCTGAGGACCAAGGACAGCGAGAGGTCCAGGAGTGCCGCCTTCAGGCTCTGACCCCAGGCTGCCCACTCGCCCTTCTCTGGTCTGGTCTGACTGTCCTCCCTGCTCCTGCCCCTCATGTGAAGAGCGCCTGTACCAGCCACAGACTCCATCCAGACAGGAGACACGAGACACCCATCTCCCCGCCCCGCCTGGTGCTCACTTCCCCATAGTCTGGGTAAGGGCAGGCCCGATCCTCTGCTCACCTTCCCCAGAGGCACGTTCTGGAAACCCCGGTTGCCCAAGATAAGAAGTGACTGGGTCACGGAGAAGGCAGTAAAGCCGTAGAAGGACGTCCGAGTACCCACATCCTGTTCGTAGCCTTTAATGACAGCCCCGCTCAATCTGTGTGGGGTGGGGGGACAGCAGACAGAGCCCATGAGTGGAGGAGGGAGACGTGCAGGTGGAGCAGGAAAGGAAGGAGGAAGGGAGGCCGCAGTCACATGCCGAAATTCTCTGGGGGCCCAGGAATCCCATCTTCCAGATGCAGGCATGGAACGCTGCATCCGTTCTCTCAGAAGAGCCCGTATCTGCAGGAGAGCGGCGGAAGGGGACCCGGGGGTGACAACTCACCGGAACACATAGTCATGGCTGTCTATCTCCTGGCCCATGTGGGAGTTGTTCAGGATGCCCCCGTTGCCCACCACGGCACACGTGATGCACCCGGAGCTCGCAGGAGGGAGGCTGGCCAGGAGCAGCTGCTGCTGACCCACTGGGGGGAAGTGCGTCACCACCTCCTGCACCACTGGAATGAGGGGGGCTCCGTTCAGAGCCCTGGAAGGGACAGGAGTCTGGCCCATTGTCTCTCCCAGGTCTGGCGGACCCCGGGGCAGAGGCGGACCAGACATGGAAAGCGCGCTGCCCGCCGCCCTCTCCTACCGCGTCCCCCGCAGCCTGCCCCGGGTGAGGACTCACGGGAGTGGTTGAGGTCCATGAAGCCAAAGGGCGGTGAAAAGTGCTCCAGGCGCTCCCACTCACTCTGGTTGAAGCGGCTGGAGTCCAGGAAGAGGGTGAGGTTGGGCAGAAAGAGGTTCCGGAGCCACGGTGACCTGGAGGCTTTGACCTTCACAGAGTCCGTGCATGTCTACGTGCAGGAGGGCTGGGTCAGGCAGGGAGGGCCCAGGAAGGCCACCGCCAGGGGCTGGGCCTTGCAGTTCGGATGGCACTGCCTCTGCTGCCTCTGCCGTCCTATTCCCCGCCCCCCGCACCCTGCCATCATCCAAGGGGAACCAGCCCCAAACGCAGCAAATGCCCAGCACGCTGTCCGTGCCACGGCTGCGGTCGGATGTGTGCAGACACATCTTAAATCCTGCCCTCTGTGCGGGGCCAGAAGAAGGACAGCGTGGTGAAGCCCAAGCTGTTTTTCTCAGGGTTGGAAGAGAGTGGAGGCTGTGAGGTGGGCTTTGCAGGAGAGACAGGCGCTGCTGGGGATCAGGGCTGGCGTGAGGTTGCGGCGTCCTGTCTGTCAGTCCTGCGCCCTCCCAGCGCTGGAGGATGATTCCCGTGTCAAGCCCCAGAGCGGATCGCACCTGTCCTCACCCACCTCTTCCCATGCTGTCCAGCCCAGGACTCTGGGGGCTGCTGCCCCTCCCGGTGTTGGCCATCACAGGATGGGAGGGTGGGTCGGGCGCAGGGAGGGGGATCGCGGGCAGGACAAGGCAAAGCCTGAAGCTCCTTCGGGAGGTGTGGGAGAGGCTGGGGAGGGCCGTCTCCTGGAGGGGTGCAGAGGAGAACTCACCGTCTGGAGACCCCCCTCCTCCATGCTGTATTTCTCCTCAAAATCCCACCGGGGCTCAGCCTTGAAGTTGGCGGCATTCAGCCTCTGTCTCTGGGCTGTGCGTGTGGTGCGTCTCTGGAGAGAGGTGGCACGTGGGGTGACCAGAGGCTTCTTCTCCGTGGGCGGGACGGCTGCTGTGGCCACTCCTCTCTGCCTCCTCGTCCACGCTGCTCCTGTGGCGGGCCGTGGTGTGCCCTGCCTGTCTGGAACGGGTGTCTTTGCGGTGGTGACTGCTTTGCCCTTAGCCAGTGCCGTCCTTGTGATCGTCACCTTCCCCGTCTGGCCCCCGTGTCCTCTGGTCGTCTTTGTGACCCAACTCTTTAGCGATGGGGCCTCTGTCCCAGAGTCTGGACCTCTGGGTGTGGGCACCACGGTTTTCTCTTTTTCCTGCCTCTGTGGTAATGCGGTCTGTGCGGTGCTGGCCACTTTGCCCCGCTCCCTGGGGGGTGCCGTGCTGGCCTGTGTCCTGCCGTCTGCCCCGGCGGGGGCTGTGGGCTGGCGCTGCATGTCGAGGTCACTGTTCTTTGGCTCGGACTCCACATAGCTGGTTGTCCTCCTGCTCACAGTGGGTGCCCGGTATGTAGCCTTTTGTAGTGGCTCTGCAGCTCTCTCTTTAATGTTCCCTCTGGACTGATACCTGGGGACACAGATAGCGTCTGATGAAGGCTGAACACCGTAGAAACTACAGAAACGCTGTCATCAGCAGCATGACTAGGACTGATTCTCCAGCTTCAGGCCGACTGCAAACCAGTCTCTAAGGGAGATGAAGGGAACGTGTATCACCACCCACTACCAAAAATCACCCTGCCCCCTTTGGCACAGGGTCTGGACACTTACATCTGACCAGTAAAGCACCCTTGGCAGGAGCAAGGCGTTTGGGGAGCCGGAGCCAGATGCCGAGACTGGCGTGGAAATGTCTCCCCCGCGCTGCACCCTCGGCCTCGTGCTCACTCCTGGGCCCCCCTGTGCCCGGCCATTCCGGCTTGTGAGTTCTAAGAATGAGCTTGTGTGATCTTGGTCTTGTCACCTAATCTTTGTGTGATTGAGTTGACCATTCTGTTTTTTTAATGAAGCACGAATAACCAAGGAAGGCAACCTCATTTGCAAGGAAGTGGAAGAGACACATGCATGTAAGGGCCACGGCTGCCGACCTTGGTTTTGAAAGGTCTGCCTTAAAGATTTACTTTAAACACTAGCATGAGTCCAACCCTGCTTAAAAACAAACACTTGCTTGTTGGCATTGTTAGGAAAAATATACGTATTCGACAATTATTTGTGGAGAGCCCACTCCGTTTGCAGCATCTCATGTTAGATGCTGGAGATCGCAGACGAAAGGCGCGTTTCCCACCCGTAAGCAAGGACAGCTCTAGTGAGACAGTCAGGGAAGTGAGTGATTGCACTGCCTGGATGTGTGAGCTCAGAGCGAGCCGAAGCAGGGGTTCTGTCTGCCCCCCCAGGGAGTGAGGGAGCTTCCCCTCCAGGGTTAGTGGCAGGGCCGGAGTAGGGTTTAAATTGTGCATTGCATTCCAGGGTTTAGTTTATCGTGTGTCCACTTGTTCAGGAAGAGCCATGGAAGAATTTCAGGTGGGAGGTGCGGGGTGTGCAGAAGGAGGAGAGTGGTCGTTGGGGTGGAGGGGCACGATCTGATTTCTATCCCAGAATGCTTTTTCTAGCAGGAAAAAGCACCCTATATTTAGGGTGGCTGGTCTGATTTCTGGCACTCAAGGTTTTTAGCTCCTGGGATTGTATTTACTTTCTTTTCTTTCTTTTTTTTTCTTTTTTGACACAAGGTCTTGCTGTGTCCCTCAGGCTGGAATGCAGTGGCCTCATCATAGTTCACAGTAACCTTAAACTCCTGGGCTCAAGCCATCCTCCTGTCTCAGCCTCCTGAGTAGCCGGGACTACAGGCGTGCACCACCACGCCTGGCTAATTTTTCTATTTTTTGTAGAGATGGGGTCTCGCTTTTTCTCAGGCTGGTCCTCACTCTGTCGCCCAGGCTGGAATGCAGTGGCCTTATCACAGCTCGCTGCAACCTCTGAACTCCTGGCCTTAAGCAATCCTCCCTCCTCGGCCTCCCATGGTGCTAGGATTACTGATGTGAGCCACCACACCTGGCCTTTATTTTCTATTTTCTACTTTAATGTGAGGCTGTCAAAACCATCACTTCGCTTCTGCCGCTTAGTATCAGGTGTTCTGCAGAGAAACCCGGATCCTCCGCTCTGCACACTCCTCTGAGCTTTGAGGTGGGGTCCCTGTGTGACAGAGGTTTGGGGGGGATTCCTGGGAGCCTTGGGAGAAACAGTCTTCCTCTGCCGACCCTGGCCCCTGCCCAGGTGGACGTCCATGTCCCCAGTTCCCACTCCTTTAGTCTGCCCCTCGGATCCTAGGCCCCCCGATTCATCTTGGTCACCTTTGTCCCTAGCTCTCTTTGTCTGTTTGTACCATTCTTCTTCTGAGCTACGTATAACAGATTTACTGAGGCTACGTGAAGAAAACAAGAAACAACATGAGATCCGTAGCCAAAAAGACGCAAGTGACAATCCTGACACTTCCATTTATTAGCTGGGGTGACTGGGAGAAATCGTTTTAACCTGACTCTCAGTTTTCTTATCTGTAAAATGGGCTGCTGCCTTTCGCTTCTGAGAGAAGTCCCCTCTGAGCATGAACTGACAACAGGCGAAAGGGGCATCTCGCACAAAATACACAACTGATGTTAAGTTCCCTCCCCTCTCACCCCCACTGACGGTCTTCGCTTTCGGTCTCGCCCACTCTGCCGTGCGCATGCGCACGTGGAGCTCTCGCTGCCTGCGGGTTGCTGCTCCGACTTCGCTCACCACCCCGACTCAACAGCAAATATTTACCGAGCGCCTCCCTGGAGCACAAGATAGTGACTGGGGCCTCAGCGGGGAGATTAGCCACACGGATGTCCTTCCTCCCCTGGAGCCTGAGACACAAAGGGATGACAAGTAATCGCACGGACAGACGTCACGTTGCGACTGGGGGGTGCCGGGGAAGGGGTGAGCTCTGCTGCCCGCAGTAATGTGGACGCTGACACCGAGCGAGGCGTCGAATTCGTCATGTGTCGGGGGGCTGGATCCGTTCAGGGCCATGTCATCTCTTTCTTAAATCGCAAGCTCCGAGGAGGTGGGAATCATTCCGTGCAGCCCTCACTGCCACCTGTCACAGGGCCACGGCCCCGGCACAGCCGTGCTTTGGAAAGGGCTTCTGAGCCCGCCAGGAAATGGGTGGATTTAAACAAAAGCGGAATAGCATCTGACATACGCACAGAGCACGTACAGAAAGACGCCTCGTTTAACAAACGTTTACGAAATGTCTGTTCTGTGCAGTGTGCCGCGTGGGCACCAGGAGTGTAAATTTCAACCGGACACAGACCTTGGGCCTTGGTGACACGTGATTGCTGTGACCAGGGGCAGAAGACAAAGAAGATCTTTCATTCCTGGAGAAATGCAGGCTGGCCCAAGGCCACAGGCGAAGCGGGCAGGTTACCTGTGTTAGCACTTCCTCCCTCTAGGGCCCCCGCCCCCCAGATGTGGTGACCCCACCCCCCCAGGTTGATCCCCCATGTCCAGACTTAGCCTCAAGGAAACACATTTATTCAGGTCTTCCAGGAGGGGCACTCTCTGTCCTGACCTTGAAACTTAATCAAGACTTAACATTCCTTTAAGGTGGTCTGGAAAGGGCCGACAGTGGTGTCCTTATTTCCCACCTCCCAGGGATCCTTCTTGTGTGGAGCACACACCCCGTTAACTGGCCGAGCGTAGGAAACGCCTCTGCCTCTGTGATGTGGCTCAAAGGAGTCACTAAGATGGGAGATATTTCAGACCAGCGAAAAGCAAAAGGCCACGGGGCGGGGTTGGACTGAGATACAGAACATCCTGAAAAGGCTAATAGCCTTCAAACCCTAAATCTCTTTTCATTTTCTATTAAGAAAAGGTCGGTGGGGGGAGGGGACTTACTACAAAGATAGAAAGTGTCTCAAGAAGCCCCAGAGCAAGAGCCTGGGGGCAGGAGCCTCTCTCTAGCACGATCTCTATTCTTACTGCTGCTCCCCTGATTCTGCTTTCTTTTATTTCTTTATTTTTATTTGTTTATTTATTTTGAGGCAGGTTCTCGCTCTGTCTGCACTCCCAGGCTGGAGTGCAGTGGCATCATCATAGCTCACTGCAGCCTTGAACTCCTGGGCTGAAGGGATCCTCCTGCCTCAGCCTCCCAAGTAGCTGGGACTACAGGTGTGCACCACCACGTGCAGCTAATTTTTCTATTTTTTTAGAGATGGGATCTCTCTGTGTTGCTTAGGCTGGTCTCGGGCTTCTGGCCTCAAGTGATCCTCCCACCTCGGCCTCCGAAAGTGCTGGGATTACAGGCATGAGCCACCACACCCAGCCTGTTCTCTTCTCTCTTTTCCTCTCTGCAGACCAACTTACTTTGCTCTTCAGCCCACTTGGTGGTGGAAGGTGGCCATCCCATAACACCTGTTCTAAGGACTGTTGACTCTCTTTGTTCTCAATTTTTCATTCTTGGGAGGAAGACTCCGGCCCACTTGGGTCCCCTCTCCATCCATGTCCAGGAGTCCGGGTCATACAGTTTGTGACATCCCATGACACTGTGCATGAGAGGACAGTGTCAAGAGAAGAGGGGGTTATCGGCTCATGAACGGGGCGGACACCCCCAAAGTATCCCTTAAGAAAGAACACCCTCAATGCAGGGTGGGAGACTGGAGCTAATCAATAATGGATTCTTGATCGAGTCCTTCCACATTTGTTTATTTTTTTATTTTATTTTATTTTTTCAAATAGAGTCTCACTGTGTTGCCCAGGCTAGAGTGCCGTGGCATTAATCTGGCTCACAGCAACCTCAAACTCCTGGGCTCAAGCAATCCTCCTGCCTCAGCCTCCCGAGTAGCTGGGACTACAGGCATGTGCCACCATGCCCGGCTAATTTTTTATATATACTTTTAGTTGGCCAATTAGTTGCTTTCTATTTTTTAGTAGAGACGAGGTCTCGCTCTTGCTCAGGCTGGTCTCAAACTCCTGACCTAGAGTGATCCACCCGCGTCAGCCTCCCAGAGAGCTGGGATTACAGGTGTGAGCCACCACACCTGGCCTCCACATTTGTTTAGTAGAAAGGTCTGCATGCTGTGGGGTGGGGATGAGACTCACCTTTGGGCTGACAACACAGTATGAGCTCCAAGCTCACGTGAGCCACTCAGAAAAACAGGAACTAGCTGTTCATTGAGTTTAGCAAACAGCCCTTGTTACTCAGCAGGACCTCTTGGTGGATTCACCCCCTCCTCCACTTTCCACCCCCCAAGCTCAAGAGGCCTGTGGAACTTTCCCTTCCAAACCCTGCAGCGCTCTGCCAAGAGGAATCCCGAACACGTTTCCCCATCTGGATAACTTTCACGGGTGCAGCTGCCTGGCCGGCAGGCACCTTCCCATGGGCATGACTGGGAGAGACGGCGAGGCAGGGTGGTCTCTGACGTCACTCGTCTCAAACCAGGCGGCCTGGACAGCTGACCATCTTGCAGTGGTCACATCGGCCCTGAGGACACAGGGCACTCCTCTCTGGAGCCCTGTTAGAGGCGCGAGTGGGCCAGTGACTCCTGGAATGACTGTTCCGTCTGCAAATGCTACAGTTGATCGATGACTCATTTAAGCTTTACAGGAAGTCACAGCAATGACCCGGGTAGGGACAAAATTATATAATTAAGTTTCCCTTAATTCCCTATAATTAAATACACCGATGATTGCTAGGGATGTGGGTGTTTATTATTCTCACGCGTGGTATTTGCTAAACGCTTAAATCATGCCCATATGCTGAGTGTCCTGTGTTCGCCTTGCTCAGCCCCTGTGTGGCCCTGACCGTGGTGTACGCCGTGGGCTAGGCTGGGTGGGGGAGAGCTTCTTTTCTATGAAGGTCCTCTAATCCAGGGGCACGGGAAATCCGCGGGTATAATCATGGATCCCACCCAAGCAAAAAGCAATTTAGTTTCATAATTCTAATCTACTTGGGAGGTAAAAATATAAAATATTGCACTTGAAAATATAAATTTAACCTTCACAGGGATCACACAGCCATTCAATAAAGGAAACTAATAAAAGAGTAATCACCTGGCAACCTCCTCCCTCTATACTCTTTTCTTTTATCTTATGGAAACAAAAAACAAAAATCGGGAGGCATCTGTGTTCTTAAGTGCTTATCACCAAAAGGAACCTGTAGGCAAGGACAGGGCCAAAGGTTCACCGTTATCTGTGCCTGCGGCCATAAAACCACTGCTGGCGGCCAGAGCGCAGTGTTTTCCCAGCTCATAGCCCTGGAGATACAACGACAGAATGTCGAAGGTAACCAGGACGTCGAAGAGGCCGTGTCCAAACTGAAATTTGGGAATAATACCCCAAATCAAAGCTTACGCACTAAGAAAGCCAGTGGGAGGAGAAGATTATTTCATCAAGGATAAGAAAAGAGCTCAAAAGACCCCTTTGATTCCCTAAATAATTTTGCACTCTGTCCCCTATGTGTGGGGCAGAGACTGGAAGAGGCTCCAGATCGGTTGTGCCTGCTGCGTGGTGAGTGGCCGGACTCTCCACAATCGCCACCATCAGCTTCGACCCTCATTCCCTCTTCCCTCCTGCGGGTTGCATGTTGGGTTCCTCGGCTGTAAAAGAGGCACAAACCAACCCTTGGCTCCTCCCTGGTGTCTCTCCTCACTCCCGGCTGGCAGCTCCCTGCCTCGAGCTGCTCCTGCCTCCAGGACGCACGTACTAGCTGAGCCCGGAGTTTCCAAGACTCCCTTGGTGTCCAGCCAGCGGTTCCAGATCCCTTTGTGTTTGATCAGCTCTTCAGGGTCTCTTGTCTTATCTGAAATGGGAACCAGTCATTCTGCTTTTCTTTTCAAACTCTGAAAATAACTTACTGTATATTTCAAAATAGCTATTATAAAAGACAAGATTTGTAATGTTCCCAACACACTCATAAAAGGTAAACGTCTGAGGCGATGGATATCCCAATTACCTTGATTGATCATTACACATCGTATACAGGCATTAAAGCATCATATGTACCCCCAAAATCTGTACAACTCTTACCTATCGATTTTAAAAAGACACCAACATAAAATCACCTGGAACTTGTTTCGTATTTCCACATAATTCAAGAGGCCACATCTTTTAAAAATCGTCCCTGTTGCTGCAACATCATTTTCAGTTTGAAGCTGGGAAATGTGCAATGTATAATTTCATCACGAAGTTTGTACAACTTGAAAATTTTTACTAGAATACACTAGAAATGCAATTGCTATTGTGTTGAAATGTACAGAATTGTCAAAAAATGTGACTTTTTTTCACCTAAACAACAGCCAGTTTATGTTCTACTAGAAAATAGAACACAACAAACAGTTGAATAAAGCAAACCACTGTGGGGAAAGAGTAAAGGGGTCGGGTGGGAACAGTGGCCCCCCGTTTTCACCGGGGCAGGACCAGCTCCGGGAGTCCTCTGGTGCAGAACCCACGGCCTTGGTGGCATCCGGCAATGTCCGGGTCAGGATTTTATCATGCCTGCTTCCTGATGACACAGGGGCTATTAGAGCAAATTGAGCCCATCCTCTGCCAGGCATGAGCGGCAGCCACCTGGCCTGTCGTGCTGTCACCTACTCGTGACTTAACCTCTTGAGCTCCACTGGATATTCCCGTACCCACGTTGTGTTGAACTTTAATCTGAGACAGAATCAACTCGTTGGCACTTGGCAAATGGACAAGGGGACACGCTGGGGCAGAGAGAGCCCTGGCTGAGATCTGCGCCAGCACTTCCCCCAAGCAGCCCCCAGCCACAGGACGCCCCGGGCCTCCGTCCCCTCACCCATTAAATGAGAATCTTAATACCCGTCTCATAAAACCCTCGAGAGGCCTTTACAAGCCAGTGTTAAAAGGCACTGCAAAAAATGCCATGTTCTACAAATGCAGGCGAGTTGCATTGAGCCAGTTGCTAACGTTGTGTGACACACAGCAACAGAGAGACGCCCTTCCCATCAGCTCTCCGTTGGGTTCACAAGCCCAGAGATGTCAATCTAAAGGGATGACAGCCTGCAAGGCCATGGGTAAATAATATTCCGTTGACTGCACTTTGCTACCTATCGTTGGGATATCAAGAAATAGCAGGATAAAGCCGGGCATGGTGGCTCATGCCTGTAATCCTAGCACTCTGGGAGGCCACGGCGGGGGTGGGGGACGGGGGGAGATCATTTGAGCTCAGGAGTTTGAGACCAGCCTGAGCAAGAGCGAGACCCCATCTCTACTAAAAATAGAAAAAATTAGCCAGGCATGGTGGCGAATGCCTGTAGTCCCAGCTATTCGGGAGGCTGAGGCAGGAGGATCACCTGATCCCAGGAGTTTGAGGTTGCTGTGAGCAAGGCTGACGCCACGGCAATCTAGCCAGGGCAACAGAGTGAGACTCTGTCTCAAAAAATAAATAAATAAATAAAAAGAAATAGCAGGACAGGCATATTATTGAGAAATATGGGTGGCTATACCAAAAGGAACAGCAGGAAGAGGTAAATAGTTGCCGTGGGAACAGGACCCCTGTGTGAGGAAAGACATGCGGGCCGCTCTACTTTGATGCAAGCCTCGTCCTACTGTTTGACTTAAAACATGTGCATGCTACCTTAATAAAAATAAAAAATCAAAGAGAAAAACTCTGAAAGCTAAGTGAGACATCTTATCGCAAATTCTATGGGAATTGAAAACACAGTGCAATGTTCACTCTGCAGATATTTACTGAGTGGCCATTACATGCCAGGCATTGGAGCTACCTCTTAGGGGTTAGAGATAAAAAGCTATGGTCACTAGTCTCAAGAAACTCACAGTCTAACTAGCTGCAATAAAGTGTCGTGGGCAGGATGACATTAGTCATACGTCCGGGAGACAGTGGGCAGTGGGGGTACAGCCTCGAGAGGCAGCGGGGCTACAGGGGGACACATCAATATGGAGGTGACACCCAAACTGGGTCTTTCGTTCCTGAGTTTTCAGAAATGAACTTTTATGAATTATTTTTCTTTTTACAAAAGCAGCGTGTGCTTATTGCAGGAATAGCAGAAAATGCATTTAAACATAAAAGTTTAATAGCAAACTCCTATTGTTCCATCCCTTCCAAGAATCTCGTTAGCACCTCAGAACATGAACAGCCAGACCCCTCCTCTGTGCCTACCATACTTTCAAATGGAGTTGCATCCTATTTTGAAATGTTATTTAATTATTTTTCTCTCCACCCCCTCATACCCTCCCCCAGCAGTTAAGAGTCAGTTCCACGTCCAAGATTTGGTGAACGAGATAAAATATCCTGGAGAAGTTAGGAGGGAGAAGGACCTTGCTACTTCCTACTAAAGTAGCAACCTTTCCCTGGAAAGGTTTACTGGGGTGGGGCGGGGATAAGAGGAGGAGGGAGAGTAGAGAGAAGAGAGGCATCTGCAGGTCCCAAGGTCAAAGGGCCCCAGCCCCCCACTTCCTGGCAGTGTTCCAAGGGTCTAAACAAGACCTGAAAGGAAACAGCTGCATGCGGAGCCCAGGAAGACAGGACTGTAGACAGAGTCAGAAAACTTGCCCAGGTGGACCCCACGAGCCAATGGACAGGGACGACAGCTCAATGCCTAAGGATTGCTGTCCCCTCCCAAGCAACGGCATCACAGCAGGGGTCATGAGCCCCTGTTACCATCCTGGGGCTGGGGCAGGGGAGAGAACAGCTGGGATTAAGTTTTCCTGCAGCTTGATGGATGGGGGTCCTGAATCAGGAATCAGGAGGTGATATTAATAGAAAATAAAGTTATATTTATTATACCAAAACAAATGAAACAGAATCCACAGGTCTGGTTTAACAGCTCACTCTTAATTACCATCTCTAAAGCTAACACAGGCACATACCAGACTAGGAAAGCCAAGCAGAGACACGCTCTTAGATTACGTCGACACATGGGTGAGCAAACTGGAGACTGACACCAAAGCTTTTGTCGGTTTGATGCACTCGGTCATGTCTTGAGATGATACGAGAGGTGGCCCAATAACATAGGTTTGGAATCATCGCATCGTCTGCAAGTTCCTCCAAACCGCTCCTTCTACCGTCCTGTCTGTCGCCAACTCCAGCTGATCCGACTCGACCTCAGTCCTGTCTTCCCAGCCACTCCCCTTGCTCGGGGCCTCATTAACTCTGCCCTAAGCCACTGCCGCGATAAATTCATGCACTGGCAGGAAAAATCCGTACCCAGGGGCTTGTGACGTCGTGTCAGGATGAATCGGACAGAGGCAGGTGGGAATGGTGTGACACCCGGCTGGCCTCACGGCCGGGGAGCCGGACTCTGGAGTCAGCCTGTCTGGGTTTAACCAGGTGTCCTTGGGCAAGTTATTTTATGACAAAAGTGGGGTGATGATAATAGTAGTGTCTACCTGAAAGGCTGGATGTGTGAGTAGCAGCTATGATTTTCTGAGGCCGGTGCCTGGCACACTGGGAGTGCCGGAGCAGCGTCGGTTAAATCAGTCATCGTCTCTCATTCCTGAACACACCTGACTTTTCCCATTCCTGGGCCATCCCTTCCGTTGTCCTTAGTCTGCAACGTCCCCGCTTGGTGACATGCTACACAGCCTGCGGGCAGTATGCTCTCCTCACCCTGGTTGGAACTAATCTTCTCAATTCGCTGCCCCAGCGCTTGTGCCAGTGGACTTCACGCAGGTGTTCGTCACCACTAACAGCGTCACGCGCTCTCCTGCCTCGAGCATCCCTCTCCATTAGGCTTAAATCTCCTGAGTCACCCCAGGGGGCCGGGGAGGAACACGGCATTCGGAGCCCTCCCCCTTCAAATACCCGTTTTGCTATTTCCTGGCTGGGTGGCATCAGGCTTCGCCTCTTTGAGCCTCATATTTGTCATTTTTGAAAAGGAATAAAAATGCTAATCGGAGGCAACAGGCGTGAAGGTCAGAATAACACAGCAGCTCTGAGGCGACAGTGATGCGTCCCCTCTGTAACAGTGACCCTCATAAACCAAAGTCCACGTTTTATTGCTTTCTTTTGTTTCTGATTTTACTGTCACCTCGGCCTTGTGGGGAAGAGAAGGGCCACTCCCCAAACTGCAAAACCGACAGTCACTGTTGCCTCTCCCTGCTTCCTCCCACTCCTTCAAAATAGCTCTTGTTTCCCGCTTCTTCCTAGTCCCGCTGTGGCTGTCTTAGGCCAGATCCTCTCCGCAGTGGAGTTTCGGTTGCTAACGTCGCCTCCCACTGCATCTGGGTTCCTCCCTCTGTGTCGGGATCACCTGCTGGAGGCAGCTCACCATCCCGCCAGTTGCCACCACTGGTCGGGCCTGAGTGCTAACTCGCTCTGCCCCCCAGTCCACCCCGTTCGTTAGGCAGAGGGATCATCGCCTTAAAATACCTCTTGCACGGGCGCCTCCTGCCTCAAAGCCTTTGCAGCCCCGCCCTGCGCCGGCCCTTCCTCTGCTCCCAGCCTGACCCACTTGCTCCCTGTTCCCACAGCTCTCCTCACCTCCACGCCTTCCCCTGAGTACTCATCCTAGCCTGCCTGTCTCTCAAACTCCATGTCCTCTTTGAAGCTTCGGCAGACATGAAATCCGTCCCTCCAGGGACCTCTCTAATCCCCTGTGCTGCTGGCTATCGCTGTCAGTCATTCTGGAACTTCGTTATGTAAACAGTTTCTGGAGCAGTCTCCCCGTGTGGCCCTTTTCCTATCCCTTAATGTCTCTGCAGACTCCACAATGTTATAGTCACTTTCAACGATTAAAATTTAGTCTAAAAAAATTATACGATACACACACACACACACACACACACACACACACGAATTCAGTCTAATCCAGTCTGAAGCTCTGGGTGCCTCCCTGGTTCAAAGCTCTTCTCCTACACCCCTCAGCCAGGCCAGCGCTCAGACCCCGCCTGGGCAGGCGTGGGAGAGGTGGGGCCGAGGGGAGGGGGAGGGGAGGGCAGCTGGAGGGAGGGGCAGCAAGAATCCTGGTCCAGCACCGAGAAAACGCTCCCTCTTTTTCCAAGGCCCAGCAGTGGCTGTCCCATCACTTAGCTCTAGCAGGTAACTGGGACCTCACCCCATAGTGCTGAGCTTCCGTTCCCCAGCCTTCTAGGTTATGAACACCTGGGATGGGGCAGGGAGGTTCTATCTCTTCCCAGGTACCTTAGACCAGGGACAATTCCAACGCCCTTTTCCCTTCAGAAATCTCTAGACCAGAAACGGGCGCCAGTCTACTTAACGTCTACCCCTGAACTCCAGGGCACATGGCATCTGCCGGGAAAGGTGGCCAGGGCCCACTCCCACCCGAAGCGCCCCTGCAGGGCGCTGTGGTCCTCTGGGCTTCTCTCCCTCCCTTGGCTTCTGAGTTCAGCGAGATGGAGCTGGGTTTTGTCAGTAGCAATCAAAAGAGTTCCGACAAATACAAACTCCTATTCACACCACACACAAAAACAGCTTTCTGATGGATTAACTTATTAAGCTTAAAAAACAAAAGTACAGAAATATTAGTAGAAAATATAGAAGAAATGTATATAACCCTGGAGTGGGACTGAAAACTTCCTAAAAATTGTACCAAGTCCAGTGACCCTAGAGGAAAAGATAGACCCATTCAGTAGAAATTACTTCTGTATAACGTAAGATAGCACACACGATGCAATAAAAGCGGGCAAATGTGAGGCAGAAGAAAACATTTGTGTGATAGAAAAGGGTTGATGCCCACACACAAACCGCTCCTACAGACAAGGAAAAGATAAGCAATTTAATAAAGAAAGAGCACCTGGCCTCCGGCAGAGAGCTGTCCCCAAACAGCGGTCACAGGTGCAGCTCCACTCCTAGTGCTATTCTGCCCCTACTCCATACTGCACTTGACTAGTCTTAACAACCACAAAAAGAGAACAAAAGATATGAATAGGTCATTCACAGAAAAACTACAAACGATTAATAAGATAAGGAAGACCCTCAAATTCACCAGGCTGTGGGAAATGCAAATTAAAAAGAGAAACCCTGGCCACGCTGTGATCCTGGCACTCTGGGAGGCCGAGGCAGGAGGATGGCTTGAGGTCAGGAGTTCCAAAAAGAGAAACACACCTCTCGGATGATTAAACCTTAAAACCAGTAATGGCACTGTCGTAGGAGGGGGAGACGGTCAACTCCCACACCTGTCGGAGTAGCACTTTGAGAGGACGATTTGATGATGTCCACTGACATTTAATGTGACCATACCCATCGTCTGGGCCATTCTACTTCAAGAAGTGCACCCACAGAAACATGTGCACCAGGGCATGAGGTATGGGAAAGACCAGTGGCACCACGTGCCAATCTGCAGGACCTGGTGATCTAAACTGTACCTATCCTGCCGGATGCTATACCGCTCTGAAAAGAAGGAAGTAGATCTGTATGTACCAACATAGAAAACTGTCCATGATATAGTGTGATTTAAAAAGCCAACCTGTGCCCATAGACAAAATAGAATGTGGAATAAAAATTAAGGAAAAAAAAAATTTTTTTTTAAGTCAACCTGTGGGCTGGGCGAGGCAGCTCACACTTGTAATCCCAGCACTCTGGGAGGCCGAGGCGGGAGGATGGCTTGAGCTCAGGAG
>VBSM01003215.1:964485-997438 GCA_008086735.1 Cheirogaleus medius | reverse complement strand
AAAAAAAAAAAAAAAAAAAACCAAAAATCTCGTCCCAATTCTGAAAATCTCTCCACCAAGCTGGAAGAGAAAAAAAGACAATTTTCTTATCGAATAAGCATCAAACCAGGATATGATGTGCATCACAGACAAGCGCAGAGAGACTGCAAGGACAGCAAGCCAGTGTCCCTTTTGCCCAGCCAGGCAGGCATGACTCAACACAGACATGTTTTCAAGATCAACAAAGCTAGTCCTCAAGGAAGAAGACTCAACAACGCCACTTGTCACAAACAGTCCACCCTAAATTCACTTGGTATTTGGGATGACCATCTGTGTCAGTCAACTGGTTTTATCCAGAGGAAAAATAGGAAAAACTAACTCCTCTCTTCATGACAAGGGGCAGTTTTCCAACTTGGAGTGGCACCGGTCAAAGGTGGGAGGCTGCCCTCCCATGGAGATTGGGAGAGGGGGCGCTGTCTTCCTTGATGGTGACAATTCAAAGAGCAGGTTCCCAGGTCTCTTGAGAAAGACGTTCCTGAGTTTGGCAAGTGGACTGTTTAGCTGTAAAAAGATCCATGGCTCACGCCTGTAATCCTAACACTCTGGGAGGCCGAGGCGGGCGTATCGCTCAAGGTCAGGAGTTCAAAACCAGCCTGAGTGAGACCCCGTCTCTACTAAAAAAATAGAAATAAATTAATTGGCCAACTAAAATATATAGAAAAAATTAGCCGGGCATGGTGGTGCATGCCTGTAGTCCCAGCTACTCGGGAGGCTGAGGCAGAAGGATTGCTTAAGCCCAGGAGTTTGAGGTTGCTGTGAGCTAGGCTGACGCCACGGCACTCACTCTAGCCTGGGCAACAGAGTGAGACTCTGTCTCAAAAAAAAAAAAAAAAAAGATCCATACATTTTGAAACGACAGAGAAAGAAGTTACAAGTTTTCGAAAGTAAATGCTCTAGGGAAAGGGAGAGGGAGGGACGTCTCTTCCCTTATTTACAACGGAGAGAATTAAGCCTCTTATTTTTAATTTGAATTTGCTCTCACTCTAGAACCCGGAGCATTTGGCCCCATAAGTGCCGGTGCGGAGTTCTGGTCTATTCTAAGCTTGACGAGAAGCCGGGGGTGGGAGGTTTGGAACACGAGAGTGCTCTACAGGCTGCTCTGGGCGCTGAGTGGAGTCGGGGCCCCAGCTGAGCCTGGCCCCCCTGCAGCAAAGAGGGGGCTTTGCAGCCTCTAGGATATCGAGAATGGTGCCGATTTCCTTCCTTGGTGTGTGTCAAATAGCCAGGCGGGTTTGGTAAACACAGCGCTGTGCTGGGCCACGATCTGAAAGCGCGTGTACCCCCAGATCCCTATGCTGCAGTCCTAGCCCCTGAGGCGATGGCATTAGGAGGGTGGAACCTTTGGGAGGTGACGAGGTCATGAGGACTCTGCCCTCCCCACGGAGATTAGTGCCCTTCTAAAAGGGACCCCCGAGAGCTAGCCAGTTCCTTCCGCCCTGCGAGGACGCAGCTGGAAGGCACAGTCCATGAGAAACGGGCCCTCACCGGACACTGAATCCGCCGGTGCCTTGATCTTGGACTTCCCAGCCTCCAGAACCGACAGCCATGCATTTCTGCTGGTGATAAGCCACCCAGTCTCTGGTGGCTTGTCCCGGCAGCCTGAACGAGCTGAGACGTGGTGACGGTGTTTCTTTTTGCTATTTTGTTGGAGCCCAAGATGGCGCTATGATGAGTGCCCCGGGGTCAGTATAGAACGCATCCGTGGTTCTCCCACTTTTCTGGTCTTTTCTCTCGGACAACCTCTCTCAAACATTTCACAACTTCTTGGTAAAAGGTAGAAGTTAAGTCGGACTTTGGGAAACAAATTCGGAGGGAGCTGATTTTTCTGTTCAGAACCCCTTGAGCACAGCCTTCACGTACAGGCCTGTTGAATGCTGTGCCCAAAATGCAGTGGTTTCGAAAACTGCGCAGACACGTGCTGGACCAAACAGACCTCGCGGCCCAGCGCACTGGAGTCAAAGCTGGCTCCTGGGTGCTGCCGGCCCGCCTGTTGATGAGATGATGCTGACTTTCCTGCTCGCCCGGGTCAGGGAGAAGGCGACTTTGACGGAGCTCTGGCAGGGTCTCAGATTGGGCGAGATAAGGTCTGAGCACCCTGAAAAGTGGAATTCACAGAGTGTTGGAGGTCTGGGTGAAGGCGAGTCTTTCAGTCTGAGGACTCGCCCAGGACTAAAAATCGCTACGCAACAGTCCAGAGTTGGCGGGAGCGTCGAGAGTGACATCTTGAAGTGAGGAGGTCAAAGAATCTCAAGGCACAAACTTGTCTGTTGACGTTTCCACGAAAGCGCTTGCAGTGAGCAATCAAAAGCACCGGCCTGAGCAAGACGGCCTTTGCAACAGTGAAGAAATGCTAATGAAGACGGTCACGTCGCAAAGCCAAATTCAGGTGGATGGGAATACGTGCTCCGGTCAACAGTAGGGCGGGGCTTTGGATGTTCCCAGCTCTCAACAAAGCGAGGACAGAGGCGGTCCCCAAATGCCCCTGTCATGACTCAGCTCTCTGGCTCTCTGGCGTTCCGCACGTTCTTATCAAATCCCCTCTAGTGTGAGCTCATGGTTCCACTCGCTGTATTCAACAGTGCCCTCCGTATTCTTGGCTTTCTCACCCTGAGCGTCAGATGTGTGGGCTTTCTGAGCCACAGGAGGCCACATTCTCCTGCGGCCTCATTAGAGGCATCGGGTGAACACTTCACTGGCCTGCCCCTTTGCCTGCCCCTCCCCTGCCCCACGGAAATATTAATAACTTTGTTGTTTTTTCTTGAATTTAAAGTAACATATGGCTATTGCAAAAAAGAAAAATATTTTTTTTCTGAACAAGCACAAAAGGTATAAAGGTAAAAAGAAGAAAAAATAAAGATCTGGGCTTTTAAAATATGGTGTGTTTCCACCTTAACAGAGAGGCAGGGCAGTCGTTCCTTTACTTTCAAAAGGAACTCTCGATGTAAAATGTAAATGTAAAAGATTCCACCAGAATGCCAGGAAGAGACTCCGGAGAAACAGACAGGACCCAGCCTGATCAAGTCCTTCCTTAGAGGGCTGAGCACAGGAAAGATGATGGTGCCTCAAATCACTGTATGAAATTCTCAAGGCCGGGCGCGGTGGCTCACGCCTGTAATCCTAGTACTCTAGGAGGCCGAGGCGGGAGGATCGCTTGAGTTCGGGAGTTCGAGACCAGCCTGAGCAAGAGCGAGACCCTGTCTCTACTAAAAACAGAAAAAATTAGCCAGACAACTAAAAATAGCAACAAAAAATTAGCCAGGTGTGGTGGCACATGCCTTTAGTCCCAGCTACTCGGGAGGCTGAGGCAGGAGGACCATTTGAGCCCAGGAGTCTGAGGTTGCTGTGAGCTAGGCTGACGCCACGGCACTCTAGCCTGGGCGACAAAGTGAGACTCTGTCTCAAAAAAAAAAAAAAAATTCTCAATAGGAGTAATCTGGGCTGATAAAAACTAGAGCAAGGAAGTCTGATGTTCTGTTTTTCCCATGGTGTCTGCTTCAACGATTTTGGTAAAATATCAAATTCTTCCTGAAAACGTGTTTCGACGCCCGAGTCTGCCGCCATCCTGGACCCGGCAGCCTCTTGCCGGCTTTCAAGGAGCTGTAAACGATCCGGGGTGTTTTTATAGGTCTCATTTTATTTTGCCTCAGAGGCCACACACTGTAACTATGATTGACTATTGTTTTGTTGAAACTCGTCTTTGTCCGTGTCCCCGGAGGTAGGCGGCTCGTGAAATAGACGGAAGGGAAGGCGGCGTCCCCGGCGCGCACGCGGGAGAACGGCTCAGGTGCGCCGGCTTCAGAGCGTCAGCTGCAAAGAGATCATTTGTACCCGAATCAAACCAAAGAAAGTGTTTTTCTTTTCTTTCAGGTTTTCCGTCTGGGTCCTTTAGACCCGTATCTCCCTCTGTGTAACTATTTGCCTATAGAATATTCCGTCTAAACAAACGGGTCTATGAAAAGAAGCAAACTAATTACGTGCGGTTCCTTTTATGCTCGTGGCCTAGATTTACAAGGGGATTAGCAGGGACAGCAACCCGAGCCCTGAAGGCAGCGTGGCCACCAGCGCAGCCCTGCGGACAGGGCCTGAAGACATCGCGTGGGTCGAGGGCAAGGAGGGGGCACCCCGTGTCGGTCTCCTGTGACCCCAGGAAGGTGCAGAACAGGTCGAGACTTCCTGAGTTTCCACAGGAAGAAGCACCAAGTTCAGAGGACGGACGGGTCCCCCAGGCTGTCCAGGTGGCTTCCAAACCAAGCAGTGGGGGCCTCCCCCTGGTGGACTCTTCGTGGGGCCAGGTAAGACTAGGCTGAGGGGGACTTGGTGACAGAGACCCCATCTGTGCAGACACCACCCTATCATAGAGACCAGCAGCAGTAGATGGAATTAACCCAGCCACATCTGGAGCTCCCTGCCCACCATGGACCTACAGCCAGTTCAAGGAAAAGACCTCTAGCCCCTCTCCCCTGCCCTATCTCCACTTCCTGCCGTCCACTCCAGGGCAGCTGGGACGGGCCTTGGAAACAGGTGGTGGGAGGTGTCCCAGAACCACACACGCCCGCCCCCATCTCGCCGTTCTCCCAGCAAGCAGGTGGGCGCCCAGCTCAAGCGGGCGGAGGAGGTGCGGAGGTCTGGGTCAGACGTGGAAGGGAGTTTGACGCACGCCGGGTCTGAGTTTTACTGGCCTAAGGTGATGAATCTGCCCAGGGTATTGCTAAGGGACTGCAGGAAGTTGGCGCAGAGTAACTGGAAACAGCGATGAGAAAATAGAGCCTTGCTTCTCGTTGACACCCCAAAGGGGTGAGGTTTCTTAGTAAAGCAATTGCACTTAGATTCTTGTCTGGACTCCACCACCTCTCTCCTTCAGTGTCCCCAGCCCTCCCCGCTCTGACACTGTGTTCTGTCCTGAGGTCCTCTTCTCAGAGCCGTGTAGCATTGTCCACCACCCGTCTGTCTGTGCATTTCACCGTGCAGACTTTCCATTTCCCTGGCAGTTGTGGCCGGGAGGGGGAGGAGTCCAATGGTAGGAATCCAGCCCAAGGTGGCATGTCACCTGTGAGTTTGTTCTGTGAGAGGGGGGATTTCTGATGGAGAGGGCAGCCCTTCCAGCCTGGAGGCACCTGCCGCCTCCAGAGGGGAGGAGCCACCGGCCTTCGGGGACACAGCGCGCTCTCTGTGGCACTGTGTATTCATCGATTAGTTGTCACCTGAGTTGTTCTGTGCAGTCACTTTATGTTTATACACACACTCTGACACTTCCTTGACAGTCTGCGGACGCCCCAGTTCTGTGGTTGCACTACCGGTGACTACAGTAAATCAGTGATGTTGGATGAGGAAAGACAAGCAGGCCTCCCACGCCCTGAAATAAAATAAAATAACATTTGTCTTTAAAAATGGGTAGGAGAAAATTCGGGGGTTATGTTGGGTGAGGCGTAGCTACTCAGCTGGTTGCCGCCCACCCACCCACGGGGCGCCCCAGTCCACTGCACTGCCGGCAGGATCCAGGGCTCACCTCCAAATGCCACTTCCCATGGAAAGGAACCAGGGATCTGCGCAGGAACGGCCGATGGGGACCGGGAACAGGAAATGTGCAGACCCGTGTGGGACATTGTGTTATGCCAGAAAGCAAGGAAGCGATCAAAGACTAATCATGTTAAAAGTTCACAGAATCTGCTAAATAACTGGCCTGTACTCTTCCAAAATGTCAAGGTGACAAAGACAGAGAGACTGAGGAGCCATTCGAGGCTGAGACCAAAGAGACAGAACTAAATGCCGTGTTTAATCCTGGACTGGACCCTGGAGCAGATTTTTTTCTTTTTAATAAGGGACATAAGTCACCATACTGTTGGGGGGGTGGGGACCTGAATTGTAAAAAAAGAACAGAAAATAAAGTGCATTGTTGGGACAACTGGCAAAGTATGAATATGGTCATAGATTAAATAATAGAATTGTACGAACAGCAATTTCCCAATATTGATCATTGTTCATGATTTCTTTAAGAGTATGTCTTGTTCTTTACCACAGTATTCACAGGTAAAGGGACATTATGTGCAGTTCACTCTCAAATGGTTAGAAAAAATCACTTTATTTATTTTTAGAGAAAGTGTCTCACTTTGTCACCTAGGCTGGAGTGATCATAGCTCACTGCAGCCTCCAACTCCTGGGCTCAAGCAATCCTCCCATCTCAGCCTCCCAAGTAGCTGGGACTACAGGCACATGCCACCATGACTGGCTAATATATTTATTTATTTATTTTTGTAAAGACATGGTCTCACTATTTTGCCCAGGCTGGTCTTGAACTCCTGGCCTCAAGGGATGTTCCCACCTTGACCTCCCAAAGTGCTGGGATTACTGGCATAAGCCACCTCGCTGGACCAAAAAATTTTATATATATAGTCATACATAATGCTTATATATATGAGAGAGAGAAACTGATTAAACAAATGTGGTAAAATGCTAACAACTGGGGAATCCAGATGAAGAGAATATGGGATTCCTTTGTACTAGTCTTGCAACTTTTCCGTTAAGTCTAACAATATTTCAAAAAAACAAAAAATCACCAAAGGAAAAAGAAGTCCACAGGAGCCCACATAAAAGTCCCCTTTCCCATACAAACTGCATTTTAGTGAAACCACATAACTGATAAGGGAAAGTTCTTTACAGAATTTATAGAATTCCAGTTAAGTGCAGGAGGAATAATGGAATCAGAAAGCCACAATTTCAGCAACCCTTAAGACAGATCATGGATGAACGCCAAACCCTTGAAGCAGAAGCTCAAGTTCATGGAGGGAACAGGCTGACATCACCTGAATCCACTGGCCAATCCTGGCATCATTATATTTGGGCCTACAAATGTCGTCCCATGATGCATTCTAGCCAAAAATAGTGTTTTTGAATACAGTCCAGCCTCAGAGCTAACTAAGTGTACAGGAAGTGCAGGGCATAGAGGAGCAGGAAAAACTATACCTTGAGGTCTCCATCAGCCAAACCCAGGAGGAATATTCTGTAAGACCAGGTTTCTCTATCAAGTCAATGTCATTTAAAAAACAGAAAAGATGAGAAGATTGTCATGGAACAAAGAGAGTTGGGGGCACAGTGACTAATTGCAATGTGTGGCTCTGCTTTGGATTCTGATGTGAACAAGCCAACTAATTTAGATAATCAGAGATTGGGTGATATTAAAGAATTGCTTTTATTAAGAGTGACAATGGTATGGTGATTATGTTTTTTAAATGCCCTTATTAGTTAAAGATGCATATTGATGTATTTAGGGGCAAAATGACATCATGTCTGGGTTTGGCTTAAGAAGTCTGGCAAGGGGTGGGAGGAGCAGATGAACTAAGATCAGCAAACGTGGGTAATCGTTGCAGCTGAGTGATGAGTATGTAGGGTTTTCTTACAAGACTTCCTGTATTTTTGTGTATGTTTGAAATTTTCCATATAAAAAGTTTTAGATCAATTCCCAGCAATCTATTACCAAACCCCATAATTTGTTCACATAAAACATTAGGTAAAGAAAATTTAAAAAATAATGAAAATGTAGACAGCGCCAAACCTTAATATTCCTTTGTCTTTGCACCTGTAGCCAGGTGTGTGCGTTCAGATTGTACTTGTGGTTCAGACCCTCCAGGAGCATGGGCTGGATCTTTCTTTTTTTTATTTTTTTGAGACAGAGTCTCACTCTCTTGCCTGGGCTAGATTGCCATGGCGTCAGCCTAGCTCACAGCAACCTCAAACTCCTGGGCTCAAGTGATCAGCCTCCTGAGTAGCTGGGACTACAGGCATGTGCCACCATGCCTGGCTAATATTTTCTATATATATTTTTAGTTGTACAGCTAATTTCTTTCTATTTTCAGTAGAGACAGGGTCTTGCTCTTGTTGAGGCTGGTCTCAAACTCCTGACCTTGAGCGATCGTCCCATCTCAGCCTCCCAGAGTGCTAGGATTACAGACCTGAGCCACTGCACCCAGCCCATGGGCTGGGTCTTCTACTGTGTCCCAAAACAAAACAACAAACAGAACCTGTTTGTCATTTAAAATCCCACAATGAGCACCAAATTACCTACAATGATTTATATCCCCACAAATTAAATTTGCTAAGTAAAATGAGTTTCTAAACCACATGCAATTAAAATCGTGCCTAATGGCTGCAATTCAGGTTCCATTATTTCAAAACATTAATTCTATCCCTTTTCTCCCCCCAGTCAAAGTTTTAGGAAATGCGGCTGCCAATCCTTCCCTGCTCCTTGCCTTGGGGTCCGGTGACTGCTTTGACATTTCCTCCTTCTAACTCGAGCCAGTTATCGGTGGGGAACTGCTGGTGAGTGGCCTGTGCCTCCCCTGCTAATTGGAAAGAAACCTCATTTAATTAGACTTCAAGCTCAGACTGTAGTCATGTAAAATGAACATGAAGCCATTAAATACTTGATGTCACTTACCAGTCCTTCCTTCAAGATACATCTCTACTATCACTTCATCATATGCCTGGATTTTCTACAAAGAAATCAGTTACACAAGATGTATAATGAAGAAACTCAATTGCTTAAAGATAATTATATAATCTTTATCTTAATATGCAGCCTCTAACATCGCATATTCATCCCCATTTAGTAGTGAAGGCGACGTGCACTTGAGCGTCATTATCTAAAAGTGTTCACGACTACAACACTTCAGAAAGATGAAGATGTTAATGTCCTGATTAAAAATTGTGATTAAGTTTCACAAGTGCTCTTGAGAAGCAAGACTCCTTAAGGATCTTCTTCTCTTAAGCTACATAGAATCTCAGCTTATGTAGCATCTTCAACAAAGAACAATAAATATGTAGGTAAATGACAGGGCAAAGGAAAGTGGTTTTAGGCTTCCAAGGGCAGGAAACTGAAGAAAGGTAGGCATACGGGAGGAAGCTGACGAGTAAGGTTAGTTTTCAGATGACTCTGGTGCCCTCTCTGGGCGAAGTCTAGAGTTGTCTCCAGTAAGGGAGAATTTATATCCTGTCTTTAGGCAGAGAAGGGAGAACAGGGGAGTGTATAGAGACCACAGTGCCGGCCCACATTTGCTGCTCTTTAATTGCCTTCGGCTCAAAAACATTTTTATGCCAAAGTGGCATATTTTGGGGTGGCATATTGTGGACTCTATACTTACAAGTGTAGTTTCCGAGTGAGTGCACGCTCCAATAAACCTCTTGTGCACAAATCCCCATGTCTGGGCCCATTTCTAGGGAACTGGAGCTAAGGTCATTGGTACCAGAAGTAGTCATAAGATGCAGACTCTAAATTGGGATTTGGAGCTGGACTTCCCTCTGACAATGAGGATACCACCACTAATTCTAGGTAGGGTACTGGTAGCACAAAGTTGTCAAAACTTTCACTGGTGGTGCACTGAATGGGACGATGGTGGAACAGAATCCAGTGTCTCCAGAGGCCTCCAACAGGAGGGTCATTTTTATACCCTACTCATGGGCCAGTGTTGAGTAGAAGAGTCAAAGCACTAAAGAGAGAAATGGTGTGGGGGTAGGAGGGAAGAGAGAGAGGACATAACACACTTGAAATTTGTTTAATGACTGACGTAAGGATTATCTTCTCATAGTAAAAAATTCAAACATTAGAGATAAAGCCAAAGTCCTTCTTGGCAACCATTTCAACACCAGTGTTAATAGTATGTACATATCCCCTTCTGTAGAACTCTCTAGGCATAAATGAGATCAACACCATTGCTCTACAATTGCTTGTTGTACTAGCCACGTGTCTTAGAGATCTTTCCTCCTAGGTACACAGAATGGCTTCTTTCCTTTTAACTGCTGTTAACTGCTGCATGATATCCCCGTGTTAGGCCGTTACTAATTTTTCATGATCACACAGATGCTATTGTGAACGTCCTTGGACACACTTCCATGGATGCCTTGATATTTCTCTAGGGTAGACATAAAGAAGTGGGATATTGTATCGTAGTGTATCTTGTTTAAATTTTTAAAAATTATAACAAATTACTCTACCAGTTTATATTTCCACTACCAAGGTGTAAAAACATCATTTTCCCTATACTCTTGACAAAATGTGACATTATCAACCTTTAAATATTTTGCCACTCTCATGTTTTAAAGGAAAAAAAAAAGATTATTGCTTTCATTTGCATGTATCTGATTACTGAGGTTGAACATCTTTTTACATGTTTACTGGCCATTTGCTTCTGTGAGTTTTCATACCCTTTGCTATGTTCTTTTATTTTACTAAGAGATATTACTTTGCAATTTAAAATAGATAAAAATACAAAAGTAGCTCACACCTGTAATCCCAGCACTTTGGGAGGCTGAGACAAAAGGACTGTTTGAGACCAGCCTGGGCAACATAGTGAGATCCCCATCTCAAAAAAAATAAAAATGAATAAATCTTTTGCTCATTGAAAAATTGAGTTATCGTCAATATTTTTGGAGTTTTATTTTATTCTGTAAAAGGAGAGTGTTACATCCTTCATAGAGTTGTGAAGACTAATGAGAACATTTGCAGGACACACCGCACAGGGCTCTGCACTGAGAGTGCACTCCAAAAAGTTAGCGAACCTTCACGTCACCTTGCCTTGAAAGTAGAAAGCAAGTCTGTTTTGTTCTGCATTACATCACCTAGCAGAGAGTGCTTTGCATGCAGACAGACTCAATAAATGCCTGAAAGCATAAATGGGCCAATTCACACCACTCAATAATCAAATCTGAAGCCTGTGTGCTTTGCCCCCTTTCTCCTGTTTCTTTCATTGAAACTTTTGTCCCTGGAACAATTTTCTTAATTTTATTTCCCTTGTCAGCTGTCTCTCCTGAAATTTAACTCGCAATGTCACTACAGCTGGGTACAAGAGAACCAGACACCGCCTAACAGTTCTCAGGTGAATATGATAAATCAATGAAGGCGCTAAATGTCTGACAGCCTGTCAGTGTAGCCCCATCTGCTTTTGGAGCGCTCCACAAAAAGCAATTAAAGTACTTACAGGAGTAGGAAAAAGATTTTCAAAAACCCTGATTGCAGACTGAGTTATCTAACACAGTTCAGTAACCCTGGCCTGAGAATTTCACTACTAGAGGACCCAGGCCACCATTAGGTGCAAAGATTCCTGGGGCCACCCAGGGGGCCAGACCTGGGTGGGGAAACAAAAACAATAGAATCACACAGGCCAAGTGATGAGTCCAACTTGATTTCACACTTACTCAGAGGTGCCGTGGCAAACCCCACCCAGCTGGAGTGCCTGGGGCAGAACGCGAAAGGGCAAATGCAGGTGAGGAAAGGTGTCACACCTCCTGCCCTGCTCTGCACCTTCTCCAAGGTCAGCCCAACACCGAAGACGACAGGGTGAGAGAATGAGTGTGTGGAGGATCTGCTGCACTTTACAAGTCTGGGAATGTGAAACACAAGGGGTGTGTGTGTGTCTCGGATTCAGCCGCTGGACAGTGGTCTTAGACCCCCCCACCCCACCCCCGGCCACCCCGAGTCGGCTCTAACGCAGGCATGGGGGCCGTTAGGGGGAGAAGGGTGGGGACAGCGGCGTCCTGGAGGGCAGGGCTCTAATTCATCTTTGCATCCCCGGGCCCAGCGCGGCGCTCTGTGAGGCTCGCGAGATGCTCCTCCAGACCCTCCCTGTGAGAGCGGGACCCGGACCGACACCAGGAGCCGGCCTCGTACAGGGCAGCGCGCCACATCCGACGCGGCCGGGGGCCGCTAAGGAGGCGAATCTCTCGGCTGGAGCCGAGGAGCGGCGCCTGGGGCCCGTCCACTCGGGCTCGGCTCAGGATCCGAGGCAGCCCCGAGAGCGCGCCCCTGGCGTAACCGGGTAACAACCGGACCCAACGTTCGCGGCTTCTGCCCGCCATTGGCCACAAACACCCAGCAACCTTTGCGGCGAGACGGGCGGCGTGCGACTGGAGCGTGAGCGCCAGGACGGACCGCGCTCCTTATTGGACAACAGCCAATGTCAGTCACCGAGGCAACGAGACCTTGGGCGGGACCGGACATCCGGGGCTTTCCACCCTCGGAGCGAGGCGGTGATGGAAGGATATGGTACCCAATGGCAATCGAGCTCTTTGCCTTTGCGACGGGCGCCATGGCAGTGATTGGTCCAATTCGCTGGTGGGTGGTTTTCCCTGTGCGTGGTGCCTCATGGTGTATGAAATGGGCGATGGATTAACGTGTACCTCGCCTGTCCTAACGGTGAGGTCTTGGGGATTTTTTTTGTTAGTATTTTGGCTTTCATTAAAGGTCTTGATTTTAGTAGGCTTTTCCTGGAATTACCCTGGTTCTCTGGACCCCTTAGTTACGGCATCCTCGCCCCCTGCAGGATTGGGGTTGGCGAACGGCGGGCGCTGACACTAAATTACCTCCAGAGTCATCGGAAATGTGCGCTGCTTGGTGAGCTAAGGTTAAATGCATGGTAGTCTACAGAAAACGGGACAAGACATGAACGGACAGCTTACAAGGAAAAAAAAATTCAGGGGTCTCCCAAACATTTAAATGTGTGCTCACCCTTTTTCATAAGAATGCAAATAAAAGCGTCACCTAGATGGCATTTCCGATCAATCCCTCAGATTCGCAAAAATCCAAAAGTTTGACAGAGTGCCGTGAGGACTGCCCAGGAACTGGCTCTGTCAGACATTGCTGGGGGATTTACCTTTGGCCCACAATCCACTTCTAGGAATCTACCCTGAAAGTAAACTTGCACCAGTAAGAAACAACATGTGCACAAAGTTTTATTCATAGCAGTATTATTTGAATTTGCAAGACTGGAAGCATTGCAGATATCCATTAGACAGGGAACAGCTGAATAAAATGGGAAATCTGGACACTATGGCCCAGGGGACTCTGGCATTAAAATGAATGAAGAAGATGGCAGTATTTTCTATGGTGTGATCTATCTCCAGAGACATTGTATACAGTACTACCTTTAACGAAAAGAAACCCTTAAACAATAAAACCAAAACTGATACAAATGCTTACCCATAAGGGGTAGAGGTGATGATGGTGGAGAATCTGATGGAAGCCTTAGAGGGAAAAATAGAATAAAAATAAAGTGACAGTAACAATAGTAAAAAAAAAAAAAAATCTGTGGCAATGGGAATTTGCCAGGCTTGCTGTTGTTCTGCTGGGACCCAGAGCTAGACCCAGAAAGGCAGGCTTGGCTGAGTAGGCCCAGGTTATTTGTAATTGGGGACTGGACTAAATATTTCTGGTGTACTCTACTCTGTCCCTCTCCCTCCAGGCTGTGAGGAGGGGAAAAAGGAAACAAATTTATCTGCTTTAATTAAACCTCCCCATTCCACCACCTCTCCTGCAGTGAGGCCCTGAGCACCTAAAGATTCTCTCAAGCCTTTGGCATTGGTTTCTGTAGGCCACTGTGGCTCTGGGCCCCTGGGGGCAGTGAAAAATGTGACCTCCTGCCATGGCTACGGTGCAGATGTCTTCCCTCAGTGCTTGCGGTCTCCCACCATGCTGTTTCTTCTGCCCTAATATATGCTGTTTAGTGGCCCTAATGATACTGACTTTTCTTCTTCCTGACATGAGAGCAAATAGGGGTTTTCTTCTTGGTTTCAGCTGGCAGGGTAGAATGTTTATCGTACAGTTTTGTGTCGAGTTCTTACCATTGACTCCAAGAACCTTTTAAGAATTGGTTCTGAATCTGCAGGTACATTTTTTGGAAGGCACTTTGATTTTCCTGACCCATAGTAATACTGAGATCTGGGGGACATTGCATGTCAGTTTGAAATAAGTTAAGTTTTTGTTTGTTTTTGAGACAGGGTCTTGCTCTGTTGCTTGGGCTAGAGTGCAGTGGTGTGATCACAGCTCACTGCAACCCGAAACTCCTGGGCTCAAGTTATAGCCTCCTGCTGCAGCCTCCTGAGTAGCTGGGGCTACAGGCGCATACCACCACGCCTGGATAATTTTTACATTTTTTGTAGAAACGGGCCTAGCTATGTTGCCCAGGCTGGTCTTGAACTCCTGGCCTCAAGAGATCCTCCTACCTCGGCCTCCCCAAGTGCTAGGATTATAGGCGTGAGCCACCTTGCCCAGCTGGTTTAGTTTTAAGAGGACTCTTCCAGCCACAAATGGAGTGAGGCATTTGCTTAGAGGGGAAGAGCATCATTCACTGAACCAAATCTCAGTATCACAGGTGAGCTGATGAGAGCAATCTCAGGTGAGGTGGCAGACGTGGTATAAACAGAAGCCAGCACTTATTAGGAAGAGAAAAGCGCCAGCCAGCAGTCACGGTGAGCCAGCATTGTTTCCATGGAGCATTCAAGGCCTGGAGTGGGGCCTCAGCACAGACCTCCACCATGGAGGAGGATGCTGGGTACTTAAGTCACTGGCTTCTGAGTGCCCACCTGGCCCCCTCCTGGAGCTCACAGTACACTCATAGGCAGTGCAGGTGTCTCCCAATACCCATCCCTACCCAGTCTGTCACAGAGCCCTGATGAAGCTCAGTTACCCCTCCTCCCAGTGGCTGTGTGTTCAGGGGATGCTAGACCCAGCCCCAGGCGCCAAGGGTCTAGGCCAATCACAGTGGGCCCATCTCCTTGCCCACCATTGGTTGAAGCATATGGGTACACGACATATTCTGTTCAACTGGGACCTGAAGGGAGGTGGCATGGGGACATCTGGACTAGTTCCCTCACTCCTAGAGACACGAACAAGAGATGACCCTTTTCCTGCTTCTGGGCACGCTACCCGAACTCTGCAGCCACCTTGCCGTCATGAGGACAGCGGGTCTACAACAAAAGCCCACGACTCAAGGGAGACTGAGCTCAAAGAACGGCGGCTTGAGCGCTGTCCATTCCGGGCCTGGAGCCGTTCTACCTTTGGACTTCTTAGGTGAGACAGCCTCCTCTTGTCTAAGCCAGTTAAGTTGGAGTTTTCTGATCTTTGAGGTGGAACATCTTAGCTGATACAAGTATACAAAGTTCCTTCAGTTTACTTCCCCCACAGCCATGAGGATTTTGAATTGAGTACATGAGTCGTTCCTGTTTCATATAGTCAGAAGGACCCTGGGAATGGGAAGGGGAAAGGGAGGTAAAGCCGGCAGCAGAGCTGCAGAGTGCCGAGGCACAGCCTTGGGGGGAGTAAGGAAACCCAGGTGTTCGCCTTGCCCGCTGACTGATGTGCATTTAGAGGCCAGGGAGATAAGATGAAGCAAGGGGTCCCTGTGACCCGAGCAAGGGAACAAACAATTCTTAAATCATAACATTTTTAAATGCTTTTGACAATACAGATGAAAATAATTTTTAGAAAAGAAAAAAACGTTGACAAGAAAAATAAAGATAATTGGAAAAAGAAAAAGCACTGGCATTTGGATAAGACAACAGACACAGAGATAAATTGTCAGCAAAGAAGCCAAAGGAATTACATAACATATGGGAGGGGTTCCTGAAGGATTTCTAGCAAACAAGAGACAAGACAGGAAGTTAACTGTACTCCCCACACTTACCAATGTGAGGGGGAAATGCCGCTGCTTATTAAATTCAGTGTAAGTTTTATTTCAGCAAATAAAAAATATCTCTAAGAACTTTCAAAGGTTCTCTCTTTAGCATGCCCGCCCTAACACAGTTTGCTCGAGAACTGTGAATTTTCCTGCCAACGGGGTGAACAGAAACTGGCCCTGTGTGCTTGAAGGGCCCTTATTCCCATCACCGTGTTCACATGCTCACAAAACAGATGGATCCCTCTGGTGTCCCCAACACTGTCCTCTAAGATCATGTGGGAACTGTATTGACTGCTTTCTGGTGAGGGTCTCTTTCCCTGCACATGGGCCTTTCTTTTCTAAAAGCCGTTGGCCTCCTGAAAGGCAGGGACTAGGTCACTTATTTGATTTCTTCTATCTATAGTGTCTGGCAGAGGTACTAGGTACATTGTAAGTATTCAAGCAAGTCTTGCTTAATTACATTTAAAGTAAGTCTCCTGCTTAAATGAGAGAAACCCTTGGAGGATCTTACCTCTGATACCGTCATTTTGTGCCAGGATGGAAGGGGAGTCTTTGTTAGGCCTTTTTCTGAGATAGGGTCTCACTGTGTTGTGCAGGCTGGAGTGCCGTGGCCTCATCACAGCTCACTACAGCTCAAATTCCTGGGCTCAAGCTATATCCTCCTGCTTCAGCCTCCCGAGTAGCTGGGGCTGCAGGTGCACGCTACCACACCCAGTTAATTTTTGTATTTATTGTAGAGTCAGGGTCTTGCTATGTTGCTCAGCCTGGTCTAGAAGTTCCCACCTCAAGTGATCCTCCCATCTCAGCCTCCCAAAGTGCTGGGATTACAGGTGGGAGCCACCGTGCCCAGCCAAGTCAGACTCCTGGACTGCTGCCTGCCCCGGGTCCGCGCAGAAGGTCGACTTTGGATCAGAGGCCTCCGAGGCTCACCGACACAGCAGCTGCAGCCTCACCCGCGAGCAGAAGCCAAAGAGGTCAGGGACTTTCTCCTGTGAAGAAAACAATCTTGGTGCCTGTAAAATGATACATAAATTGCAAGAACCGAGCAAATCTGTAGAGAGCGTATGCCTACGTCTGTGATAAAATCAAGCCGACGAGAGTCTGGAAATTACAAGCGCACGGGTCAAGGGTCAGGACAGAGCTGAGGCACGACAGCCGAGGGGTCTTGCGGGCGGCGGGCCTACATGTCGTAGAGCCGGAGCTGTTCTTGCACGTCGCCGTCCGACATCTCGCCAAACGTCTCCTTGTTGGCTTTCATGAGCTTGAAGATGGCAGCCAGCTGCTCCTTCTGAACTCTGTCGGGAAGAAAGGACAAAGAGGAAAAAGGTGCTCCCGACCCACGGAGGAGACAGAGACCCTGCGCGAGGCTGGCGGAGTTAGGACTCTGCTCTCTCGTGTGTTGTGGCTTCCGCTTTTCGGAATAAGGAAATGAAAATAAAACGAATTTACAAGGCAGGAGCTGTTTGGTCTAACACACTCAAGTGGAGGGTTGTAAAAACCAGGAGTCTAGGTTTCAGGCTTACTATGGAGGGCTGGGGACCCCAAGTATCGCTTAGGTTCTCCGTGCCTCAGTTTCCCCTGGGGCCTCGTTTCAGTGTCGATTGCACATCCCACAGTGAAGCAATGAGGAAGAAGAAAGTTCCATTAAGTGGCTTGAGAGCCCATGAAGAACTAGGTTAGAAACAGCCTTGGTTTAGAGGGATGAGGCAAAGGAGGAGGAAGAAAAAACGTTACTGGTGGAGAGATGGGCGTGCGCAGATGTGGGCGCATACAGATACGAGCAAGAGGGTGCCTGGCAGAGGGGCAAGGAGGGCAGGCTGAAATCCAGCCCGTGGGGTTGCGCTGCCCAGAGGAAGGGGTGCCTTTTTCTAATTTGCACAAAGACACCCTATGGCAGGGGGCGGCCCTGCCCCTTTCCAGGAAATGGGTGTGGATGGAGACTGGCCTTGACGTCCGCTGCACATCTGTGTTGTGGCTGGGCGCAATGTCCTGTTATCTTTATGAGGCTCGGCCACACCATCTGGCCAGCCCAGGACAACTCCCACAGCACAAACACGAAAGGGCAGGGCCAAACTGCAGCGAAACCCAGGAACTGCATGGTTTTGTTTGTTCCACTCTGGTGCCCTGTGCTGCTCGGCGTGGCCGGGCCCTGCATTCCACTCCGTCTCACTATTCCAGTTTCTTGCTTCTGCGGTCCCTGCCCTCCACACCACACCACTGGCGTGGCACCTGCAGAGACTGTAAACCACACTGCAGGGTGGGACTCCTATCAGCAGCTGGCTCTGCTGTAGGCACATTCCAGGTCCATCCTAACTGGGGACTTTAGCATAGCTTCCGGGCCACCAGCATCCCCAACACTGCCTGGAGGAGTGGTCTCAACGTCTGGACTTACACGTTTCCTACCATATTCTTCCTGCTACAGCCTACCCTCCTCAGCCCTGGATAGTCCATCTAGGACACAGTTTCCTGTCTAGAGCAGCATCTAGAAGTTGAAATACCGAAGTCCCAATTCCCAGCTTGTCCCCCCAGGCAAGTTATGTCTACAGCCAGTTTCCCTGCCTGGAGAAGGAGCCTGTGATTCGTACTTTGTGCCCTGCGGTAGGAAGCGAGGGCTACGGAGAACAGAACAGGGTGTGTGTTGAGCTCTGTGGATGGAACCGCAATCCAGATGTGTGAGTGGGCATCTCCCTGAGTGAGCACAAATCATTTCATGTGGTTTTGATGGCTGTGCCGGTTGTATATTTGTAACAGGGTGGACACAGGGCTTCCTACTCTGCTGGACAGGGAGAGGCATCAAAAGGAAAGAGGGCTCACATGTTAATGGGTTCAAAAGAGATTATTTTTAAAAACAAAGCAAACTGAAGAAACACACAGTAATCAAGATCATCTACTCAAAGTTTATTGGACCGCACAAAGGCTGATTACAGAGCTCTAAGCCGTCAGGAGTACAGGAGGCTTGGTGCCCACAAGCCACCATCAGGAAGTTCCCAGACAGGCCTAGGTGACTACACTTGGAGGGAGCCACCACGCTTTGTAACAATAAGGTCCCAGCCCGGACAGGGCATCACTATTGCTGTCTGGGGACACAGGAGTATTGCTGTTTGGGGACAGGTCTCGTCTTCGTCACGTGGCTCTGTGTCAAGGGCATCGACTGTGTGGCTGCTGCTTTGCTGCCTGTTCTGCCCTAAGCCCTGAACCTAAGGTGCCGGGCCACTGGGGACACACGCCCAGGAGTTGACTCTGGACACTTCCCGGCCTTCCATTTTAAATGAAAAAAATCTCTCTAAACTTACTGCTTTAAAAAAAATGTTTAACCAACAACTCTAAGCAAATTAATTTGATATAGTAGTATAAACATTGTCAAATACAAAATTCCAAGAAACTAATCTGGGACTGATCTGATTATCTGGTGAAGTTCTAAGTAATCTATGAAACCTTCCAGGAAAAGGCGTAGTGAAAAAATCTGTTTTAAGCTAACGTCATTGTTATTGCTTCTGCCAAAGCAAAGGTGGAGGTTTGGCCGAGCTGGTAAGAACATCAGTGAAAAGGCCTCTTAGCAACAAGAGGGCTGGATCCAAGGGCAACGACCCAGGCGACACCTGCCACTGGTTCCTCGCTGCCCAGCAATCAACGCTGCGTCTCACCCGGCCAGCCAGGCCAGCCGGGGAGAAAGAGGGACGCGGGGCCCCAAGGGGAAGGGGCATGTCCACCATCCCTGACGGAGCTGGTGGGCACAGGTGAGCTCATCTGTCTGTCAGACCTCAAAGTCTTTTGCGGTTTGGCTTCAGTGAGGGCAACGGGAGGGCTGGAATGAGACTGTACTCTGGTTTCGAAATGTAGAAGCTGCTGCGGTTGGTGGGGCCTAAGGGTCGAAGGGTGTGTGACAGCACGTCTAAGTGGTAAGAAAAATCAGAGTCCAGGGGCTGAGCTCAAACCCTTAAAACCCTCCAGCGTAACGAATTGTCCCACATAAGTGGGGATGAGTGACTCTAGACGGGGGAGTCAAGGGCCTTCCGGGACCCTGCTGGCCCAGGGCCACATCCTGACTGCGGTCTATTGCTCAGCAGGTCTACGTAGGCAGGACGCGCCCGCGAGCCTGCCTGGGCTGCTCTCTGGGGGTCTCCGTTTTATCTCAAGCTTTTAAGATGCCAAAAGGGAAAGGCTTTTGGGAGGAGGCTAAGGACAACTTCGTTACTCTTCAGTTCTGTAAAGAGAAATAGGGAGAAAAAGATAATTTACTTTACTCGTTGCACCTTACACGTACGGAGGGAGAGGAGAGGGGAAACCGGGATGAGGAAGGAGATGTTTGGAATTGCAGAAGCCGCGCTGCGCCCCGGCTTCTCAAACACCTGGCACTTTGCGTCTCTTCACTTGCAGCAAGATAGTCTGTGCCACGAAGCTGCCGGGTCCGCGTGGAGCCTGGCAGCTGGCGATGGGCACTCAGCCTCTGCGAGGTATTTTAGGGATGTGGGCAGGTGAGTTATGGGGCCTTTCTGATCCTTGGCTGTGTGGCTGCGGTGCTGACGGTGGCGATGTTCCTGCCGCCCTAGGTAATTTCACATTCCCACTGGCTGGTTTTGTCCCCTCTGGGGACGCAGGCTCCCTATGACACTGTTTCCCCAGTCCGGCCCAGGGCTCCCGCCCGCGGAGCGCTGAGAGCGCAGCCCGCCTGATTTTGTCCCTGCGGTGCCCTCTCGTGGCCGTCGGGGCAAACGGCGCCTCCAGCCAGAGCGAGGGATTCACACTGGCTGGTTTCACGGATGCATCAGGTTTAAGAACCAGAGATCTCTCCCCCAGCTGTGCTGCCCCCGCCTCCTCCTCCCCTGCCCCTGACGCCATGCAAGACGCCCCCCTCCAGAGTCGCATCCATTTCCAGAAGGGTCAGGATGGTCCTGCAGACCTTCACAGGGAGGGGTGTGGGGCTGGGGCCTGACCTGTCGGAGCCAGCCTAGGCTACAACCTGGGTTCCGTGTCCCCTCTGGGACCAGGAGGTGGGAGAACTGATGGAGCGGAGCTTACAGCTGTACTTTTCCTTCTTCCTGCCAAGCTGCGAATCAGCCAAGCCCTTGGCAGTGTCCCTAGCCTCTTGCTCAGGGAGCTGTCACCAGCCTGCAAGCCGACTGTCCCAGCCACACCCTTAAGCTGGAGGCGGCACCTCCCCCGAGAAGCTGCGGCAGGAACCCAGGGACTCCCCCAGAGGCAGAGGCAGAGCCAACGCCGGTGGAGTGTGAACCTCGGGCCGAGGGGAGACCCAGGGAAGCAGCTGACAGCGACAGGCAGGGTCTTAAGCCGCAGCCGCCTCTGGATTTACAGACCTGGCCGCTTTCTGTCCCGCCCCAGCCCCGCAGAAGGAATCTGACTGTGAGCAGTCCCGAGGATGGGGACGCCCCACCAAGCATGTGCAGGTCTAATGTGGGGCCTCCTGCCTCCAGTCCCACTTCCTCAACTGTCACGCCTGTGACCAGGCTTCTGGGGAATGCTGGAACAGGCAACCACTGGAGGTGCAGGCTCTCGACACAGAGCCGCTGGTGAGCTAATACACGTAAAGTGAGGGGACACGCGGCGTTTAACTGGACACTAGCTGGCAGCTTGACGGGGGACCCTGAGTGCCAGGAAAGGGATCAGAAAGCAGCAGGGAGTTTGGCAGGGAGGAATCCGATGGGCAGAGAAGAGAGCGCCCTGCCTGCTGGCCTGTGGTTTTAGTGGATTGACAAGAACATGCGTGTTATGGTTCATACTGCTCACTCTAGGGCGGCTCCCTGGACTCGGGCGGGACCGGAGTGTGTCGCAGCCGTCAGCTCTCCAGCCCCCATGGGACTATCGTGCTGAAGATGAAAAGACAAAGCCAAACTTACCAGCCTCTGCAACCCCAAGCATCACCACGTGAGGAACAGAAGTGAGTGGTGCGGCGTGGGGGCCGACTGCATGCGGGGAAGGGCGGGAGGGAGCACGCAGGTGTCACGGGCATGCCAGAGAGCCACGGAGCATGCAGGCCAGGGCGGTGATGGGAATGAACATGAACTCCAGCCCCGCCTCATGAAGTCCACCAGCCCCTCCTTCTCAACTCAGGGCACAAAGTGACAGCTGCAGCGTGCAGAATGAGTCGGGGGCTCCCCTCACCCCAAGAGCAGCACCTCGGGCACAGTCTCCATCCCACAGAATAGCCAAGTGTGAGCTGGTGGTCCAGAAACCCCCGGAGATCCAGGGGGAAAGGCCCTTTGGGCAATGGAGAGTCTGCTCTCTGAAAGTAACAGAGAAAGGGTTTTCCCTCCCCATTTCCAAGGTCCCAGCTCTGAACGCAGGCTGGCAGTGGCAGTCTGATGCCCAGCCTGAGGTCTTTCCGATGTCAATAGTCCCTGCAGACCCACGATTTCCATCAGCCTGGGCGGGTAGAGACAGGCCGAGGTCCCCAGGGCTTTGAGGGCTGGCAGGAGCGTCAGGCGCTCTCCAGCCAGGGACGGCAAACTCTGTACAGGGCCAGACACTAGTTCAGGATTTGTGGGCTGCGTGGTCCCTGTTGCAGTGACTCACCTCTGCCATCGTGGCACAGACCACCGAAAAATGAATGGGCACAGCTGTGTCCCAGTCACACTGGACTGACATGGACAGGCCAGATGTGGCCCCTGCTAAAGCCTGCCACCCTTGCCCTGATCCTAAAATCCTGCCTGTCCCACAGCTCGGGAGCACAGACGGATCTCAGGGTGTCTGCTGTGCACTGTCCAATCAACTGCATCACCTGCGGGGACCTAACAAGGCTACAAGGTGACAACATCCACATTCTTGCGGCCCCTGAAGTCCCAGGGACGGCAGTGACCTCAGCCTCACTAGGGGCACTGGCCCCAAGCCAGCTGGCCCATTGGGCCCACCAGGGACTTAACTCAGCCTCCAAGAACCTCCACCCTGGAAAGGGGCCCTCTCTGCCAGCGATTTGATTCCTCATGCTCGAGAAGGAGAAGGGCGGGGTGGGAAACGTATTAATCAGTTATGAAGGCGATGGAGGAAGGAGGTCCGGACCACGTCAGTGGTTTTGGGGACATGTTATCAGACAGTGTGAGGGAAGCACCACTAGTCTAAGAAGTCAACGTCCTTACCAAGAGAATTTGCAAGAATATGTGTGGCTCAGGACCTAAGGAACTTGCTAGAGGGAAGTGAGGTCAGAGGTCAGCTCAATCCTGAAATATAAAGGCAGCAAACCCGGTCATGCCAAGAGGCGCCATCCTCAGTGCCCGAGGAGTCGGGGGCTCCCACCGGGGTCTTCCTGGTGGCTGTGCTTACACGGCCCGCCCCCCCCAGGGGGAGGAACCTTCCTGCCGAGGTTTGGAGATGGGGGGCGCTCATGGGCAGATCGCCCCACGGAGGGCTGATAGGAGGCCTGAGGGCAGCCTCGAAGTGGCGGTGGAGTTCTGCATTCCGGAAGTAACAAACCCTAGGCCGACAGCCTGCGCTTGGGAGTAGGGCGCGAGCCCCACGAGCCCCCCTGGGTTGCCAGGCTGACGGCACAGCTGCCATTTGGACTCCACTTTAACCAGAGAACCCCAGAGCCGGGTGCAAACCTCCCAGCCTCCCCCTTCCGGTGGCTTCCCCGGCTGTCCTGCTGCTCCCGGGCCCTCCTTCCACCCTGGAGATGAGAGAAAATGGGGGTGTCCAGATGTGTGGGGAGCCCGGTTCTAACCAGGAGAAGCCGCAGCTGCCCTGCCCGGGAGCTCCCTGGAGCCGGGCAGACAAAAGGCGGCCGCAGGCGCGGGCGGGGCGGGAGGCTGCGCAGGGGATAAGTGCTGAGAGGCCTGGGAGCGCCCTGTCCCAAGTGATGAATTGGTTTTGTCGTGGACTCCACGCATAAGTGAACATCTGGGTCTGCTCCTGGCTCTTTCCTGGCGTCTCATTGTTTTTAGGTGGGGGGAGGGGAGGGGGGAGAACCAGGCTCTGTGCCCGTCAGCAGCATCACCCATCACCAGTGGCCTCTTCCCAGCCAGTGCCCGAGGGGACAGGCTGCAGGGCTGCCAGAGCCTGCCCGGCTAGTGCCAGGGCCTGGAGGGGACCCACCTCGGGGGTGGGCGGCCCACCTACCTCTGCTCCTCCTCCAGCTCTTCTTTGGTCATCATCTTCTTATACTGGTTTCCCCTCAGCTTCCCGGGGCTATATTTAAAGGAGAAGGCCTCTCCTGCGGAGAGGGGACAAGGTCAGCCGGGGCCCACACACACCTCTCCCCTTTGCTAGCTTCTAAAGGAGCACCTGGCTGAGAGCAGCCCCGGGCTGTCCTGGAGGGCTGCACCTCACCTCCCTCCACAGCTCCCCACGGACTCCTCCCTGGAGAGAACCAGCCCTGCAGCCCACGGCTCTGTCCCGCTCCCCCCGCAAGCCACTGTCTGCAAGGCACTGTCCCCTCCCCTTGCGGGGGTCCCCCCAACTGCTGCTGGAAACTCGATGTGCCAGGGCCCACACCTCCTTCTCCCGGGCTTGAGAACTGTCACAGCAGTTGGAAGCACGGCACTATTGCTGACCAGGCCCGGTGGGACTTGCCAGTCCCTGAAGGCAGGCCCCAAGGCTGCCTGCAAACAAACCAGAGGGCGGCTCTCCAGGCCTGGGGAGGGTGCCCGGGGCTGCACAGAGGAGAGGTGGGACCTGGGCCTGGAGTGGACACAGCGCCAGGTGCACAGCCAGGGCAGGTGAGGGCTGAAGGGCAGAACAGAAAAGCTGAGCATCCGCAGGGAGAAGCTGGTCCCCACATCCAGCCCTGGGGACGGAGGCTGCCTGGCCTGTCTTACCTAACCCCCGTGAACTCCAAGGACCAGCGAGGAAGACTCAGAGATCAGGAAATGTCTCATTTTTCAGTTGCTATTCTAGAAGCAGCTGTCCCTCCAATGCCACCTCACCTCGTCCAGCCAGCAGCTGTCGCTATGGGACAGGCTGAGGTGGCTCCGGGGAGCGGGGGTGGGGTGGGGGAGGCCTTTCAGATCAGGTTCTCTCGGTTGGGCTCTGGATGTAAATTCAGAGCCCAAACAGTACCTTGTGGGTGTTATGTTTTCCGCTCATCACAACCTTGCTCAGAAGGAGAAAGCTGGCAGCTTCCTGCCCCTGCCTCACCCAGCCAGCTGCCCAGGGGCTAAGACTTTCCCTTAGGGAGCAGCTGCGACATCTGCTTGTCATTCAGGCCACAAATATTTAGTGAGCGCGACTCTAGGTGCTGAGGATGCAACCGTGAATAAAACGTGCAGCGAGCAAATGGAAGTAATTAACGAATGCAGTCTGCGTTGGTCCGGGGCGTTCCGCACACAGGGACAGCAGAGGTGGGGAGGGCTGCTGGGAGGGTGACATCAGGTGGTTGGGGAGCGCTTCACCGCTGGTGCCGTCACGGGAGGCTGGGAGGGTGCAAGCCCTGCCGTGCCTGGGAGGACAGCCCCACCAGGGGCCTGGCCGAGCCTGCGGGGGGGGGGGGGGGGCTGAGGAGTGCGAGGTGGCAGTGAGCCAGGGGACAACACGGTGGGAGGGGACTCTGGGGTTCTGGGGCAGAGACAGGGGCCATCCTTCCTCCCTCCTCACTGGAACCCCAGCTGTCCCAGGCTGGCTTCCCCCTCCAGCTCAGCTCTCCCGGGCTGACGTGCAGAGGCCGGGAAAGCCCCGTTTCCTCTGGGCCTGGGAATCGGGGGCTCTTAGCAGCACAGGGCTGCAGTGACGAGGGCGGGGACCTGGGGCTGCTCCGAGTAGTGGGGGCTGCCAAGTAGTGGGGGCTGCCGTCTGAGCTGCTGCGTTCATCCTGAAGGAGCGCGGGCCTGGGCCGCGGGTTGTCACGGAAGCTCTGAGTATACAGCATACCCAGACGGCAGCTGAACCACGGCCCGGCCTGCCACTAACGCCTACCTTTGGAGCTGAAAGAGGTGACTGACCAAGAAAACCGACGGGGCTGCTTGAGACAGCGGGGGCATAGCAAAAAAGAAAAAAGGAAGAAAGGAAGAAAACCGACTAACCCCAACATCAGGGTCACTGCGTTGCTATGTTTTAGACAATTAAAACATAAACAAATCCTGCCAGCCGGGTGGGGGCTAGGTTTCAATTTATGGGGAGGCCTGATTAGCTTTATGTTTTCCAAGCGGGATAGAACAAATGACTCTGACTTAATCACATGTGGGGATCAAGTGATACAGACGCATCCAATTTTGCTAGACCAGGAGGGTTCCATCTGAGAGTCCCCTGGGGAGCGAGGAGGCTTCCTCTTCCAGTCTCATGTCACTTAGGGAAGTCATTTCAGCGACACTAATCAATTAGCCTCGGAAGCTGAGCTGCTTGCTGCAGAGGGGCTGGGGGCCACGCATGCTTTCTCCTGACAGCTGGAGCCAGAAGCCTTTCCTCCCTCTGCCTCGTTAGGGACGGCAGGAGGCGGCTGGGGGTTGGGATGTCCAGGGAGCAGATAAGGAGGGAGGGCTGAGGCAGGGTCTGGCGATGGTCACTGGGCTGGGTGAGGCTGTGCACGGGTGTGACAGGCACGTCTGGGAGAGTGGCCTGCTGAGGCTCTCTCGTCCTTGCCCAGGGGCCCCCAGCCTCGGCTCCGGCCTCTGTTCTGCGTCCCCAAGTCACTAATAGGGGACCCAGCATCTCAGCAGCCATCTCGGGCCACGTGGCAGGGACAGATCCCAGGGCCACAGTTGCGGTGAGTCCCTACCTTGAAGATGACCTGGGAGAACCAACAGCAGAGAGCGAGGGACTGATGTCCCCGCTGCTGACTGGGCCTCGGCGGAGAGTCCAGCCCCTCCCCGGCTCAGAGGCCATTCGGAGGGAAAGGACAGCCCTGTAGTGCCCACCCCCAGGAGCCTGTCCCTGCATTGCTGAAACCCTCTCTTTCTTTAAAGTCACAGCAACAGTCTTGCATTTTAAAAACTATGAACTATTTCAAACATACACAAAAATACAGAAAGTGCTAAGTCCTCCCGTGCTTGCTGTGCAGACGTAACAAATGCTGACATTTTGCTATAGTGTCAAACCTCAGCTTTTTTTTAAAGCAAGAAACCGTGACAGACCAGCAGGAGCCCCACTCTGTGTTTTGTTCTGTCTCTGTCTGTCGAGGGCAAGCGCCCCCCTCCCCCGACCCCGCCAGGTGGGAACCCAGCAGTCTCCCCGTGGCTCTCAGCCCCTCCCTTTCTCATGTCCCAGCCTCCAGGGCTGGAGACCTGGCCAGTTGGCCCGAGCTGCTCAGAACCCAGGCGTGTCCTCCCCTCCCCGGGGCCTTCATCCCGCGCAGGCACGGGTAGCGGCCTTGTGAGCAGCTTCTGACTCAATAAAATAGGTCAGACACATTTGGAGAGAAACGTGAAATGCATGACGTGGCCCCAAGCGCAGAGTTAAGAGGCACTGCAGGACAGACGTCAGGGGCCTAGTGTGCTCACGAGACGGGCCCTGGGTCTGGAGATGACTCTCACTTCACAGACGGAAAGCCAACACCAAAAGTGCAGGTGAGGTGGGCGGGGAGGTGAGCAGGGCACTGGCTGGACACCCCTGGGGCCAGACGGAGCCTCTCAGCCCACCGCCCCACCCAGCCCGTTCCCCTTGTCCTGCACTCAAACCCCAGCTCTGGGACCCCCAGGCGGGCATGGGCCACCCCAGACACAGTCAAACCCCGTCAGCGAGCGCAGAGGTCCCACTCACCATCCTCTTCCTCAGGCCCTGCTTGGGGTGGGCCCTTCTCACCGTCGGAGTCCTGCTCCTCCTCCTGCAAGACAAGGCCAGGGTCAGCGCCCTCCGCAGAGAGTGGTGGCGGCTAGCTCTCGGGCACTTTCATCCGGGCGCTAGAAGGTTCGGTAGGACAAAACTGACCCCTAGGACCCCTCTCGGGAGAGATGTGAGCCCAAGGGTGGGGGCTGGGGTGGGAGATGGGGAAGTGGTGGGTGGGCAGAGGGTAGGGCCTCGAGGGTCCAGCTGTTCTTCCCTGAAGCAGAGCCTGCCCTGCAGCCTCAGCCAGCCAGCCGGCGGGGGCCGTGATGGTGGCACAAACACCGCTGGGCCAAGGTGGGAGGCTCTGGGCCAAGGACTGGTGTTCCTTCACCTGTGCACCGAGAGCCCGTGACCTTGACCTTTCCCAGGCAGGGAAGCATCTGGATGCCACCTTGCTAAGTGGGCCCGGGACTCCCACCCGCTCACCGCAGAGAGGGGGCAAAGGGCCCGGGAGAAGAGCTGGCTGAGCTATATGGGACTGGGCCGGGCAGCCGGCAACTGCAGGCTCCTTCTTTGCTTCCTCCCACGTCGTTTTCCACCCTTAACGATCTCAGTGTCCACTTTCCCAAACTAGAGCCCCGCCGCTGCCGCCCAGTTCTCTCCCACGCACAGACACGATAAACAGATGGCCGGAGGAACGCCCGGGACGGCCTCGGTGGAAGGAAGGAGTGACTTCAACTTGCAGGAATGTCAGGGGATGACGGGGTGAGCTGATGGGCTCTGGCTCTGTGGGACAGGAGGGCGTGCGGAGGGGACGTGGGACCCCAGGAACTGCGACCTGGAAGCCCAGCTGGCCAACGTGGACGTCATCGCAAAAGCACAAATACAAATGAGCTGCCCAGCGCGGAGCAGGCGGCACAGGGACAGGCCGACCCCAGGGTCCAGGCAGTGTTGGCAGCTCGGGCGGAGGCTCCTCAACGAGGCAGGGAGCTGAACTGGGAGGCAAAAGAACTGGCAAAGCTGGGGAGGCCTCGAGCTCCTCAGTGAAACTTTCTCTCTGCTGCCTGAAAGGTGGGCAGGAGCTAGTGGCCCCCCACTTGGCAGTTCCCACTCAGTGCTGTCTACAAAGTAAACGCCCTCAGGTCAGATGGACATGGGGCTTGGGTGTCCGGACAGCTCCCCAGTTTTGCACAGCAGAGTATCTTGGTGGCTGAGGGGGCAGCAGCCTCTTAGGGGGCAGGAAAAGGAGAAACTGCCCCCCCAACCGCCCTGTGCAGTAACCCCCTGCTAGGGATCTGCTCGAGACAGAAAAACGTCTACCGGGATTTTTTTTTTTGAGACAGAGTCTCACTCTGTTCCCTGGGCTAGAGTGCCGTGGCGTCAGCCTAGCTCACAGCAACCTCAAACTCCTGGGCTCGAGTGATCCTTCTGCCTCAGCTTCCCGAGTAGCTGGGACCACAGGCATGCGCCACCATGCCTGGCTTATTTTTTCTATATATTTTTAGTTGGCCGATTAATTTCTTTCTATTTTTAGTAGAGATGGGGTCTCGCTCTGGTTTCGAACTCCTGACCTCGAGTGATCCGCCCACCTCGGCCTCCCAGAGTGCTAGGATTACAGGCGTGAGCCACCGCGCCCGGCCCTACCGGGATTTTTAAACAATGACCATGTGCAGTAAAAAAACAAGACAGAACCGGCAACAACTAAATATTTATCTGTGGAGTTAAATATGTTATATTAATAGCTACATATATGTGGTTAACATGCATACCTAAATATTAACCAGCTAAATACACCACAGAGCATGCACACCACACAATGCTGTGTTCGAAAGGAGGCGCTGATGCCTACTGATGTGAAAAGTGCAAGAGAAATCATCAAGGGGGCAAAGCAGGAAGCAGCCCAGGGTGAGGGTCCAATCTTGGTGTAAATGTCAGAACGGAAGTGCACAGACATGCTCATAAATGCATGGTCTGGACAGTCTGGAAGGATCCACAAGAAACTGTTAACAGTTTTCTATTCAGGGAGAAGAGCTTGGTTGGGGAGGGGGGATTTCCTTTTCGTGTTATACATTTCAGGGGTTTTTTGTTTTGTTTGTTTGTTTCTAAGACAGGGTTTCACTCTGTTTCTGGGGCTAGAGTGCCGTGGCGTCATCATAGCTCACTGCAACCTCACACTCCTGGGCCCAAGCGATCCTCCTGCCTCAGCCTCCCTGGATTTTCTAATAATATGCACGAATATATTTTTAGAATGCTAACAGGAGTCTTTGGACACTGAGAGTGGGGCTTTTTCAAAATTTTCTTCTACATCCTAAAAACGAGAGAGGAAAAAAACAATGACCGTAACATAATAAACACATTTATATATTTGGCCTCTGCCCTCGTTCCTGACACAGAGCTTCTAAATCCCTTGGAATTTCCTAAGTTATAGGGGTGGCAGGAGCATCTTTTGTTCTAATATTTAGTCTTTGATCCCAGTCCCTGGCACAAAGCTCCTAAATCCCTTGGAATTTCCTGGGTGACAGGAGTGTTGTTTGTTCTAATACGGCAACTCTTGGTGGGCCCCTGGGTGGGGGTAGAAGCTTGGAACTTTCAGCTCCATCCCCCGTCCTCCAGGGAGGACAGAGAAGCTGGAGACTGAGTTAGTAATTGATCGCACCTACGTGATGAAGCCTCCATAAATGTCCCTACGTAGGGGGTTCCGGGAGCTCCCAGGCTGGCGAACGCCTTCACGTGTGGGGAGTGGCGCGGCCCAGCTCCACGGGGACAGCAGCTCCCGCACTCAGGACCCTTCTGGGCCTCACCCCGTGTACGTGCCTCCACCTGGCTGTTCACCTGTCATCGTGTCGTTTATAGCCCGTAGATAGAAGTGTTTCCCCAAGCTCTGTGCACCGTTATAACAAATGACTGACCTTGAGGAGGGAGTTGTAGAGCCCCCGATTTGTAGCCAAGTAGGACAGAGTGTAGGTGACCCACTGACTGTGGCTGGCATCTGAAACGGGGGGTCTTGTGGGACTGAGCCCCTAACCTGTGGCGTCTGCACTGACTCCAGGTAGTTCGTGTCGGAAATGGGTCGGAGGACGCCCAGTCGGTGCCTGGGCAGTCGGAGAACGGGTTGGTGGGGGGGTAAAACCCACATATTTGGTATCAGAAGCAAGTTCATTGTGTGAAGGTACAGAAAAACAGTTGCTTTTCCCTTTTAGTTGGAGTCTCTCTTTAATGACAAACAGCCACTGACCTACTCAGAAATAAGCCCCGATATTGAGAATAGAGAGGGAGCTGATTCTCCCATTACGTGCAAGAGACACAGTGATCAAAACAACAACAACAACAAAAATGAGCACGGTCCCTGCCTTAAGGAGCTCATGGTCCAGCAGAAAAGACACACAAATAAAAGCAACCCAGGGAGAGAAGTTCAGGAGCCGGGTCAGACCTATTATTCCAAAGGACATGGTGTCAGCTGACCCGCCAACGCCCTCCTGAGCAGAGGCTGGTAAACACTGAGATTTTGCACTTGACTTTTGAAGTGTGGTGTTATTTTTAAACTGTGGTCATGACCCATTGATGGGTCTTGAAAGCAATTGAGAGGTAGCTACTAATATTTTAAGGTAGCGGTCCCCAACCTTTTTGGCACTAGGGACGGGTTTCGTGGACTCAAGCCATCCTCCTGCCTCGGCCTCCTAAGTAGCTGGGACTACAGGTGTGCACCATGCCTGGCTAATTTTTCTATTTTCTGTAGAGACGGGGTCTTGCTCTTTCTCAGACTGGTCTCGAACTCCTGGCCTCAAGCGATCCTCCTGCCTCAGCCTCCCAAAGTGCTAGGATTACAGGCGTGAGCCACCGCGCCAGGCCAGAGGTTGCCCAGTGAATGCTGTGGTTCCAGCCAGATCCCCCAGTTGCGACAGTCAGACTCCTCACCTCACCTTGGTGGGCTGAGGCATGGGGACATGATCCATGGGCTCACTTCTGCTTGGGGGACAAAGGCCCTCTGGTCCTGGAGCTGGGAGCTTGGGACCCGGGAGCTGCCTAGGGTGGGCCCCGGGGTGGAGAGTCTGGCTGGAGAGTCCTCTAGGCCATTCCACCCCTGCCTTCCCCGTATGTGAGCCGCTCAGCTCCCATTCCTGCACAAGCGACCAGAGCTGCGTTTCCGTCACCAGCAACCAGAGCCCTGACCACGGTGTCCACTGCCCACTGACACCCCACCCGCCCACCATGCACCACCTTCAGACTTTCCAAGCCAAGAACCTCTTGAATTCTATGGGGTGGGGCGGGGGTGAGGTTTGTATAACAATGGAGAGTTTTTGGAGCGGTTGTCAAACTGTGCTCCAAGGAGGTGCCCCGGGGCCTCTCCACGAGGGCCAGGACCTGGGCTTCTAGCAGAAACAAGGGCTTTTAGAGAACATAATAATAATAATAATAATGATAGGAAGGATTACATTCTTTAAAAACTAAAACACCACCGTTTACTGCATTTTGCCCTTATTTTACGAGAATGCATACAAAACAGAAAATTGAAAGTGCCCTTGAGACAAAGAGGGAAGTCCCCCTGCAAGTGGTGGCCCCTGAGCCTCAGCCCAATAGGTAAGTGGCGGGCGTGCGACGTGAGGAGGGGCTGAAGCGAAGCCTTGTGCAAGGTGTGAGCTCGGCACCCTCGCAGGCTACGTCCAGAAGAGAGCGGGCCCTGAGGGTTTACCCGTGGACCTTCCTGACAGCACGTCTCGCTTCTCCCCCTGCCTTGGCACGCTCGGTTGGGCAGCTCTGTTTGCAGGAAGGTGCACAGTGGGGCCTGGAGGAAGGGGAGCTCCTCTGAGTCTGAGGGGAGCAGGGAAGGCCCTAGAGGGGACGAGAATGCCATGCGGGTCTGAGACGGGCTTGCCGGGCAGACGTGGAGGGACAGGCTCTCGGGGCACAGGGCACAGCCCTGGTAAAGGCACGAGGCACGGAGCACCACGGCTTTGCCAGTGGCTCTGCGGAGCCGGGTGTGACTACAGGGTGAGTGTGCAGCGTGGAATGGCCAGAAGTGGGGACGGCCACACTGAGCTCAGCCAGGACCGCTCCTGGAGGCGGCACAAACCCAACAGAGCACCCGGCTGCTCTGCAGGTTCACTGCGGGGTCTTAAAGAGAACGGCGCAGCTGCCCGAGTGCTGACTGCAAACATCACACGGGGCCTTCACGAGAGTGTCGCGAGGCACCCACGTGCTAGGAGCCGAACTGTGCACCCCCCACCACCCCATTCCTATGTTGAAGTCTTAACCCCAAGTACTATTTGGAGACAGAGCCTTTAAAAGAGGTGATGAAGTTAAACTGAGGCCATTAGGGTGGGACTAATCCAAGGACTGCTGTCCTTACAAGAAGAAATGTGGACCACAGAGACATCAGGTGCATGAGTGCACAGAGGAAAGACCACGTGAGGACACAAGGAGTAGGTGGCCACCCACAAGCCAAGGAGAGAGGCCTTAGGAGAAACCCACCCTGCCAACACCTTGAGTTTGGACTTCTAACCTCTGGATCTATGAGAAACACACGTCTGTTATTTAAGCCACCCGGTCTGTAGTATTCTGTTATAGCAGCTCTGGCAAACTAATACATCATGCCTCTAACGAAAGGAAATCAATTTCAGGGAAATTGTGAATCAGTGAAGCCCTCGGAGACAGACAGCTGACGTCATCCTGCCTGGTCCCCAGGGCAGGCCCTGGCGGGGCCAAACCCCAGTCGCCTCACTGACCAGAGTCTCAGCAGTTTACGACTGAACACAGACCAAGTTTCCATCTCACAAGTTCTAGGATAATTTTTTCTTTTCTTTTTTAAATAATTAAAACTGGCTTAACAAAAA
>VBSM01003215.1:944243-961687 GCA_008086735.1 Cheirogaleus medius | reverse complement strand
CCTCCTGTCTGGGCCTCCCAGAGTGCTAGGATTACAGGCGTGAGCCACCGTGCCCGGCCCTCTCCAGCTTTCTGACACAGCAGTGAGCAATGAGCATGCTAGCAGACAGCTCCGCATCAGCCCCCTCACAGGCGGCAGCTTCGGAACCTGATCTATGCGTCCTTTTCCATACATCAGTCCTTCACAGTGGCAAAACCAGGGTGGCCAGATGGAGGTTGTTCCAGAAATGCTCTGGCCACCAGGGATCTGACATTTCTCAGGAAGAATGTCCACCAAAGGCCTAAGTTGGCCTCACTCCTCCCACATTGTCGTCTGGGCAGTTTGGGAAAAAGCGGAGCTATAAAAAAGAAACTGTCTAGAACTGAACATGCTCAACATTTTATTTTATTTTATTTCTTTTTAGAGACAGGGTCTTGCTCTGCCGCCCAGGCTGGAGTGCAGTGGCGCCGCCATCATAGCTTACTGTAACCTTGAACTCCTGGGCTCAGGAAATCCTCCCACCTCCCAAGTAGCTGGCACTACAGAAGAATGCTACCGTGCTAGCCCCTCATCACCTTATATCGAACTCTCCAAAGCTGGGTGGCCTTTTTCTCAAGACATGTTCTTTAAAAATTTACTATTTTTCACTATGTAAAAAAATTCTGACAGTTAAATTTTCGGTGTGTAACCAAGACTCTTTCTCTCTGAAAGAAAGAACAAAGTTTAGCTATTTGGAAAGCCCCGGGACTTCTTTCTCATGTGAAAAAAAGAGTTAAATTATGAGCTTAAACAACTTTACAAAAAATACTCTCTTGAACTGCCCAGTATGAAAGTCTATTTCCGGCCCTCCCAGGCGGCTGCTGCTCAGGGCCGCACACCGCTGTGATCACACTGTGAACGCTGTTACTATCTCACATTCTGCTTCTCCTTACTCATTCCGTGCCAATTTACTAACTAATCCAAAGTCCCAATTAATGAACATTTGGATTATTTATGGATTTTCTGCCAGTAAGTCACTAGACCTGCTGCGAGCTACCATCTTGTGTCCGCCTCAAATCTGTATGCGGAAGCCCTAAACCCTGGTGTGACGGTACTTGGCGTTGGGGGCCTTTGGGACGTGATTAGTTTTGGTAGAAGTCATGAGGGTGGCGTCCCCAAGTTGGGATTATGGCCCTTGTAAGAAGAGGAAGGGACACCCCTCTCTGCCATCTGAGGCTACAGCAAGACGGTGGCCATGTGCAGGCCGGAAAGCAAGCCCTCGTCAACGATCGAACTTGCCGACACCTTGATTTTGGATGTCCTAGCCTCCAGGACTCTAAGAAATAAATCTGTTGTTTAAGCCACCCACTCTATGTTGTTCTATCAGCTCAAGTTGACTAAAGACAAGACCTCCAAGGTGACGTGAACAACTGCCAGATGTATCTATTTAGCCCTCGCTACCTGGCTTCCGTGCTTTTGGTAAGAACACAGAAAGTGGGACCACACTGGCATCGCCAAGGCCAGGGCAGGTGATGGGAAGGGGTTCACCTGCTCCTCAACCACTCTGGAAAGGCTGAGGTCTCTGTGGCTTCCAGAGGGCACACCTGCGGTGGCAAGGCTGGTGAGGGCAGGGGACGCAAGGTGGGCTTACAGCAGAATAACTTTAGGTGAACCAGGGCCGAGCTGCACGGCAAGGACAGACAGACGGAGGTTGTGCTGCCCACTCAGACCAACGGCATCAGACTGTCTGAAAAACCAGGCCCTGTCCTGAGAAATTTCCTACTGGGTTTCTTTTTTGCGACATTATATTTCAAAAAACTCCAAACCTACAGAAAAGTCAAAAGAATAATACAACAAATACCCATACACCCTTCACCTAGATTCGCCAACGGTTAACATTTCGCCATCTTTGCTCGCTCGCTCTCTCTCTCTCGCCGTACACACCCATATCTCGTGTGCAGGCGATGTAACTATGGGAATCATGACATGCCATCCCTAAATGTGTCAGCATGCATCTTCCTAAGGACAGGGACAGTTTTACATAGCCATAATGCCAGGATCACACCCAAGAAATTCGGTGTTGATTCAACAAAATTAACACACCTACTATTCATTTTTAAAAAGCCCCAGTGATGTCCAAAATGCCCTTTACAGTTCCCCACCTCCACCCCCGGTCCAGAATCCAATCAAGGATCAAGATTGTATTTACTTGTCATATTGCTTTAGTTCCCTAAATCTCAGTTAATCCAGCGGAGTCTCCTACTTGGTGTGTTTCATGCCAGCAGCCAGCTGCCCTGGAGAAAGTCCCTACTCTGTTTCATTTCTTTTTTTTTTTCTGAGACAGAGTCTCACTCTGTTGCCAGGGCTAGAGTGCCGTGGCGTCAGCCTAGCTCACAGCAACCTCAAACTCCTGGGCTCAAGCGATCCTTCTGCCTCAGCCTCCCGAGTAGCTGGGACTACAGGCATGCGCCACCATGCCCGGCTAATTTTTTCTATATATTTTAGTTGGCCAATTAATTTTCTTTCTATTTTTAGTAGAGACGGCGTCTCGCTCTTACTCAGGCTGGTTTCAAACTCCTGACCTTGAGTGATCCTCCCGCCTTGGCCTCCCAGAGTGCTAGGATTACAGGCGTGAGCCACCGCGTCCGGCCCCTACTCTGTTTCTGAGCAGAGCCAGGACCTGAGCGCTGAGATGTCTGATCCTGGCACACACAGCAACTGAACTCTAGTGCTGTTCAAATGGCCCTTGACCTTTTGCCCATGACAACTGTTTGGAAATCCTACAATACAGATTCCAGCCTGGCTGGAATCCACATCTGCATTAGGTAAGAAGCCTGGCAATGTTAAAACCCCAACTTATAGATAAGCCCTGGGAAAACACTGCTTCCTACTTTTATTTTATTTTTTTTTGAGATAGTTCCTTGCTCTGTTGCCCCAGCTAGAGTGGAATGTCGCCATTATCACAACCTCGAACTCCCAGCTCAAGCGATCCTCCTGCCTCAGCCTCCCCAGTAGCTGGGACTACAGGTGTGCACCACTATACCCGGTTGATTTTTTTTACTTTTTGTAGAGATTGGGTGATCCTCCCGCCTCTGCCTCCCAGAGTGCTAGGATTACAGGGGTGAGCCGCTGTGCTGGACCTGCTTTCTGGTTTTAGATGCTGGCTGGGCGAGGTGGCTCACCCCTATAATCCTAGCACTCTAGGAGGCCAAGGGAGGAAGATCGTTTGAGCTCAGGAGTTAGAGACCAGCCTGAGCAAGAGCGAGACCCTATCTCTACTAAAAATAGAAATAAATTGGATGGGCAACTAAAAATATATAGAAAAAATTAACTGGGCATGGTGGTGCATGCCTGTAGTCCCAGCTACTCGGGAGGCTGAGGCAGGAGGATTGCTTGAGCCCAGGAGTTTGAGGTTGCTGTGAGCTAGGCTGACACCACGGCACTCTAGCCTGGGCAACAGAGTGAGACTCTGTCTCAAAAAAAAGGGGGGAGGCCTGCTCTTATTCCTGACCCTGTCCCACTGTGCACTCACAATTCTTTGTGAGACTGTGACGTGCCTGTCATGCTTCCTCCATGGCCCCCCATCAATCCCTAGGAGAGCAGGGAAGAGAGGCAGAATCTAATTCTGCCTCTCCTCGAAGGGACTCCCTGCCACTGGCCTTGGGCTGTGTTGATCTCCTCCCCATTTCCTCTGTCTGCTCTCCCAACTCTGTCCATAAACGGCCCCTCCTCGCCACTTTGTCCTTGGCCACAGAGGGTGCCTAGCACCTCCGCATGCAATGATCCCCAGCAGCAGCTGAAGGCTGCTTCCCTGGGCTCGGATCCTTCTCAATAATCAGCTTTGTGAGTCGGATGCAGCTGGCCCAGGCCTTGCAGGGAGAGAAGAGGATTGGATTAGGAGGAAAGCGGTTAGTGGAAAACAAAGAGGGAGGGGAGAGGTGAGTGAAGCGCAGCCCAGCTTAGTTCTGGGGCAGTGACTCCCGCTAACAGCAGGTGGGGTTATCCTCCCTCCCAGGGAGAATGAAGGAGGCTGGCAGAGGGCATCACCCCAGCCTCCCAACCCCAACACGAGTTATTTTCCCCAAGGGGCCTTCTTGCTGTCTGTCCTCCAAGCTAGGGCAGCGTGATCATCAGAAGCAAACACTGGAAGCTCTTGTAAATGTCGAGGTCTATTTCAAGACAATTTTGAAGCACCTTCTTTGGTTCATTCCATCATTGGTGGAGGTGGGGGATGACACAATGGTACCCGTGTTCCCCGACAGCACGAGACTGACATCTGCATGCAGGAGCGGAGGGAGGGCCGCGGCTGGGAAGGCTGCGGACCTGAGCTCCAAAGGAAGAGACTGATTTAAACTGGATTCTCCCGTTGGGCGGATTCCCTCAGGACAGGCTGCCATAGGGGAGAAGACACAAGTCTCCAGTCATCCTCCCTGGCAGTGCCATCAGGGCTGCCTGGCACGTGAACTCCCGTACGGTGCCTTGTCCTTCAAAGCACCCATTCACCCTCAGAGGATGTGCATTCACCCAGACAGAGGCAAACTGCGCGAGGGGTCCTCCATCGCTTTAGATACCATATGTGCCGAGAGCCCAAAAGCCCTGTAGAAAGTTCTTTAAGTGCTGCACCCCGGAGGATCAAGATTTGACTGAAGGCCACTAAAGGACATTTTGAACTTCAGTCTAGAACCTGCTGCTGGGTGATAAAGGGCCAACGTGTAAACTGATTAAGGGCAAGAGGCGGCCTGAGAATAGTCCCTGTGCCTGTTCCCATGAGGCCGTGAGGGAGGCAGGAATCCCAAATATGGGAGCAAACATAACACATCAGCACATGTCCAAACCCCACCTGCCATGGGCCCGGGTGAAGTCAGCAAGCCGCCCCGAGCAAGAACAGCAGGCCCCTGGCTCCCCCGTAGCCAAGCCCAGCTTCCCATTAAAAAGAGTTGTCCTCCCTGGGATAACGCAGCTGCCCTCTTCAGTGCTGGTTAGAATCCACTCTAATGACACAATTAGTCACCCACTTGTCAAGCAAAGCGCCTCCTCGGAGGGGGTCTGGCACACTTACTCAGCAGAGAAAAATGCCTGAGCCCAGCCGGCCTCCCCGCCCCCCACCCCCACAGGGCTGATCTCCAGCATGAACCACCCTGTGCAGCACAGGACAGAGGGGACATCCACAGACACGATGACCATGCGCCACGGCAGCGTGCCCACGGTTTCTCCTGCCCTGGCTCTCCTCCCTTCCAAGAGGAGCTCAGGAGGGAGAACAAGGCATTACCACCTGACCTGAGACCCGAGGTGGTGGTCTGGACTAGCCCAGGGGTGCAGTGCTGGGGACACAGGCGAGCAGGCGTCCAATCTAAAGAGATTCCCAGAAAGACTGTATGGGGGTGGCGGGAAGAGGAGTGGCGGGGCACCCACCTCCTCTCTGGATATCCTGAATCCAGACGTGTGGTCAGGGCCGAGCGGATGGACAGCAGGCGTGGCCTGGGGCAGAGGCCCGGAGGGAGGGCGGGTTTGGGGTGCTCAGCTGGCTCCAAGAGGGCTCTATCCCGCGCCCCAACAGGCCAGGCCTATCTGTAACCCAGGGGTGCGGTGGGCGGCGGGAGATGTGCCAAAGCCCTGTGCAGCTTCAAAACGACAATGAAAATGACCGCCATGACCCCGCGCCTTTTCTTTCTGTCCCATCCTGTGGCTTCGCAAAATGCCACAACACTGACTCTGGAATCTGGATTTCAACCTGGCTTAAAAATAAAAGGCGGCTTTGGTTCCTCCTCCTCCTCTCCAGCCCGCAACGTACCCTTTTTTCGATATCAACTCTCAACGCAGGCCTGGAAACAAGCCCCACGCACGTGGACTTGGGAACCAGTGGGCGGGAGGGGTCGGGGGCGAGCGCGGAGCAAACTTCCAAGCCCGGGTCATGAGGCCCCGGAGCCGCGCGGCTGTGGAGCGTCGCCCTGGGGCGAGGACGCGGAACAACACCGGACTCCTACAGGCCCGTCTCCCGGCGCCACTTTCTGGGGGAGGATGGCGAGTTCGCCGGGCTGCGACTTCACACGCCGGGACCCTCGTTTCCTGCCGGCCGCGGGCTCTGCCGTCCCGGGGGCAGCCTGGCCTGGAGGCTCGCGGCCCGCGTGCCCGGGCTCCGCGGGGAGGATGGGGGGCCAGGGCCGCCCAGGGGCCGGAGCGGGGTGGGGAGGGCGCGGGAGGGCCCCAGTGCGTACCTGCCTCGCCTCCGCCGGCTGCTCCTCGGCCTCCGCCGGCGCCGACGCGGGCTCCCCCGGCCCCTCTGGCTCCCCCGGCCCCTCTGGCTCCCCCGGTCCCGCGGGCTCCTCGGGCTCCCCGGGCCCCGCGGGCGCGGCCGCCGACTCCGGGGCGCAGGGGCTGGGCGGCGCGGGGACCCCGCTGGCCTCGGCCGGGGGCGCGGGCTCCGGGGGCGCGCTGGCAGGGCCCGGGCTCGCGGCCGCCCCGCGCCGCACCAGCAGCCAGGCCAACAGCAGCGCCAGCGCGGTGGCCAGCGCGGGCAGCGCGGCCAGCAGCTCGGCCGGCGCCTCCATCCCGCCGCGGCCGCCGAGTGCCGGCCAGCCGGGACCCCGAGGGAGCCCGCCGCGCCCCGCCGCCGCGCCCCGCCCCGGGGCGGAGTCCCCGCTGCGCCCCGCCCCGGCCCCTCGGTGGGGGGGCGACTCGCGGGCGCGGCGGCGGGTGGGGACGGCAGCCCTGACCCCTGGGGACGCGCAGGAGCCCGACCCCTGCCTGGCCCGGGCAGGCCTGACGCTTTGAGGCACAATTTAACTATCTGAGCTCAGACTCGGTTTGAAAACCTGTCTGAAACACTACTCAGGCGCCCTTAGGGTTTCATCTCTCCGCATCCTCTTAGCCCGGCACTGAAGTTCGTCTTAGCGCCTTTTGGAAACCATAAGCTGGGGAATGCTGGGACAGGTACACCCGAAGGTTCACGTTAACTGCAGCACAGACTGCCTTGCAAGACAACGAAGACAATTCATAAAGCCCGATTACGTTCAGCCATTGCCATTTCTATAAACAGGTCGATAGCTTTTATTCCTTCCGGTTGCCTTAATGCATTTTCACAGAGGACATCTCCAGATCCCGCGGGAGCAGGCGGTGGTGAATGCTCGCTCGCTCGCTCAGACGGCAGCCTTCAGTACAGCCTCACCTTACCTGGCTGCCCGCACCCCCAACACCCATGTCTGTAACTCAGCTCCAGGTCCTTTGGGTCAACACTATTTCCCCAACTGGCTTTTCTTCTTTGCACAATTATGGAATGTGTGCAGGGTGGGAGGGTGGAATGAGGGAAAGGAAGGCTACTGTTTCTGTTTCTCCAGATCCTTCCAAGGCTCTGTTGCTGAACTATGTTTGAGATAAATACATTGTAACCAAAAGCATATTTCCCTACCACTCCCCACCCCCTAGTTGTTTTAAATAAATACAGAGTGGGCAAAGTTTGTCAGGTACCATGCCAAGCATAGGCCTAATATTAAGAAAAACAGGGTTCCAATTTTTGCTTAGGATGCATTTAATACTTTTTGAGGAAAATTACAGTGCCTGAGCCTATCTCTGGTCATACTGGATGGGAGTACTTCTTTTTAACAGGGAGATCCACGTAGGCTCTCTGGCTTCCTCGGGAGCTCCTTGTGACAATTAGGATTCCCAGCATTGGAAAAGCTTAATCCTTATGCATCACATATTAAGTGGGGGTGGAGGGTGGGAAACGCCTTTCTTTTTGGTGGCGGTTGATGAAAAAGGGCCTCAAACTATAGAATGTGGAATAGGGTTTATCTATAGGCTACTGGCTGTTGACCAGCATGTGATGTTCTGCCAGCATTTGGGCCTTATTTTCGTTCCTGTCCCCATTGTTTTACAGTACATTTTTAAAAGGTCTTGTTCTGCTGACAAAATACATTCTATTGACTTTCAAATGAATAAGAATGAAAAGAAACAAAGACAAAACCATGCGAAAAACACAACTCCAAATCAAGTTGCTTTATTTAAAATGAACAAATTTCATCCAAGTGAAAGTTAAAAATACCAATCCAATGGCAGACCCACCCCACAGCCAGACGCACGCAGAACGGACGCAGAACCAGGAGACTGCTCCGAGTTCTGTTTGACAACTACAGGAGGCACGAGTGCTCAGAAGACAGTCCCAGTTCTGTCCTGTCCAGTCACCGTGGAGACAGCAGGCCAAGGCTAGTTCTCCTCCAGGGAGATTCAGTGGAGGCTACAGAAGTCAAGTTTTCAACTAACAATGAGACAAAGTTGAGAGCCACCACCTAGGGACACACATTCACCTAGTTTTACCGTATACAATGTAACATCAGTGTCACATCTCGACAAAAGCAAGGGGTGGAGGAGTACAGAACAGACTCTACCTTGAACCCATGGGCATTATCAGCACACATATCAAAACAACTTACTTGTGGAAATACTACACACAATCTAAAGGAACTAGCTGCAGAGCCCTTACACGCTGCCCCCTAGACAGCACTTTCTATACTTACGCGAAACTCCTGTTCCATCTCATGCTGTGTCTAAAGTCCTAAATCTAAGGCTGAGACTCTAGTAAGTTTGTAAAGCATCTGCACCAGCAACTTCCCACTGATTCTTAAATACCTAAGTCATGTACTAACTTACATATACAGCTATAATGTTAATTGTGTTCTTTCACGAAGCTCTAATAAACCTGCATTTAGTCAGGTCTGTACTTCCCGTTCTGTTGTGGAAACGCGTGTCCCTGTTTACGGTGGCTCTCCCCTCAAGGTGTCACCCAGAACACCCCAGCACTGCAACTGCAGAGGCACCTCGGGCAGCACTCCACTCTGCAGGCTGATGGTGAGGCCTCACCCCCAAAGACACAGGGCTCCCCACTCACGTCTCTCCCACCCTTCTCCTATCTGAAGTTTCTGGTCTAAGATCCCTTCTCCCAGGACCCAGCTCTTTGGTTTTAGGATTTGCTGTCCTCTTGGAGAATAATCCCTGAAGAGTCTGATGCTGTAACCTTCACTTTACCACTTCGCCACTGTTGACACCACTCCAAGGAGTAGCTTGTGCCAGGCAGGAGGAAGATACCTGCTGGACAAACTGACATACCCTATGCGATCACCAGGCCACCACCCACTCCTTCCCCACCTCCTTCCTGTTTGCTTCCACCTGGAGTGCTTGGCCGGCACAGTGACAGTAAGTGTGTGTAGCCAGAACAGATAAGGCATGTTCCACCGTTATTTATGGGGTGGCAAGAGCCACACAGTAGTGCATAATCTGTCCTGTCCAGACGCTTTGAGGAGAGGTGGCTCTGGGGCCTGTCAGATGGGCTAGATCCCTTACTTCTGGGTACTGTTTATCAAACAGGAATCACGTTTCACATCTACAGAAGGAAAAGTGGGCGTCCAACCTTCAAAATCCCAATTTCTCCTCAACCATCCAGGCCACGGGCAATGTATCTCACCACGCCCCCTGGTGGCAATGAGCCTTTTGGGGCCGTTCTCTGTTGCGAACTGAAGAGGAGCAGCTGGCAGGCAACTGAGAGGAGGTAAGGAAAGAGGTCAAGGGTGACCGCCCAGTAGCAGTACTGGGAAAAAGAAAACAGCTTTTTGAAGATGGCAAGAAGAGTCTTTTAAAAACAGAAGGAGGAACACCATTCAGATACTACTACCAAGAGATTATGCTGTACTCACACCCAAACACATACTGGGCCCACCACGGAATCAGAGGGAGCCCCGAGGGAGGGAGGAGGAAGGACAGCAGCACCCCCAGGCAGGCAGAGCGAGGGGCGCTGCCCTGAGGAGGCTGCAGAAGTTCTCCTGCCAGCCCAGCCACACATTTGGGGTGGCATTTGGGTTGGAAGCAGAAAACTGAACTAAGACACAACAGAGACTCAGTCTCCTAGAGTAAAGCCACACAACCCAGAGCCAGGAAATGATAACTAGTCCCTCAGCAACTTAATACTGGGCAGAGACCTGGATTCCCCTGATTATACCTGTTTCTGGGGGGTATTTTAGGGGTAACACCATACAATTCTAACACGTCTACACTTGCTGTTCCCTCCTCTGGAACACTACCGTGACAGAGTTCCTTCCCCTACCTGGCTGCTGGTGCCTTTACTCACACTCCACCCCAGACAGTGCTTTGGACTGGGCGTGGGCTTTGACAATCTCTCCCTTATTTTTTATTTAAATTTAGCTGAATTTAGGGACAGATTAAGGCAAGCAGGTGAATCAAGAAGACAAGAAATAGAGCCTGCTGGTCAATCCCCAAATATTCATACCAGAGTTACTTAGAAGTATCATCAGAGTCCGAAGACTTCTTAGAAGTGCCATCTCTGAATCTATTTCCTGCGTGTAACACAAGCCCCCCACTTAGCGCCTGCAGGTCAGACAGTGGGGAATGCCGATCACAAGGTACCTTACAAACCGAGAGCTGCTTACGGATCATGCGGTGGGAAAGAATGGGGCCAATCTACTAGAACTTGGCCCTATTCACAATTTGAGTTCTGTGGTAGGAACACATTAAACACCTTTCCCACTCTGTAAAAAACCTCCAGGATCCTCCCCACCCCCAAATAAACCACACAAAAATAATCCTGACATTTCATAGCCTCCCTGATTGTGGGGAAAAGATAAGTCATCCTAAGATAGGACTGAGCAGTGGGTCACTGCCACAAAATGCGTTTTGGACTAAAGGTGACACACAGGAAGGTGGCACTTACAGTACTTCTGACGCGTCACAGGTTCACACACAGATCAAAGTCCTCTCACCACTCTGCGTCTCTGCTTGTACACGCCGGCTGTGCGGGTGACGGGAGCTCCTTACCAACACCAGCGAGGTAACAAATACAACAAGATGTTGAAAGGATCAGACCCTTCGGCCTCGTGGCCCACCGGCGTGGTTTTCAGCGAGACAGCACAGAACCTTCTTACCCAACAGCACGTTAGCGCCAGTGTTTCACTGAGCTGGCCAGGCTTTTAAACTTCTTGATAATCTAGTCTTAGTAAGCAGAAAAACAGCATTTGACCGAAGATAGGAGCTCGGAGCAGGGAAGGAACGTCCAAATTCAAAGAAGACAGAGGAGAAGGTGGGAGCAGAAGACGTGAGAACTGAGTTGGGTGGCTGCCACCAGCTTACGCTGAAGCCACCTCAGGGAGAGTCTCTTTATTTGCTCAGGGGTGAGCCCGGCCTCCACAAGTGTCCCTAATCCTGCCAAGGAAAGCACAACTGCCTGTAATGAGCATGTAGACGGCACAGCCGGGTGCAAAGCTAGAAGGCAAAGTTAGAAACAGGACTCCCATGTTGAACTAATGGCAGGGCTTTCTCTAAAAATTTTCTTATAAATTACACAGTGACACATCAAGCATAGATATAGGTCTAGAATAATAGAAACAACTTAGAAAGGCAAGAAGAGAACTCTACGTATGGCTGTGAAGACGACAAGGTTGAGAAATGCATATTCTAGTCTGATAAATTCACTTGAATAAGACACCTAATTTCCCCATGGAATTCCAGATGGACCACAGAGGACAGAGAAAAGAGGACAGAAAGGAACGTGGGTCCTGGGCTTTCATAACGCATTTAAGAAAACACTCAGCTACTCAGAGATAGAAGAATATAACAGGGACACCACCTGCAGTAGTCAAGGACTTCAGACACTTAGAATCCTATGAACTTCAGTATTTCACTATTTTCCTCCAACCTCTCCTCTTAACTAGCATATCAGATAAAGACCTCCGGGATTTAAAGATCCTAGATGCATGCAGAGAATAAACAAACTTCATCATGGGCCTGTTATATGCCCAGGAAGAGGGCAGGTGCTTACAAAAAGATTATTTTACTGATTTTTTAAGTTTTAACTTCTTTAGATACAATCTTGCTTCAAAAAGCAAAAACAAAACATGGAGACATGATTGAGATTTTACAAAAATGTGTAAATCTTTGCTGTCTGATTTGGCCTAAGCACTCAAAGCAGCAATGGCAAACTGAGAGAAAGAGCACAAGGCCACACCTCAGCTTCTACAGAAGATGCCGGAGACTTTTCTAACAGTTTCCCCCGGTGCTGCTCTACTTCACCGCGGTGAATACACACTGGTGGAGTCACTGCGTGCCCCCAGGCTACCACAGGGAGCAGAGCAATAAGGGAGGTTCTCGTATTCTCAAAGGAAGAAAATTTCAAAGATAAAATGGATTCAATTTTTATTAAATAATGTAAAGGGTTTTCTTGGCACCATTCACATACTCTTGCCTTTATGCATAAAACAAGCCAGGTTTGTCTGCATCAGCAGCAAAGACAGCTACTGGAGCAAACGCTAAGTGAACGGACTCAGGTTCCAAGGGCGTCCTCATTCTCTGGCTTCTGTCAGCCCTCCCCTTGTCTGCAGGAGCCGCCGGGCTGCCCTTCCTGGGTCCTGCCCCTGGCTGCCAGCATGTCCTCTACACAGACAACAGCTGAGCCTGGTCACCTGGAGGAGCTGCGCTCTTTGCTCACGCAGTCATCCTGGGAGGTGGTGTCTCCGTTGCCCACCATGCTGCATGTCCTCCTCTTCTTCCTGCGGTGCATTGTCCCGTCACCTTCAGACCCAGACTCACACTGGACACAGGGGAGACAAAGCAGAATTCAGCCAGGATGCAACCCATTTCCTCACTAAACAAACCTCTGACCTCCTGAGACAGCACAAACATTGTTCACTTTCTCCCAGAAGCAAAGCGGTCATTTACGCCAGTTCCACAATATAGTCTTAATAGCCACCTCCGTGGGTGTTTCTGATTCCCTAAGAATTTCAACTCCCCTCAGATGCCAAGTGCCCCTCCATTATTCTCTAATGGAAAGGTTATTTGTTTGAAACCAAGACACCCATTATAAAAATATTTTATAGTTAACGTCCTAAAATTGCATTATGAAATTTCACTCTACCAACATAGAGCTTGATGCGTGAAAGTAAGTCTAGCACTGAACATTCGTAAAACCCCTCTCCCACCTGAGAAAAGACTAGATCAGATTATGTGAAGTTAAGAGACAGAGGCCGGGCGTGGTGGCTCACGCCTGTAATCCTAGCACTCTGGGAGGCCGAGGTGGCCGGATCATTTGAGCTCAGGAGTTCGAAACCAGCCTGAGCAAGAGTGAGACCCCATCTCTACTAAAAAAAATGGAAAGAAATTAATTGGCCAACTAAAATATAGAAAAAATTAGCCGGGCATGGTGGCGCATGCCTGTAGTCCCAGCTACTTGGGAGGCTGAGGCAGAAGGATCGCCTGAGCCCAGGAGTTTGAGGTTGCTGTGAGTGAGGCTGACGCCACGGCACTCTAGCCGGGGCAACAGAGTGAGACTCTGTCTCAAAAAAAAAAAAAAAAAAAGAGAGACAGAAATTTCATCTGCTAAAGGTGCAGGGCCCTCTTTTTGCCAGTACTAATGCTAGCTTTAAGCAGGTCACTGGATTTACTGAGTTTCCTGGCTTATACTTTACCATCCACAGAGAAAATTCTTCACATGGCTTTGGCTTTGAGGTCAGAGGATGTGAGTCTGAATCGTGACACTGCTGTTGGCTAGCTGTGTGACCTTGGGCTGTTTACTTCACTTAATCCTCAAATACCCCTGTTGTTATTTTAACAACTCACATACACGCGTGAAGCTGTAAAATGGGCAAAATTCGCCACTCAGCAGGAACTGTGGCAACTGTGGTCCTTGGCAGAAAGTGAGAAAATGTTCGTATCTCCCTCCTTCCTGGATGGAGAGGAAGGGCCATGGCTGGTTCTGACTGGGTGACAGGAGCCTGCGGGACCCAAGGGCAAGGAAGAGCGAGCAGGGCCTCACCTCTGAGTCTGAGTCTGACGAACTGGAGCTGGAGGAGCTGGAGGAGTCGCTGGAGCTGTCGGAGGCGATACCCGTGGACTCCTGAAGGTCAACCGAGTCTGCTAGGACTGCTAACTCAGGGTGCTCTTGCTTCAAGATCCTGGGAGGCAAGAAATGTTGTTCTTAGTGAGGTGACAGGCAGCAAGACCCATACATGATGACTCACACACAAAAGTGTTTCTAAGAGACCTGTATCTCTTAGAGACCTATCCCTTAGAAACACCTAGAATACCAGGTGTATCAATTCAGAACGGGCACTGTATAATGGTGGGGACACATATACCCCAAGCCTGGGAACAAAACCCCCACTATGCTGCCCATATTTCTCTGCAAAGAACACTATGCACTAGCTCCACACAATGACTACCACCTGCACAGATGAGCCAGCCGACTGCCAACGTGTGAGGTAATGTTTCCTCGAGTTAGTCTTTTTCCCTTGGGAGAAAAGTTTTTCCTTTTTCTTTTCCTAGTTTTGCTCCTCCTGAACCATTCCTAGCTGATTTAAATACAAACAAACAAACAAAACCTTTCCTTTCCACAGCACAGCATGTCATAATCAGAATTGGGTCTGGTTAGATTCTAACTATAAGAGTAGAAACAATTAGGTAAGAAATACAAGGTATCAAGTAACAGAGACAGTCCCCCTTCACTTGGAAGATAAAACTGAACTGGAATTAAGAGCAGCCCTCCCCTTCAGGAACCTAACCTGGCAACCACTGAAACCACTGACAAAAGACCTGCTGTATGGTAAGGTCTTGGAGTGACCAAATTAGCACGCAGCGGCCTACAGGGCGGGGTAAGTGGGCCTCAGATGCCCGAGAGTCCAGGGAGAACAGAAGCCACCACCCTTGCTGGCCCTCTCAGCAGGGAGGCTGAGCACTGAACAAGCCAGAATCCCTCTCTTACCCCGAGAGCTGGTCCCTCCAGGTCAGGGTTGGGACACAGTGGCACGGGGTGGCTGAGGGTGGCTTGCACTGCCGCTGCCCGTGCTGTATCTGTTCTGTGGATAAACAGAGGAGCTAAGTCTCCAGGGCAGTCACCTCACTCACAAGAACTGAAGGTATTAAGTTCAAACGGGAATAGTACTTCTGGGTAAGAAAAATAACCAAAATAAAACCCAAACAAAATAGCTTCTTTTGCTAGTACTAGCTTTGAAAAAGAAACAAAGAAACAAAACAAAATGAGAAACAATCCCAATTATGACCATATTTTGACTGAGTGGCTTTGATCATACATGCAGAGTCTTACCCTGCCACCTCGAGGCTGGCAAACATCCTGAGATCTAGCCCTGACCTCGGACCATCTCTCCTCTACCCATTAGGTTTGGCAGCCCCAGGTTTTCCTAGACCTCTCTAAAATCAGCACACGGTATTGCAGTAGTGGACTCTTTCAATTTTATCTCAGGGGTAGGAACTGAAACAAAGTAAAAGTAAGAAAAATAAAAAGGCTCTCACCTATACCATTTCCTTGATAACTTTGGTCTCCCTCTTACCGTCTTGTGCCATACAACAGGGAAGTTGGTGCTGCTGGCAAAATTCTGGGTGATGGCAATAGTAGTGTCAAGATTGAGGACAACGTGCCACCAGCCTCCTGAAATGCAACAAATAAACAGTTAAACAGGGTTTGGTCCTATACGTAATCAGTGTGTAGCACAAACTCCAGCCACTGGGGATGCCTATCCCTAAGAGTGAGCCTCAGAAAGACATGAATACAGAGCAGTAAAAGTTCCTCCTGATCCAGGGATTGCCAACGACTTGACTGTGTAAATAAAGTTTTACTGGAGCACAATCATATCCATCCATTTATGTATAGTACAAGGCTGCCTTCCTGCTACAAGGGCAGAGTTAAGTAGTTGTGACAGAGCCTGTTTGGCTCATGATGCCTAGAATATTTACTCTCTGGACCTTTACAGAAAAAGTTCATTGATCACTGTTAATCCAAAGCTGTGACTAAAACTTTAAAGGCAGAAAGCTATTCAGTTTCTAGGAGGAGGTTTTCATTTACCTACTGTAAATATCCTCACATCCATATGTTTAACCTAACAGAGTGTGATTGTCTGGTGTAGGATTGCCTGCCTCCTAGCTCTAAATTAATATTTCCCCGCTCAACCCAGCCAATGCTACACTGCATCAGAAACCCAATTTATAGAAACATGCAAAGACACTGAGTAATTAGTACGAATAAAGATAAGTAGGATCTTTATATAAAGTTTATCAATAGTTTCAGTTACATGAAATGTGGACAACAGCTCCCCCAGAACTTGAGGACACAGCTACAAATTGCTGTCAGAGGTGGGGACCAGTTAGTTCATTTACCAGGTAGCATGCAATGGGATTTTTTTTTGACTCACTCTCTATATAGCTCTGCTCCAAATGACAAAATACTGAAACCAAAGAATGTACTTTCTTCCAGTTCATCTATACCTGGCACAAAGACAGTCTCTCCCGGTTTTTGCAAGATTTCCAGGGGTTTGAATTCAGGTGGCCAGGTTGGAAGCTGTGTCCGGGGATAAATCACGTTAAACCAGGTAATAGCTTCATCCTGCTGGTTCCCTCCTTCTTCCCGTGTCACCTTGATGAGCTCCCTGGGAGTGCTTGTCGGGAACAGGCACCAGCGCTTGTGGCCCTGAACTAAGGCATTCCAGGCACTGGTTCCCAGAGGGTCAATGTGAATCCCAGTTCCAGAGCGTGGTGGCCCCATTACAAACCACCTACAGGACAGAAACATCCAAGATGTGAAGTGCAATTTAATTATACATACAGATACAACACAAAATAGGAAGTTTTTAATTTTATGTATCATATCACGTTTATTTCAGAGACTATACAAATTCTCGTACACAAAAACAATGAATTGCATATGGACTGATCACTAACAGAAAAAAAAGGTCGCTGATGTGGTTTATTGCCAGACTTTAACTACTGAAACTTCCCTCATAGATTGGTGGTTCAACTTTAGTTGCACAATCAAAACGCCTGGAGAACTTTCACAAATTCTGACACCCAGGGGGGCACCCCAGACCAGTTAAATCAGAGAATCTCCCATTAGGATCCAGGCAGACATCAGAAGTGCCCTAAGTGAGTTCACTGTGCAGCCAAGAAAGGAGCACTCACTGTTTTGAAAAAAGAATAGCTCACTGAACTCCGCTCACAAACGCCTTATAGGTAAGATTTTAACTACTTAGCTGCAGGATACTTTACCTGTAAGGAGGCCTGCGCTTCTCCCCTGCATACTGGAAAAGGTCATCAGTAAAAAACTTGGGCACCTTGTAGTCTTCCAAAAGTTTCCTTCTTTTAGGGTGTTCACCATAGCTGCTGTCAAAGATGTAAAGGGGGCTGTCATCTCGAGTGCTCTCCATGTACTCGATGTAGTATTTCATCTTCATCTTCACCGAGTAGCCATCGTTATCCTCACCACACTTGAACTTCTGGTTCCGGTATTTCCTTTTTAGGCGCTCCAGAGTCCATTTCTCCTGCGCAGACCAGCCCTCTTGGGCATTTAGCAAAACCACGGGCTTGTAAGGCTTTTCATATCGCTCCACAAATTCTTCCACAGACAGCTGTAAAGCATCTGCCCTTTCCACGTTATCCTGAGGGAATCAGAAAAAGACCTGTCCGGTTAAAAAAAAAAAAAGTCCGTG
>VBSM01003215.1:930581-940726 GCA_008086735.1 Cheirogaleus medius | reverse complement strand
GAAAAAAAAAAAGTAACCGACCAAAAGTTGCCCACAAAGCATAAAATATTTACTCTCTGGCCCTGTACAATTCACTGGCCCCTGTTCTAAATGAGTCCCCTTGGACTGACTTTCATAGCACTGGCAGCAGTCTTTTAGAGATGGAGGTTCTCACTGTCGCTGAGGCTGGAGTGTAGTGGAGCAATCATAGCTCACTGCAGCCTCCAATTCCTGGGCTCAAGGGATTCTCCCACCCCCCCTCTGGAGAATTTGGAAGTACAGACATGTATCACCACGCCCAGCTAATATTTCCTTATTTTTTGTAGAGATCAGGTTTCATTATGTTGCCCAGGCTGGTCTTTAACTCTTGGGCTCAAGTGATCCTCCCGCTGCCTCCTTCCTCCTAAAGCATTAGGATTACAGGTGTGAGCCACCACACCCAACCTCCTAGGCCTTTTTATGAGGGCACCAATCCCATTCATGATGGCTCTGCCCGGTTGATCCAATTGCCTTCCAAAGGCCCTCCCATCATATTGGTGACTGTCGACGTAACCCTACCATAGCATAGCCTTCTGTTTTGGGAAATATTATTTTTTTTTTTTTTTGGAGACAGAGTCTCACTTTGTTGCCCAGGCTAGAGTGAGTGCTGTGGCGTCAGCCTAGCTCACAGCAACCTCAAACTCCTGGGCTCAAGCAATCCTCCTGCCTCAGCCTCCCGAGTGGCTGGGACTACAGGCATGCGCCACCATGCCCGGCTAATTTTTTCTATATATTTTTAGTTGGCCGATTACTTTCTTTCTATTTTTAGTAGAGATGGGGTCTCGCTCTTGCTCAAGCTGGTTTGGAACTCCTGACGTTGAGTGATCCGCCCACCTCAGCCTCCCAGAGTGCTAGGATTACAGGCGTGAGCCACCACGCCCGGCCGGGAAATATTGACTCAAGAATAAAGGCTTGGAAAAGTAAATTTGGTCACATTTGCAGAAATGCTCTATGCTTAAGCCTAAAATGCTAAACAGACAGATCAAAGCTTAAGAATTATCTAACTTTTGCAAAGCCATGTAAATGAAATGAAGGGTAGGATTTGGCACACACTTCTGGCCCAAAGTAGTCACAATTGCTAGGCATTCGGAAAAGATTGTATGTCCATCCCCAACCTGAAAGATGGAAAGCTTGTGTTCTGTATTAACATGTATGAAGGCATTCCTTAGTATGTTTACAAAGTGTCTTGCCACTTTCAAGCCCCAACTGGAAAATTTCCTTTAATACCCATATTGTAGTCAGTTTTGACAACAATAAAAGCAACTATGGATCACGCTAATAGAACTAAAAACCATCCCAAAACGATTCCCTGTGCAGAGCAATGGAAACTGCCTTAGGTACATTGAATTTGGAAGCAATACACTTAAGTCAGTTGCAAAATATTATAGGACCCTTTAATATCGAAATGGGAGTTTAACTGGTGCAACTTTTGTCAAATTATTATTCTTCGTCCCAGTAATTAGAGGTATCACAAGGAATTCACTTGTCATAAATTCAAAGCATGAGCTTCTTAAGGTAATGTTTAACTGTGGCACACCTTTTGCAGACAAGCCCAAAAATGTACCTTAAAATTGTGTTAAAAATTGGAAGGATGAAATGTGAAATTCTTGCAGTTTTAAGCATAATTTTGAAATACCATCTTTTAAACTTTAGATTGGAGCTGGAGTGAGCCTTCCAGGAATTTTGGCTGCAAAATGTGGTGCGGAAGTAATACTGTCAGACAGCTCAGAACTGCCTCATTGTCTGGAAATCTGCCGGCAAAGCTGCCAAATGAATAACCTGCCACAGGTGCATGTTATAGGACTAACATGGGGTCATGTATCTTGCAGTCTTCTGACTCTACCACCACAAGATATTATTCTTGCATCTGATGTGTTCTTTGAACCAGAAGGTAAATTTTGGCTCAATAGTAAATTTGGCCAAAGATGCTTTGTAGAAGCCTATTAAGAAGTCCTTTCTCCTCAGATTTTGAAGATATTTTAACCACAGTGTACTTTTTGATGAAGAAGAACCCCAAGGTCCAATTGTGGTCTACTTACCAGGTTAGAAGGTAAGTGAATAGTGGTGGCTTACTCCCAGTCTTATTAAAAAGGTAACTTAAGCCTTACTATCCATGCAATACCTGATTTAAGAATAAAGTTAAAATATGTGAAGCAAAACAGAAAAGGCATCATTTAAAAAAACAATTTATTTTTTTAAGTGCTGACTGGTCACTTGAAGCTTTGCTCTACAAATGGGATATGAAATGTGTCCATATTCCTCTGGAGTCTTTTGATGCAGACAAGGAAGATATAGCAGAATCTGCCCTTCCAGGAAGACATACTGTTGAAATGCTGGTCATCTCCTTTGCAAAGGACAGTCTCTGAATTATACCTACAAGCTGTTCTGGGACAATGTCAATACTTATTAGCAACCTGGCACATACTAGGATCAGACTCGCTTCATATTCTTGAAAAAATGCAGTGTTTGAAGATGGTCAAATCCGTTGGCTTAGATTATGTGTCACCTTGAGAACACAGGTAACATAACTATGTAAACAAATTAAAACACCTATGAAGAAAAAGGACTTGGACTGTCTGTTCTTTAGTCATTAAAATAGGATATAAATTAGGTTGAGAAGGGAGTACTCAACCTCAAGAAAGTGCTACCTTAAAGCATTGATTTTAGGTGCTGAACTGGCATCTCCACTTCTTTTCAACTTAGGAAAAGTCAGGTACTAAACATTTCACTTTCATACTATACAGTCAGTACATTCACAAAATATTTGCATAGGTCTTTCAAATAAATGGGGGAAAAAAGACCAAGACATATTCTGAGAAAAGCTAACACCAAGAAAACATTTTAATTAAACTACAGAAACAATGGTTATAGTACAGAATATTCATAATAAGCAAAAAGATACACCATGTTATATGTACTTACAAAGTTACAAACCATTTGCTTCCTTGACATTTTCCATATTTTTAAGTTCATACATGTAGATATGATCAGATATACCATTTTGGGAGGAAGGGAAGAAAAAAGGTGTATTTATCATCAGCTAGATGTGCTCACTGTATGCTCCGTTATTTATATGCAAGGCCCGGGTGACTGGAAGTGCAGTTGTCAGGCATTTTAATAAACTGGACAGCCATTTGTTTCTGCACGACAAGGCATCTTTACACAGGAGCAATCAGGAGAAAACAGGAAACAGCCAAGCACTCTGCACTGCAACACGCCACCTTAACAGCTAACCAGCATTACTCAACTGCTACACAACTGCGCCTAGTGCACAAAAATACATAAGAGAAGAGATTAGAATTGTGTTTGATAAACAATCCTCTCAAAAAATCAAGTCTTTTCACCTGAAAAGTCTTTATACAAATTTGGGTTCAGATTACCATTTAGATCTGAAGGTAAATAACATATACAAACAAATTTACACCAACTTTTGTAGGTTTTTAATTTTAAGGAATGAAGGCAATGTTGAGTCAATCTCTTGACAGCTTTAGGCTGTGTGTAATGGCTGCACACGTTTCCTTAAAGTCAGGAGGCCACAAATTAGGTTACCAATCTGTTTAATTTCAAACAAAAAAAGTCAGCACTATGTAACAAAAATGAAATTTTACCTCAAATATCCAAATCCAATAATGAAATCTGAAGTCGTTCACCTCACTAAATTACAAGAAATTTGAATAACAGCAACAAAATGGCACATAAAATGAAGTTTGCCACCTGAGGCAAAACTTAAAACAAGTAAAAAGTTAGACAAATGTTACAAAATAACCTTTTCAATAGCCAGTTGCTTGTTCCAAGGACTCTTCTTTGATGGACTGAGTATGTATGTGGTCCTTTTCCCCCATGTCCGCCATTACGTTGCTTGCCGATACATCTAGGTTTGAAAAGAAACAAGTTCAGTTTACCTTCCATTGCTGTGAAGAGGATAGGAAAGTGCACAAGGTTTCAGTTTCAGGCATGTACTTACTAAGGCTCTGGTGAAATGAGAAGGGTATGGTAAGTAAGGTTCCACCAGCCATTATCAGTGTTTTTTTTAAAAGGCCCAATTAGGAAATTTTCACAAAGACTACCATCAGCATATTCAAGGTTGAATTTATGTATTCTTGGTCAAATAACCAAGGTGAAAAAAGGTAAGGGGGAGGAGAAAAAAAAAAAAGGAAAAAAATAAAAAAGGGCTGTATCCAAACAAAACAACTTGAAATCAGAATTAGCCTATATTTAAGATAAATTATTTTCAAAATGAAATATTTGGCAATTGAGAATAACTAATGCTTTAATATCTGCTACTTAGGGCCCTTTCCTTTTTTTAAAAAATAGGACCAAACAATTTGAGAGTTAAAGACACACTATCCTTTCCCCACCCAGTGCAATACCTGTTAGCTTTCTTTTGGGGTTCCAAAAGTTCACTGCTTATTGCAATTCGTTTGCCACATCCATTAGAATATGAAGTCCCAGTCAGTACAACAATAGTTGAACTGATTGTTTTTCTCTAAGAGGATAGTGCATCTTTAACATTTAAAGACAAACCTGCTCCAATACACGCCCACAGAAACTGGTCCCTGGAGGATCAGCCAAATCAGTTAAAATCTGCAATACTGGCCAATATTCTTTTATCAAACAGGAGACCGCAGCTTTAAAGGGGGAAAATGCAGACGTTGGATAAAAACAGCAAGAAATAGTCATTTTCAATAATAGGTCTCAAACAGTTTATGAAACAGCCATTATTATCTAAGCTTCATACACATCCTTTCTGCAGACCCCTCTCTTCAGTATTACTCCCAAAGCTGAGTAACCTCAGAGCAGCACTCCTAACGTTAGGAGTCACTTTTATATTAGCACGGCTCAAAATCTACTCCAAACCCCATTTACGTATTAATTAGGGTTCTGTGTCTCGGATCCCCGTAGACGTTACCTTGTTCTTAAGAGGACACCGCTCCTTCCTCTTCAGGTGACTTGGGGGGACTCTTGGATCGCGACCTGGACTTGGATTCCCTCTTGGACACGGGGGGAGGACTCCTGGACCTAGACCGGGACCTGGACCGCGAGCGAGACCTGGACACCGACGAAGACTTGGACTTGGACCTCCGCGCGGATCTGGACTTGGACGTCGACCGGGAGCGAGAGCGAGTGCGGGACCGAGACTTGGAGCGGCTGTAGCGCGATCGGCTGCGGGACCTGGAACGACTGCGACTCCGGGATCGGCTGCGGCGACGGCGCCTAGGGCTGCAGGGACAAGCGACACGTCAGGGTTAACTCGAGGCAGCGGGGCGGCCCCGCCCGCGCGCTCCCGCCCCGGCCGCCATTATCTCGCTGCCAGACGCCCGACGCCATTTCCCGGGCGCGAGGCGGGAGGCCCCGGTCCCGGCCCCGCACGCCCCCGCCCGGCAGCCGTCAGGTGGCGGAGGGAACCCGCGGGACGGCCGGCGGGCCAGGCCGGGGGTGCGGCGAGCGGCCCTGCCCCGCCCGGCCCGCACCACGTGCTCCCCGCGGACCTTTGTGAGGCAGCCCCGGCCCTGCGCGCCGCCCCGCCTCCCGCGGCCCCGGGCCCCGCTTACCTGCGGCTGCGGCGTCCGTAGCCGCCGCCCCCGTACCTTCGGGGTGGCGGGCCCCGGCGGCTATGGTGCGAATCCGGGGGGCGGCCGTAGCGCGCCATCTGCACCCGCAGCTCGCGGCCGTCCAGCACGGCCCCATCCATGGCGTCCATGGCGTCCTCGGCGTCGCGCTTGTCGTGGAAGCGGACGAAGGCGAAGCCGCGGGACTCCTTGGTGTAGCGGTCCCGCGGGATGTACACGTCGCCGACACGCCCGTACTTCTCGAAGACGCGCCTCAGCGTGTCGGGCGAGGTGCGGTAGGTCAGGTTGTCCACCTTGAGGGAGGTCATGCCCTCCACATCGGGAGGGGGGCGGCCGTAGCTCATGGCTCTGAGTGGCGGCCCGGGGCCCCGCGAACTGCCGCCGGTTTCCTCAGCTTTGGGCGGTGCGACGCCGCGCCTCTTCTCTGGCAGTTGCCTTCCGCGTGGGAAGGCCGGGCGGGCGAAGAGACCGCACAAACTACCAGACCGGGCGCACCTGGGCAACAACTGGGCGGGCGTCTGGCACCAGCGCCCGTTTATATCCCTTCTCACAAAATGGCGCCCGCGCCACCCGGAAATGAATCCCCTGATTGGCTCGCCGCGCCCCGCCCCGTAGCGTCGCTGTCGCGCGCCCCGCCCCCGCCCGACGCGCCTGCGCAGAGCACGGCAGGCGGGCCGAAAAGCGCGAAGTCACTGCGGGCGGGAGGGGGAGCGAAATTTGCGGGCAGTTGGAAAGCCCGCGAAACGCTCTTTCCGCCTGCAAAGCAGGCGGAGAGCGCTCGGGAAGGAGGAAGAGGAGGCGCTCTCGATCTGGGCCCCGCCTTCTTTTCATGCCAATACCTCAGCTCCACGCAGCTTTTCTGCTCGGCCCTCAGCCCCGCCTCTGTCAGAGGGGTGTTCCTACCCCCATCTCCCTCTCCGTGTCCTCGGCCTCTTCAAACCCTGCTAGGTCGTCCCTAGGCCCCTCCACTAGTTCCCGACTGCTGTTCGTCAGGCTCCACTCCCCAGCTCCCTTCGCCCGAGCTCGCGGCCCCGGCCTGCTCCCCTTCCCGGGGGTGGGCTCGCGGTGCGCCTGCGCGTCCCGGGCCGCCCGGGACTCCATTTCCCAGCGGGCCGAGCGGCGCGGCAGCAGCGATCAGGTGACCGGTCGCCTGACTTGCAGTGAGTCAGGGCCCGGAGGGCGGGGCCGCGCGGGCAGCTGCAGCTCGCCCTTGGCCCCGTAATCCCCTCGCGGGCCCCTCAACCTGGAGCATCTATGTTCCTGGCGCGTCTCCGAGTGTTGGGCTCTTCCCTGCTCGGATCGCATCGTAGGAATGTCCTAACTGTGCCGGTGGGGAGAGCTTCGCCCTAAGCCCGGGATTCTGATCCAAGAACTGGAAGTTGACAGCCCGGCTGCCTTGCTCCTGCATCTGCCTTCTCTCACTATCTCATTTCCTTCCCCAGGATTGTCTGTGGGTTCGCCCCGAGGAGAGCTGACTGCCCTGGGCTGTTGCTGACCTCCGGCAGAGCTGAGCCAAAATGTCCCCGGAATCTAAAAAGCTTTTCAACATCATTATTTTAGGAGTTGCCTTTATGTTTATGTTCACCGCCTTTCAAACTTGTGGAAATGTGGCGGTGAGTTGGAATCTGTTCTCCCTCCTTTGAAGTGCGTATCATGATTCCAAAAATGATAATAAACGTTAATTATATCTAATAGCTCGTTTAAATTGAATCTTTTATTTTCGCACCTAGCGTTCTTCGTTTCTTATGATTAGGTTTGATTTCTTGTGTCAGACATTTCTCTTGTATGGGGTGTTAAACTACCGTTTATCCGATTCGATTTGGGGTTTTGGACATTGACCTAGTTATTTTATTTTTTTGTCTATATTAAGCTCTTCGTTAGTACTTGGATGGCTAAGAAAATAAAACCTAGGAAATACTTACAGCTGGCTGCCCTCCCCCCTTCTCTGACTGTCATTGGTTTGCCTTCTTCAGTTCTGTTGTCCTTTTTCTTTTCTTATAGTAGACGTTCAGTATTAAGCATTGTGAATTTTCACTTTATTCTCTTTCTGAGTACTTGGGGTCAAACTTTCCAAGGGGAGGGAGTTTGCAAAACGTTTTCCTTGATTAGTTTTATCTTCCACACAGCAAACTGTCATCAGGAGCTTAAATAGCACAGATTTTCACGGCAGTGGATATACCAGGTATTGTACTATATGATTGATATTACTTTACATTTAACGGTAGTTGCTTAAAACTCCTCAGAATCACCAGCAATAAAATATTGTGATTGAATTAGTGGTGATTGCATTTTTTTCTCAGTATCTAGATTATTTGGGAGAACATAATAGAATAAATGCAATGAGTTTAGTTTTTCTGTGGAATTAGACATTGAGTTTGAAATCCTGGCTTTACAACTTGATTGCTTTGTTATCTTAGGCAAGTTATTTCCATGAGCCCAGTTTCCTTGCTCGGACAATCCATGTAAAGCACTTGGCACAGTGCGTGGCATTGAATAAGTACTTAAGTATTGTCACAGTTACATTTTCCCAATCCTGAACAGAGATGTTTTATGTGATTCTTGAAACATTTGTGTTCCTGTTTTTATAATTTCGTAACAATATACTTTTTTCAGAAGCTTTTAGATTTTTGTTAAGTCCCAATTTTACAGTTGGGGAAAATGAAAAGACTTTCACAAGTCACTAGAATCTTGTGATGGAGCTGGGAATGTAATACATACATGCATACAAACACAAACAGGTTTTTCTTTTTTAAATTTATTTTTTAATTGACAAATAAAAATTGCATGTATTTATTGTGTACAACATGTTGTTTTGAAGTATTTTACATTGTCCAATAGCTAAATTGATCTATACAAAGAGGTTTCATAATTTCTCTATAGCTAGATATTGGATCGTGGGACCCGTCACACCACAACTTTTATTTGGTTTTTTTTTACCTGTCTTAAGCCCTGTGTATTTGAGAATGAAGGGATGTTAATGTCCACTTTATTAATTGATTAATAATAATACCACAACTTTTCTTTTTTTTTTTTTCTTGAGGCAGAGTCTCACTCTGTTGCCCTGAGTAGCGTGCCGTGGTGTCAGCCTAGCTCACAGCAACCTCAAACTCCTGGGCTCAAGCAATCCTTCTGCCTCAGCCTCCTGAGTAGCTGGGACTACAGGCATGCGTCACCATGCCTGGCTAATTTTTTCTATATGTTTTTAGTTGGCCAATTAATTTCTTTCTATTTTTAGTAGAGACGGGGTCTTGCTCTTGCTCCAGCTGGTCTCGAACTCCTGAGCTCAAACAATCCACTCCTGAGCTCAAACAATCCGCCTGCCTCGGCCTCCCAGAGTGCTAGGATTAAAGGCGTGAGCCACCCTGCCTGGCCCCACAACTTTTTATAGTGTTTTGTCTTCATGCATATTCTGAAGAACAAAGGAAAAAACACATTTGATATTTGAGAGATTCATAAAAGCCAAAGGAGAATTTACTTTAGATTTATGAATAGTGGCTAGTAAACAAATTCAGGATCCATGAAATTATTTTAGTTACACTTTGTACAAAATGTACGTATATACATACATATGTACTAGGGCACGGTCGGTAGTAACTGAATAAAAGTTTAAGTGAGACCATTAGGTTGAGTTAAATAAATTCTGGTTTAAGCAAGTTATAACTCAGTGCTTGTTATTTATAGCAGGCCAATGCCATGCAGTTGCCAGGAGTTGTAAGCTAAGTTTGTAGAACAGACTGGTTGACTAGGGCCTCTGAAGTCATGGGGTCCTGGCTTAAAGTCACAGCTGGACTTCTGGCAAGTTACTTAACCACACTGTATTTCAGTTTTCTTTTCTCTGAATTGATAATAGCAATACCTCTTCCTAGAGCTGCTAGGTTTAAAAAAGAAAATATGTATAATAAAGTACTTGGCACAGTGCCTGTTAGCTGTCGTTATGATTTACCAGTACATTAAAAATGTATTGTCATAGGTAAACTGATTCAAAGACACATCTCATGGGACTTCAATATTTTGTACAAATGAAAAATGTAATATGGCATTCAGTTTAGTGACATAAATTGTGACTAAAGAGTATGAATGTTTATTGCAAAATCTATAGACTCTAAATAGATTTAAAAGTGAACTTTTGAGACAGCGCCTGAGGATTTTGTTCTTTTTTTCCCCATTTGTGTGTTACGTGTGCAGCATGGCAATTATTTATGGAGTGTTCTCTGCTTCAAATTTGATCACACCGTCAGTGGTTGCCATTGTAGGACCTCAACTCTCTATGTTTGCCAGTGGTATATTTTACAGGTGAGTAGTATAATCTTTTTTCACTTAATTAGAATACTTTCAACATCTTTCAAGCACATGGTAAACTTTTAACAAGGACTTGGATTGAATAAAATATAAGTGGCATTTTAGGGATCTGGCCCTACTTGTTTGTTGCTCAGGAATACCGTATTCCTCTAATGTGATGGAATGTGTTTATATCTGCTTTGATTTTACTGTTAATAAAAATAGTATTTGGCCAGGCGCGGTGGCTCACGCCTGTAATCCTAGCACTCTGGGAGGCCG
>VBSM01003215.1:888084-922271 GCA_008086735.1 Cheirogaleus medius | reverse complement strand
CCTTGGCCTCCCAGAGTGCTAGGATTATAGGCGTGAGCCACCGCGCCCGGCCCTAAAGCCTGTGTTTGTAACCAGTAAATTATTCTGCATCTTGGCCACGTCACAGAGGGCATTAATGGCTTTGAGGAGTTTTAATGCTGGAGAACTTACTTTTTCATAGTCGGAGTAGTAGAAAATCAAATACTCACAGATTATTTTTACAGTTGAAAAATAGCAGAATAGAGGGTATTTCTGTCCTGCCTGAAGATCATTTCTGAAAAAGACATGCATGAATATGTGCAATAAATTTAATATGAAAGAATTATCTTCTATTGTTAAGAATAAAAAGGCACCCAGGTGGCACTTTAAACACATTACCTGTAGCAACGCCATGGACCATGAAGGGACATCCTGGAGCCAGGAGCATGGAGGGGCATTGGAGATAGCTGCCAGACCATGTAGAGGACGGGGTTTTTTAGCAACTTAAGTGAAAATGTAATAGTATTTTTGCTCTCTTTAATTTTCAAGGGAAAAATCTTTTTTAAATTTTATTTTCTCAGGTCTGCCCAGAACAATATGACAAAGGCAGTAGATGCATTTAGTAAGTATTTTCTGTATCTGAAATGCAAGAACTGTTCAGGAACAACCTCAGCATTTGCCTTTTCCCTTTTCCCTGCTAATTTTGGATTGGCGATACCCCAGGGTTTGCATTTTTCCAGGTATGCTGCTCTGAAATGTACTGGTCTTCTTCATAGACCTCTCTCTAACATGGGGATGTGTGAGGGATGGATGGTAATATGACTCCCTACCTGAGCAGGTGTGTGAGGGAGGCGGGAAGAGGCTGCAGGGCACTCAGGTTCTCCATGGAGTTGACTCGGGGAAGTGAGAGCAGATCACTGGCCACTCCTCGGAGCAGAGCAGCCCCAGTGACTCATTAGCTGGTGAGAGCAATCGAGCTTCATCCCTGGAGAGTTCTGAGCTTCATCCCTGGAGAGTTCTTCCTGGCCAAGGACTCTGCTAAACTCTTTATGCATTTTATTTTATGTAATTCTCATAACAGTTCTATCAGTATTCTATAGTGTACCTATCCTTATCTCAGTTTTACAGAAGAGAAAACTGAGGCTTAGAGAAATTAAATAATTTACCCAAGGTCAACCAGCTAAGTAGGTGACCGAGCTGGGATTTGAGCCAGCGATTCTCAAAATGGACATCTGTGGTTCCTTCGTAGCTGTGATTTGTGATCCCAGCCAGTGCCCTCTGCTTCTCCTGGGCTCCCTCAGCTGCCTTGTCTCTTGAAGAGGGAATCTGCCAGAGGCAGTTACTCTCCAGTGGGGAGCAGCCTTTGGGGGCCACATGCTTTTAGTAAGTCCTGTGTAGGCCACTGAGCCTTAATGGTATCATGGCCTTTAAGTACTTAGGATTAGCCTATAGGTTGCTTTGGGCTGGAGAGCTGCTCTAATCAGCCGTGGGCTGGCTCAGATGACACAAAGCCATTGCCAATTCTTGGCCAGGAATTCCTTGTAGCCTCTTTTTTTTTAGAAAGGGCCTATGGATGTGGGAGTCTGAGTCTCACATACATAGTATATGGTTTCAGGAATACATCCATAATTATAAATTGGGCTACACATCATAATTAAAAGGGCTATAGCCTGGCTGCTCTAGCAAGATGGGACGTTACCACTGTCAAAGGTCTGGCTTTCAGCTCTGCAGGTCTGGAAACTTGTCGGTCAGAAGACCCATTATTGTCACATGGGCCAGAGGGGAAAAAGACTCAAGCTAAACTCATAGAAATTGCAATCTAACAGTTTAGAATAGCATTTAATATTTTTAGAAGCCCTTGAAAGGATATTCCCTTCTTGTTATCAGGGGCCTAGAAAGCCGCGGTGGCTTAGCTGGGGAGCTTGGTGAGCAAAGGAAAAGAGGAAGAATGATGAGGCTTGGAGTAACCTGTCTGGGCCAGTGTTTCATTTATTAATCGTGCCCTTTCTTCATTTGGTGCTGTGATGCTGTTTTACAGAGAAGTTTCCTACTTACTATCTAAAAGCACTTAATTCCTGCTCTGAATGTATAAGTTTAATATGATTCTAGAACATGTCAGTGAAATTTTTAAACACATTTTTTTTTATATTGACAAAAATGATGCTAAAGTTCATCTGCCAGGATAAATTACTGGAAATAGCCAAGGGAATTTTTAAAATATCATCTTTAATTTTTGTAGAGACAGGGTCTTGCTGTGTTGCCCAGACTGCTTGTTGGTCAACTAAAATATAAAACTTCAGCCTGTCAACACAACCTAACGAAGTTAAAATGGGGAAATATTTCTGGGGGAAATATTTGCAGTACGTGACGAAGAGCTGTTACGAACTGATAAGAAAAGCATAAATACTCCAGTAGAAAATAGGCATTTTACAAATGTAGAAAACATTATTGTAGCTTAAGTGGAGTTGACCTTTGAACAACGCAGGGGTTATAGACATGGACGCCCCCTCCCCCTGCACCACTGAAAATCCAAGTGTAACTTTTGACTCCCCCCAAACTTAACTAAGCCTACTGTTGACTGGAAGCCTTACTAATAACAGTCAATTAACACGTATTTTGTATTATACTGTATTCTTACAATAAAGTAAGCTACAGAAAATATTATTAAGAAAAATAATAAGGAAGAAAAAAACTGTATGTATTTATGATATACAATGTTTTGATATATGTATACACTGTGAAATGATTGTCATAATCAAGCTAATTAACATCCATCACTTCACATAGTTATCATTTTTATACATGTAATGAGAACATTTAAGATCTACTTTCTTCACAAATTTCAAGTATACAATAGAGTGTTATTAACTATAGTCACCAAGCTGTACATTAGATCTCCAGAACATATTCATCCTGCATAACTAAAACTTTGTACTCTTTACCCATCATCTCCCCATTTCTCCCACTCCCCAACCTCTGGCAACCACCATCCTACCCTCTGCTTCTGTGAATTCGACTTTTTTAGATTCCACATATAAGTAAGACCATGGAGTATTTGTCTTTCTGTGTCTGACTTATTTTACTTAGCATAATGTCCTCTATAGGTTCATCCATGTTGTCCCAAATGGCAGGATTTCTTTTTTTTTTTAAGTCTGAATAATATTCTATTTTATACATATACAAAACACATATTCTTTTTTTTTTTTTTGAGACAGGGTCTCACTCTGTTGCTCAGGCTAGAGTGCAGTCAATTGCAATCTTGAACTCCTGGGTTCCAGTGATCCTCCCACCTCAGCCTCCTGAGTAGCTAGGACTACAGGCATGCACCACCACACCTAGCTAATTTTTCTATTTTTATAGAGATGGAGTCTCACTATGTTGCCCAGGCTGGTCTCGAGCTCCTGGCCTCAAGTGATCCTCTTGCCTCAGCCTCCTAAAGTGCTAGAATTACAGGTGTGAGCCACCATGCCCGGCCTTACATTTTCATTCTTTATCTATTGAAGGACATTGAGTTGTTTCTGTATCTTAGCTATTGTGAATAATGCTGTAATGAAGATGGGAGTGTAAATGTCATTTCGAGATACTGATTCCATTTCCTTCCTATGCCCAGAAGTGGGATTGCTCAATCATAATATAGTTCTGTTTTTAAGCTTTTTGAGGACTCTCCACACTGTTTTCCATGTTGGCTGTAACAACCGACATTCTTACTAACAGTATATAGGGCTTCCCTTTTCTCCACATCCTTGCCAACTCTTGTTATCTTTTGTCTTTTTGGTAATGGCTGTGTGGTTTTGGTAAAGGTTTTCAATTTTGATGAAGTGGATTCATCTGTTCTTTTTGTTGTGTTCTAAGTTTTTGAACATATACTCCTATATTTTATTTTTTAATTTAAAAATATTAAGGGGGTACAAATGTTTTTGTTAAATGGATACCTTATGTAATGCCTAAATCAGGGCATTTAGTGTGCCCGTCACCAGAATAGTGTCTATTGTACCCAATAGGTAAGTTTTTATCCTTCCCCTCCCCCTTCTTGGTTTCCAATGTCCTTTACATCTCTTTATGCCCATGTGTACCCCTCGTTTACTTCCCACTTATTGGTGAGAACATGTGGTGTTTGGTTTTCCATTCCTGAGAAACTTCTCTTAGAATAATGGTCTCCAGCTCCATCTGGGAATTTTCTTCTAAGAATTTTATAGTTTTAGCTCTATAGTTATGATCTGTGATTCCTTTTGAGTTAATGTCTGTGTATAGTGTGAGGTAGGAGTCTAGCTTCATTCTTTTGCATATGAATATCCAGTTGTCCTGGCACCATTTGCTGAAAAGTCTATCCTTTCCCCCACTGAACTGTGTTCTTGCCCTTGTCGAAAATCAATGGACTGTAAACGTTAGGGTATGTATCTAAGTGTATATGTATGTATCTACATCCTTATGCCAGTACCATCCTGTGTTTTTTTTTTTTGAGACCATCCTGTGTTGATTACTGTGTGTTTTGAAATCGGACAGTGTGAGTCCCCAACTTTGTTCTTTTTTCAAAATTATTTTGGCTGTCGTGGGTCTCTTGAATTCCTATATGACTTTTAGGATCAATCTGTCAATTTCTACAAAGAGATTGTTGTTTTTTTAAATAGACTTTATTTTTTAGAGCATTTTTAGGTTCATAGCAGAACTGAGCAGAAAGTATAGAGAGTCCCTCCTGTATACCCCTGACTCCCACACATGTGCAGCTTCCCCCCAATATCAGTGTCTCCGCCACCAGAGTACATTTGTTACAACCAGTGAACTTACATTGACACATCATTATAATCATTTTTACATTAGGATTTGCTATTGGTCTTGTATATTTTATGGATTTGGATAGATGTATAATGACATGTGTTTACCATTATAGTATCATGCTAGATTATGTTTTAGAGTTTCTTTTTGTTAGCTAAGTTTTCCGATTATTCTAAAATGAACATGCTTTGTTAGTATAACTTTTTAAAATTAAAAGTATTGTTTTAAATTTTGTGGTCAGCAGTTGAATAAAAGCTAACATCTGGACCCACTATTAGTTTTCTATAGTAGATTAGTGGCCCTTAAATTATGAAATGTGAGCAGGTTCAAAAAGGCAGTTAAATTAAAATATAGAGCTTTTATTATTATGATTTTTTTTTAATTTTTATTTTTGAGACAGGGTCTCACTCCATTGCCTGGGCTAGAGTGCAATGGCATCATCATAGCTCACAGCAACCTCAAACTCCTGGGCTCGAGTGATCCTCTTGCCTCAGCTTCCCAAGTAGCTGGGACTACAGGTGCACCTGGCCAAACTGTGGAGTTTCTAGAAATTCATTTTCCATTGCAGATTTCAACTAAATTGAACAGTGTGAAAACAAACATTAAAGTGATCGGAGGCCAGGCACAGTGGCTCACATCTCTAATCCTAGCACTTTGAGAGGCCAAGATGGGAGGATTGCTTGAGGCCAAGAGTTTGAGACCGGTCTGGGCAATAGTGAGACCCTGTCTCTACAAACATTTTTTAAAACATTAGCCAGGTGTGTAGTCCCATCTACTCGGGAAGCTTAGGCATGAGGATCACTTGAGCCCAGAGTTTGAGGTTGCAGTGAGCTACGATGACACCACTGTACTCTAGCCTGGGCAACAGAGTGAGACCTTGTCTCATTCAATCAATCAATCAATAAACAAACAAATGTGCACAACTAAAGTTCCAGCCCTCAGATCTAGAGTCAGAATCTTGGGAAGTGGTACTCCAGCTTCTGTGTGGTCAGAAAGCTCCCTGGTGATTGTGACTTTGAGTCCAGTCTTAAAGCTGCTCTCTGGTGATTCTTTAGCAAGTCAGTGCTTGGCCAATTGTTGACTCCTTTAATCACCTAATCTTTAATCATGCCTGTTAAAGTGTTTTGTTGTTTTGTTTGATTCTGTTTGTTTTCCTCCTTTTCATGTTATTTTTGTTGTAAGAGCTGGAAAATGTGTTGAAGAAAATGAACTCTAGGATATATTTAAGCACTTGAAATAAGCTTTTGTTTTATAGCGCAGATTTACTTCGTACCTTACGCATTTTAATCTAAAACTTTAACTTCTATCCCAAAGCATTTACTGGCATTATTAATAAGGGGTATTTTGGTTGAATGAATGTTTTAGAATTTTTGTTTAATTAAAATCTTGTTAAGTATTCCTAAATTTTTTTCTTTACAGAAAAATCTTTTAAGTTATGTGCCACCAAGGAGATGCTCCTTCTTAGTATTACAACTGCTTATACAGGTAATGGAATCGCTGTTTTGGTTTTCTGTTGCTGCATAATGACAATAAGAGCTGAAAATAATAGTCATGTTATTATTTATCACAATTCTGTACATTGGGCGCAGCTGAATGGTTCTTACTTTTTTTAATTTGTAGAAATGTATGGGGTACAAGTGCAAATTTGTTACATGGATAGATTGCATAGTGGTCAAGTCAGGATTTTTAAGGTACCCATTACCTAAATAACATACATCGTACCCATTAAGTAATTTTTCATCACCCTCCCCCCCTGGTGGTTCTTCTGATTCAATTACTTGGGGTCTCTTGTGGCTTCTGTCAGAGGGTGGCTGGAGCTGGAACTTCCAAGACAGTTTCATTTGCATGTCTGATACCTTGAGCATGGTCAGATGCAGGTCTGGGTCTCTCTCTGCATGTAGTCTCAGGGCCTCTGTCCACCTGTGTGACTCCCTCCACGAGAGATCTCCTGACCTGGCCGCATAGCCAGACATCTTTGTTAATGGCTAAAGGCTGCACAGAGGGCAATGGGAAAAACTACCAGACCTTCTTAAAGCTCAGGCCCGCATCTAGCCCAGCATCGCTTGTACTGCATTCTCTTGGTGACAACAAGTCACAGGGCCAGTCCAAATCCACTGTGGGAAGAAAATCAGGACACGGGGCTCATTGGGACCCATGATTTAAGGGCAACATAGAGCACTACAGAAAATAACCATGAATATATCTCTATAACTTTACATGGATTAAGATAATTTCTAATGAAATAGAAAGGCATGATCATGTGTGATGGAACAATAGGTGGAGTACCCTTAGGTCTTAAGAATGATGAGGGAATTCATTTCCTTTTAAATAATGCCCTAATGTGCCAGTCACTACTTTGGCATTATGTGCCTCATAGGTACAAACTCTTCTTTTTAGGAGAAATATAATAAACATTAAACATCTTTAAAATTCACAATTAAGATTTTGTAGCTTTAAGGAATCTACTGATTTACCCTAACTTTTCATTCTAATCTTAGTAATTTTCTTTTCCTAGGAAACAGGGTTTAATTAAAATGTTATTGTACCTTTGAGCAACAGTGGATGCCATGTATTGGTTTTCCAGTACACCAAGAGTACAATCGAGCAGGAATAGGAATGTTCCTGTTTCCTTGGAAAGCTATTCATAAGGATAATGAGTACTTTAGTATTCACTATTATTTAGTATTCAAAGTTATGTTAATTATATCCTCTGCCTATCCCCTGCCTGCATGCAGAGTGGCAGGTTTTGACTTGAGGATGTCTGTTTATTTGAGTTGTATATTTTATCTGAAATACGTGGCAAATGCCATCTCGTGGTATCTTAGTTTTAGCTGCTGTAACAAATTGCTATAGACTTGCTGACTTAGACAGTTATTAAGATTAGGGTGCTGGCATGGTCGGCTTCTGGAGAGGGTTCTTCCTGGTGTGTAGACAGCTGCCTTCTTGCTGTGACATGGCAGAGAACAGACAGGATGCCAGCTCTGGTGTCTCTTTATAATCCACCCTCATGACCATATCACCCCCCAAAGACCTCATCTCCAGATACCCTCATGCTTTGAGGATTAGGGTTTCAACATATGGATTTTAGGGGCAGACACAAATATTTAGTCCATAGCATGTGGCTAATTCCATTTTATCCGTTATATAGCATCAGCTTATGCTCTGCTTGGGGATTAACACTTTATTCTCTGTGAGTTTTGTTTTCTCTGTGTGTTTTATGTGTATATACCTCAAATACTACTTCTAGACGTGAAGACAATCAGGAAAAGAAGAATGTGAATGTATAGTTAAATTAAATCTGGCCGGGCGCGGTGGCTCACGCCTGTAATCCTAGCACTCTGGGAGGCCGAGGCGGGTGGATAGCTCAAGGTCAGGAGTTCGAAACCAGCCTGACCAAGAGCGAGACCCCGTCTCTACTAAAAATAGAAATACATTAATTGGCCAACTAAAATATATATAGAAAAAATTAGCCGGGCATGGTGGCGCATGCCTGTAGTCCCAGCTACTCGGGAGGCTGAGGCAGGAGGATTGCTTGAGCCCAGGAGCTTGAGGTTGCTGTGAGCTAGGCTGACGCCACGGCACTCACCCTAGCCTGGGTAACAAAGTAAGACTCTGTCTCAAAAAAAAAAAAAAAAAAAATTAAATCTGATTTTTTTTTTCTAAAGGTCTGGAATTGACTTTCTTCTCTGGTGTATATGGAACCTGTATTGGTGCTATAAATAAATTTGGAACAGAAGAGAAAAGCCTTATTGGACTTTCTGGCATTTTCATCGGCATTGGAGAAATTTTAGGTTGGTTTTAAAAAAAAGTCTTTGCATTAAAAATACTAGTTTGTTGTAGTTAAAATAGAAATTTTAAGGTATTTCACTTCTCTGTCCTTGAATTTCTGGTTTTTCTACTTCTTTTTACCCAAATGGGTATGTTTTTTTCTATTGTCACTACTCTAAATTAAATTATAAAACATTTGTCAAATAATTCACAGATAGAAACCATAAATAAGTAGACATATGGTCTCTCCTAACTTTTGCCCCATAGTCTCCTACCATTAGGTTAGAAAGGCCTTCTCTTCTTGTCATTAAGGATTCTCCCCTTGCCGTGAAGACATTCTAAGCTGTTCTGATTGCTGAGCCTCCATAAGCCTTTCTGTCCCCTCTTTGGAGCTCACACGTAATTCTGAACTTGCACAATGCTTGCCTTTCAGTGTGTCATCTGGGCTCATTCAGCTGTGGTTACAACAAAACTAGATAGTAGAGTTGTATCCTTTTTATTAACTCTGATATAAGTGACAGATCAAAGGGGGATAGTTTTGTGGGTATAATAATTAATAGGGAAGAAATGCAAGAATGTTCCTGGATATAAATACAAGTAATTTTGATGCCTTATTTTTTGGTATAATAGCTGATGCTTGGTCATCATTAGCATTGTCTGCAAGCACCAAGGTGTTGGATTTTTTGAAGATATTGAAGTCTGACAACGTTCAATTACAACTTGCCTCCTTGATTATAACTCAAGACTAGCTGTGTAATGTTGTGGCGGTCCTGGTGATGTTTCTATCATCTTGATTTATAGGCGGAAGCCTCTTTGGCTTGCTGAGCAAGAATAATCGCTTTGGTAGGAACCCGGTTGTGCTGTTGGGCATCCTCGTACACTTCATAGCTTTTTATTTAATATTTCTCAACATGCCTGGAGATGCTCCCATTGCTCCTGTTGAGGGGACTAACAACATTGCTTACATCAAACCCAGGTACCATTTCTATAATTCGAGGGTGCGGGGGACAGATGGCGAGATGTTATATTAAGTGGAGCAGTTAATCCTCTTCAGAGTCTGTTGTCTTCATAAGGTCGTCTGTCAAGTGTCAACAGAGTCAGAATGAGTTTAAATAGGAATCCATAGAGAATCCCAAGTTATTTTTATAATAGTTGGTTTTAACCTTTTGCCCCACTAAATCTTTTTCTTGATCCTTGAAGGAGCACATAAGTACCTGCTTTGAATTCTCTGTCTCTGCGTTCTGAGCAGTGAGTCAGGGAGGAACAGGACAGAGAGGAGCAGGGGAGCTCTGGTAGCCAGGGAGCCCCCACAGTCCTTTCAGAGAGGCTCACATGAGTTTTGATGATGCACTCAACTCTGAAATTTAATGTAGACATTTCTGTCTAGATCCACAAATCCAAGGGGAGCCCAGCCCCAAAATCAGTACAGGCTGAGCATCCCTAATCTGAAAGTCTGAAATCAGAAATGCTCCATAATCTGAAACTTTTTGAGTGTCAACGTGATGCTTAAAGGAGATGCTCATTGGAACATTTTGGATTTTGGATTTTCGGATTAGGGATGCTTAATTGGTAAGTGTAATGTGGATATTCCAAAATCTGAAAAAATCCAAAATTTGGAACACTTCTGTTCCCAAGCATTTTGGATAAGGGATATTCAACCTGTATTTTCCTTCCCAATTAGTTAATAGACCAGAGTTTGTTACAATGTGAAGAGTATAAATTCTTACTTTGTAAATTCTAATATTTATTCTTGTTTCATAGTATAATAAATATTTAAAACTTGAAGGTAAAATGCTTTTTGTTGGGTGGGTTGCATTTACATTTTAAATGGTTCTAGCAAATATTGGTAATATACATACTAAGTTAATTTTTATTTTCTTTAGCAAAGAAGTTGCCATTCTCTGCAGTTTTCTGTTGGGTCTTGGAGACAGCTGCTTCAACACCCAACTGCTTAGTATTTTAGGCTTTCTCTATTCCGAAGACAGCGCACCAGCTTTCGCCGTCTTCAAGTTTGTTCAGGTAACTTCTTCAGATTGCGTTTAAAGTAGGGTCCTTTTCCTTTGTGTATTACTTTGTTTTCTTTGGTTACTAGTATTGTGGTTTTCAAATGAAAGTTGGGAGTATCCTTTAAAAGGACTTGTGAGTAGAATTAGGAAGCAGTGAGCAGTATGATTTTCCCCCCTCGTTTGTGTAAGAGATTTTACATTCTGGTCTCCAAGCCTCAGATAGGAGATTTCCTTCCTTAGATACCAGAATCCCATTCATTTGTAATACAGACAAGTGTATTTCTCACTCTGTACATTATTTTATTACTCCAGTTTTCCACAGAGTGCTATTTTAAATAGCAGAGATTGCAGTTTGCTCATTACCTGCTGTCATGGGCATTTACTGTGCGTGTTTGCGCGTTAGTGACCAGTGAGGGCGTATCTAGATGCAGAGGGGGTGGAAAGCGCCGCCAGCCCCAGCAGTCCTTCGGGTTGGACGGTAGTGGGGCTAACTGCGGCGTCGCGCAGCCACCCCCGTGTGCACGCTGTGATCTGTTTTGTTTGTTCTCAGTCTATCTGTGCAGCCGTGGCGTTTTTCTACAGCAACTACCTTCTCCTTCACTGGCAACTCCTGGTCATGGTGATATTTGGGTTTTTTGGAACGATTTCATTCTTCGCCGTGGAGTGGGAAGCCGCTGCCATCGTAGCCCGGGGCTCCGACTACCGCAGCATCTGAGCAGGTGCCAGCGAGGGGCGGCGCCTCCGCGGAGAACACGCGGGCCGCGGCGCTCGGTGGAGGGAGCCGCCTTCCGTTTTCACAGTGTACTGGATCATGTTCAGTATGGAAAATCACAGATTAAGACTGTTGAGTCAGCTAGAGTTGGTATTCGCAAGTTTACAGAGAGGAGCTATTTAAAACAAGTGGAATAAGGGAAAGCTGTTGTCACTACAGCTGTTCTAAGATACTGTTTTTTACTTCATTTACTCGAGTCCCTTATAATCATGATAGAATGCAGATATTTTCTTCTCCCTCCTGTTGTTGAAAAGTCTTGCCTTGATCCAAAATTCTGGGCCATAAGTCACGTCAGGATTTTTTCTGGGTACGGAGTATGTGTGTGTGACCTTCGGAGGCGTGTGCCACTCTCCACGTGTGTCGGGGGTGACACTGGAATAAATAGCGGGATGCGGAGATGAAATCTCGCCTTCGAAAAGATTTCTTCCTCTTAAATGTTTTGTTGTTGCGTTTTCTTACCTTGTAGTTCATAGCAAGGAGTGGCCAATTAAGTATGAAAGGAGGTACAAATTGTCTTAAAAACAGGAATCTAACATTCCTGTTTTTATAAACAAACAAAAACACATTTAAAAAGACAAACACCTTTACTGGGGGAGGACTTTTGCTAGTAATTTTCCTGGAAGATACAATACAAAAACCCCACAAACAAACCTGTAGTGACGTCTGTGCCATGGTGGCAGGCCATTGTCACGTTGTCCTTTAGGTATGCTCTGATAGCAGACGCCAATCCATTGTCATATGTCTGAGAATGGAATGTAACTAGTTGGGGAGATGTTTAAATGGACGAGTTAGCTTTCCTCCATAAGAGCTCACTTAAATTTTTAATTGAAATAAAATTCAGAAACCATAAAATTCACCATTTTAAAGTATATACTCACCAGATCATATTACCATCACCACTATTTAATTCCAAAACACTTTTATCACTCCAAAAGCAACCCCTTGCCTGTTGGCAGTCATTCCCCGTTCTCTGGCATGGCAACCACGAATCTACTTTCTCTATAGATTTACCTATTCTGGACATTTCATATAAATAAGAAAGCTCACTTTTAAGTATGATATTTAACTGTACAAATGAGTTCTTTGGCAAAGCAAATTCAGCCAAGAGGACAAACATATATACCTTGTTGTCCATTAGAAATTTAGAAATTTTATAGTTGACTTGCAAATCTGAAGAAATACAATAGAGCGTGATTTTCAGATACTCAGTGACAAGGGCAGGGAGCCAGAGAACCCTGTAATTAGCCAGAATCTTCAGAGCAATTGCATTGGTGTGGAGTGCTAACCTTTCCTCTTCCCAGTGGTGACTTACTTTCTTAGAGTTGAGATCACCTCAGTTGACTTAGTTGACCCTATACGAATAATTTGTAAATGCTGCTTCAGACTTAACACAAATGATTTATCATCTCTTTAAGCATGTTATTATTTACGGAGATGTATTAATTTTCTAACGTGGCATAAAAAATTACCCCAAAACTTAGCTGCTTAAAATAGCACACATCTATTATGTCACAGTTTCTGTGGGTCAGGAATCTGGGCGTAGCTCAGCTGGGTCCTGTGGTCAAGGTGTTTTCTGGGCTCTGCTGGGGGAGGACCTGCTTCTCAGCTCATGCACGAAGTCACTAGCAGGAGTCAGTTCCCCACAGGCTGTTGTGCTAAGGGTCTTAGTTTCTTATGGCTGTTGGCCAAAGGCCACCCTGTGTTGTCACACGGATCTGTCCTCAGGGCAGCTCCCAACATAGCAGCTGTTTTCATCAAAGGGGGCAAGAAAAGTGGAAGAGAGAGTGAGAGCAAGACAGAAGTCACAGTCTGTTACAACTTCATCTCAAAAGGGACATTACCTCTCCTGCATTCTTTTTGCTAGCTGCAAGTGGCAGCCTCCCTCGTTTTATAAGGCCCCTGTCACACCCAGGCTTACATGGAACGTGAGAGCTGGGTGCTGTATTCCCAGCCTCCACGTTCCCCCGAGCTCTGGCTCTGTTTGCTCATAAGGGATCTGCACAGCCAAGCTGGCAGGAGGAGGTTAAATATCCTTTGTTAATGACAGCAAGTGTTTTGACCCAAGGAAGCTGTGGCATCTCATCACCTGTAGGATTCCTGGCCATTATCATCCATTGAATGGGAAGTGAAATGGAGTGACATGCTCTATTGAGTACATCAGAAACCCAGCTTCCGGGCTGCCTCCCTTGCTACCTGCTGTTATCCATTTTAAGTTCTTTAGTTGCATTTTTTTTTTTTTTTAGGGATTTTGCTTTGTTTTTACTCACTTTTTGTGTCTGTAAATAGTGTTCGTCTTGGTGGGCTCTTTGGATGACTGGATAACATTAAGGTCATCTTTTAAATTCTCATCATTGATTGAGTTAACAATGAAATGTGGACTGGTGGGGGAGGGGAGCACAGGGGCGAAAAAATGTGACAATGAAATAAAGAGTTTAATTTTTATGCTTGTCTTATATACTCTATCAAAACATTTTATCTTTAGACCTTTAGCTAAGTAAACGCCTTAGCTTGGTCTCACATGAGAGAGAGACAGAGAGAAAGAGTGTGTGTGTGTGTGTGTGTGTGTGATATGTATGGGTGTGCTGCTCTTTTATTGCAGGTTCATATCGTATACATTGAAATTTGGCTTAGACCTGGAGCAAGCTTTATGGAACCGCAGATGTTTTTCTCTGTGAGTATGAAGGTGTTCTACCTTCCCTTTTTGAGTTTTCCTTCCCCAAAGACTTGAAAACCTTTAAACCTGGGCTTTGGCTGTTCATACAGAGGGTGTTTGTTGACTAAAATACAGTAAATACCTTAGGAGTTTTTAAGTTCTCAAAATACAAATAAGTTAACATTAATAGTTTAAAAAGGTTGGGTGTGGTAGCTCAGTAGCTCACGCCTACAATCCCAGCACTCTGGGAGGCCTAGGCAGGAGGATCCCTTGAGCTCAGGAGTTCGAGACCAGCCTGAGCAAGAGGGAGACCCCATCTCTACTAAACACAGAGAAATTAGCCGGGTGTAGTGGTGCACACCTGTACCTGTAGTCCCAGCTACTCAGGAGGCTGAGGCAGGAGGATCGCTTGAGCCCAGGACTTTGAGGTTGCAGTGAGCTATGTTGATGCCACTGCACTCTAACCGGGCGACAGAGGGGAACTCTGTCTCAAAAGAAAAAAAAGAAAAGAAAAAGAAAGAAAATATTCTTTGCAATAATATGGCCTAAGTGTCCAGTTCTGCTAATTTTGGTCCTCCAAGAAAATAGAAGACTTGGTCAAATTGGATCAAATTCTGGCCGTATATTGGGGTAAATATAATAATACTACTGTGGGCCTTTGTTATATAATCCACAGTGAAATGATTATGGGTGTGGGTTATATTGATTAAGAGATAATTAAGTTTGGGCCAGGCGTGGTGGGTCACGCCTGTAATCCTAGCACTCTGGGAGGCCGAGGCGGGAGGATCCCTCAAGGTCAGGAGTTCAAAACCAGCCTGAGCAAGAGCGAGACCCCGTCTCTACTATAAATAGAAATAAATTAATTGGCCAACTAAAAATATATAGAAAAAATTAGCTGGGCATGGTGGCACATGCCTGTAGTCCCAGCTGCTCGGGAGGCTGAGGCAGGAGGAACGCTTCAATGCAGGAATTTGAGGTTGCTGTGAGCTAGGCTGACGCCACGGCACTCTAACCCCGGCAACAGGCAACAGAGTGAGACTCTACCTCAAAAAAAAAAAAAAAAAAAAAGAGAGAGAGATAATTAAGTTTGAAAAGTTAATGTCTCATTAAAATGTGACAAAACTACTTTGGCTTGTTTGGGTTCTTTTCTCTACAACTCATATATCTTAAGAAATACGGAAACATATTCTATAGAAATACTTCCACTCCTGACATTTTCTTTCTGTTGATCCATAATATGTTAAATTTTAATAGTAGGATGTATATTTGTGTTAATGCAGTAGACCAGGAAACTGTAATGTTTCAGTGCCTCTCAAACCTGACATTCTTTTCAGCTTGTATACAAATAGTCTGCATATACCATGAGCACCTCCCTGGGGTATCTGGTTGTGATTGTTGGTTTTCTGAGCTGCTATTAAATCTGCAAGGTTTGATGTTCTTATCAAGAGCAGTTCTGCCCTCATTTTGTGTTAACTGAGACAGATAATCTAAAGAAAAAGCTGGAGTGCAGTTCTAATCCAGAGGAGGTTCATTTGAGCATTTCTTTTTTTATTCCATTTCAATTCACAGGCCCTCTTTTTGTTTCCTTCCTTAAAATGTCAGAAATTTCCAATTCTTCAAACTTGATTGTTTACGTTCTAAGCCTGTTTGATTTTTTTTTTTATTTTGGTTTAGTTCTCTCAGTTTTACACTTTAAAAGGAATCTTTTGGGATAATTGTCACTGAACTGAAAGCAAAATCTTGATGACTCATGTCGTAGACACGATGAGAGAACGCGTGGAGGGAGAAACAGATGTTTTTCTCCCTATTTCTCTGTTTGTGGTCGCAACCATTCAAGTGAAAGAGGAGCACGGCAAGTGTTTGCGGTGGCACGTTGGGTGCGTCGTCTGCGGAGCGGATGGTGCTGTGGAGGGAAAGACCACGCGGGGTGTCTGGGCTGGCTCTCCTGCTGCAGGCGGCTGTACCCAGAGCTACGCTGTGCGCGCCATTTTTCGGGGAATGATCTGTTTTGCTGTCAGAACTTGCTTTAGACAGAAGGCCATTGCCTTGGCACCAGCAAACCCTTTGATTGAGGAACCCTTCTGGCCCGTCCCATTATGTTGCAGGATGAAATGTCTTGTATTTGGTATACAGTTTGGCCTTTCCCTGAAAGATCAGCTCTTTCAATTTATTCCTTTCTGGATCAGCCTAATCCCTGAAACCAGTGAAAGGCGAATAGCCCAAAGCAGGGCATGGTTATTCACGTCTGTGCATGTTAAGTCCTTAACATACTAGTTGAGCCGAGCACATTGCACATGGCACCATCATGCCCTCCAAGGCCTGACTTTCCAAGGCTCATTTTCCTTGTCTGCAGACCTCACTAATATATGCGTGCTTGACCATATACCAGGGCACTATTTTAAGCACTTTACAAGTAATTGTAAACTAGATACCATTATTATACCCACTTTATAGATGAGAAGAGCATGGCACAAAGAGATCAAGTAACATGCTCAAGATGACAAAGCTGATAAGTGATGGGGCTGAACTGAACTCCAGATGGCATCTCAGGACCTAGTCGAAGCTGAACTGCAGCTGTGTACCACAGGTGCCTGTCACTGCAAGATGCCAGGATCATCACAGTCAGGACAATATGAAGCCAACTTGTTTTCCACTCCAGGTGGAGTGTGGCGGCCTGAATAAGGACCCCCTACATGTGTCCACACTCTAATCATTGGAACCTGTGAATATGTTAGTTACATGGCAAGGGGGAGTTAAATTTGCAGGTGGAATTAAGGCTGCTAATTAGCTGACCAAGACGACGGGGGGATTATCCTGGATTATCTGAATAGGCACATTATAATCTCAGGGTCCTTACAAGTGAAAGGTGGAGGCAGGAGTGTGAGGGTCAGAATCAAAGTGATGCTGTGGGAGAAAGCCTCCTTCTGCTGTTGCTGACTCTGAAGATGGAGGAAGGGCCCGAGCCACGGAATCTGGGTGGCCACTATGAGGTGGAAACGGCAAGGGAACAGATTCTCCCTTGCAGCCTCCCGAAGGAACACAGCCCTGCCGACCCCTTATATGCATAAGATATATGCAGGAGGAAGTATGCATAAGGTATATGCAAATACTGTGCCATTTTATATCAAGGACTTGAGCATCCTGGGGTTTCGATCCTAGAACCACCCACCCGTGAATACCAAGGTATGACTGTGCAACCATCTTTCAGGATGGTTGACAATAGATAGAAGATGAAAGATGTAATTTTTATTACATTTTTCCGTTCAGAAAATACTGTTCGTTCCTAACTTCCTACCAGATCAAGCCCACACTTCTTAGCCAGACATTGAGCAACTCCTAAAACTCAGTCCTTCCTAACCTCAACACTGCAGAACCACGACGCAGGGCAAGGCTGGGGTGGGGACGCAGAGCCTCCCTGCCGTCTCTGAGTGCACTGCCTCCCAGCACCTCGATGTGTCCACCAACCAGAAAGCTCATCAAATCCCCTTGTTCAAGGGTTTCTGTACAGCTTAGTGTCCAGCCTCCTTCCTTCCCCTGGAGGGCAGGGAAGGGTGGCTGAAAGTGCCGACCTTCTAATCACTAGGTCTTTCTGTGACCCGCCCCACCCCGAGGCTATCTAGGGGCCCTACCCTGTGTTACTGCATTAGCATAAACTCAGGTGTGATGGAAGGAGCTCAATAATAAAAGACACTCCTATCTCAGGAAACGCCAAGAGTTCTAGATCTGTGCCATCTGGGACGAAGACATTTCTCATCACAACTAGCTTAGGTCTGAGCTTCCAGGGTCACAGTGGCTCATGCCTGTACCACAGTGCTCTGGGAGGCTAAGACAGGAGGATCGCCTGAGCCCAGGAGTTGGAGGTTGCTGTGAGCTCTCATGACACCACTGCACTCTACCGGGGATGACAGAGCAAGACTCTGTCTCAAAAAAAAAAAAAAAAAAAGGAAAGAAACAAAAATAAAAGAAAATATGGGAATGTAATAGATTCAGATCAGCAGCCTTAGAGTCATAAGGTGCAGACGTGGAGAACATTTAAAATTTAGGTCACTCTTTCAGAATGTTACAGTTTTCATAGTTCCCAATCACTGCACAGAGCCACCCCTCTGTGTCCCAAACCTTGGTGCCAGGTGTTTCTCTTCTCCCACCTTCTCCCCACCCCCAACCGTACCCAAAGCTTAAAAGTCACCAAATCTTCTGTTGGGGAACAAAACCCCAGCGCGTTTCGTTATTACCTAGTCAGATGCATCATCTCACATCTCACTCCCCGTGCTTCCTCCTGCTGTTCCAGGCACTCCTACAGCCTCCAGTGTTCTTATTTTCTCTTTTTATTAACTATCTGGCTAAAACAGTTTTCTTGGAGCTAAAGTATAGAAGTGGTATCCTTAAAGGAGGTAAAAAGTCCAAAAGCTGGCCTAAGTTCCTGGCAAGAAATCACTTAATTCTGGCCTGGGGCGGGAAGACTTGCGTTTGTAACGTTCACCTCGGAAATTCTCTCGGATTAAACAGCCTCCTCCTCTGTGCGGGGTGTCTCTGCCGGCTGGGCCGTTCCTCCGAGGGTAAGGGCCAACTTGAAATGCATTGTCGCTGCTCTTAATCTCTTTTTAAGAAGGAAGATGACACACATCATAACCTGTTTGACGAAGCCCCTTGGTGGCACCTCATCGTTTGTTTTCTGGCTGCAGAGCAGCGAGTGCTGTGTGTCGCTGTCCGCGTGCTCTTCTGACTCCTGCAGAACTGGCCGACTGCGGTGAAGTAACCCACGATGTGTTTCCATGTTTCAGTGCAGAAGGTACACTTGGAACTTCCTGTATTTGTCTCTGTAAATACCATACCCTTCTTAGATGTATGTTAGGTGGTGGGCACGGTAGTGACTCCGCAGGGACGCACGAGCGCTGTGGGCTAAATGTAGTGGCGAGCAAGAAGAAATAATCAAATTTTGCAACTCTCAGCATGACATACATACTTTCAATATTAATGAAAGTTAACCTCAAAAGGAGAAGGAGATTTCATTAGACAACGTAGGTGAAATGGACACATTCCTAGAAAGACGCTGAAACTGACTCAAGAAGAAGTAGGAACTTTAGCTAAACCTATAACAAGCAATTGAAATAGTAACTAAAATTATTCCACCAAGAAAACTCCAGGCCCAGGTGGCTTCACTGGCGAAGGTTACCAAATACTTAAGGAAGGAACAATACTTATTACCCTTCACATACTCTTTCAGAAAACGGAGCAGGAAGGGAGCACTTTCCAACTCATCACATGAGACCAGTGTGACCCCGACACCAAAGCCAAAGATGCCACAAGGAAAGTGTAAGGTTTTTTGGCGGCGGCGGCGAAAAGAAAAGACAGAGAGAAAGAGTGGGGGCCAAACCACGTGGCTTTATTATACACTCCTGGACGAGGTTCTGGGGCCCCAAGAGAGAGGGGCCCCAGAAGTTGTCTCCGTTTGGAGGGGCTGAGGCCTTTTATACCCTAGGGACTCTTGGCGGAAGAGCTGGGGATTTTCCACTGTGACCTTGGGTGGTCATTGAGAAATAGGAGGGGCTGGAGGTATTTGTGGAATCCAGGAGCCAAACCGTTCTTATCCGGGTGGACATCTGGGTGTGGTTCCTCTCAGCAGGGCCTGGCAGTTTTGTCCTTGGCGAGTCTGGTCTCGTGAGCCTTTTCTTTTTTGATCTAGGGAGGGGAGGGGGGCCACCACCAGCCTTACAGAAAGAAACTACAGACAAACATGAGCATAGAGGCCAAGGTGTCGGCAAACTTAACCCAGAGAAAACGATCCTATAAAAAGGGTTATACACAGTGACCAAATGGAACTTGTCCCAGGAATGCAGATTGGTTAACCATCCAAAAATTAATACAGCTGCATCATTTTCTGGTACCAGTCATTCTCCAACACCAACTGGGTGTCCTCTGGTTCAGTCTGACACTGACTACCCAGCACAGACCCCACCCATTAAAGGCTCAGTCAGCCGAGACTGTCTCCACTTCAGATGCCAATCATAAGCCTGGCAAGTTTGATAATGTGTTAGAACAACTCACAGAGCTGGGGAAAGTGCTGTCCTTACTATTGTTTTCGAAACTGCAAGTTCGGTCTGGGTACAGTTGCTCAAAGCCAATTATTGAGACGACAAGGACTGCCCAGGAAGAAAGGAATTTTTTAGCACAACAGGCATCTTGCTGGGGGAACTGGAGAAGCTGCCTCAACTCCCTCTCTGACTAAGGAAGATCCTGGGCCTTCAAAGGAGGGGCCTTGAGCCTGGAGCCTCAGGGCAGACCCTGGTGTGTCTCACCAGGGGACATGCATTGGGGGCAGGTTGTGGGGAAGGTGAGTCCTCTGGAAGTCTGCCCAGGGGCCCTCAGAATCTCAGCTCCTTTGTCTTGCAGAAAATCCACCATTTCTGGAAAACAATGCAAAAGGTCAAGTAGTTAAAGGATTGCGTAGGGGTCGTTGAAATTTGTTCAGTGGGGGCCAGTTCCACTATTACAGTTATAAAGGATGCAGCTCGGGAACGGCCAAGGGCAAGGTCAGGGTCAGGGTGTGAGGGCTGGAGCTTCAATGCCCTCCCTGGGCACAGACACCCTCCCAGGACACAGATGTGTCCACCAGTCCAGACGCTCCTTGAACCGCATTGTTTAACAGTTTTTATCAAGATTTTATTATGTAGGCATGATTGATTAAATTACTGGACATTGGTGATTGGACTCAATCTCTTGCCTCTCTCCCATCCTGGAAGAGGAGGAAGTGAGGTTCAAGTTCAACCCTGGAATCATGTCGTTGGTTCGGCTGGCCAACTTAGCCCCCACCTGGAAGCTGTCTAAGGGCTCAGCAAGAGTCATCTCTTTAACACGCCAATCCATCTGAAAATGAAATGAATACAGATACAATCACAATAGCACCAAAAAGAAGAAAATATTTAGTAATGAATGTAACAAAGAAGTGCAATTCTTGTATGCTAAAAATTATAGAACATTGCTAGGAGAAATTAAAGCAGATCTAAAAGTTCCATGTTCATGAATTGGAATACTCAGTATTGTCAAAATGGCAATTCTCACCACATTGATGCATAAATTCAAGGCAATCTCTACCAAAATCCCAGCAGGGGTATTTTTTGAAGAAATTGACAAGCTGACCTTAAAAGTCATAGGGAAACACTGGCAAACTGAAATAGGCAAAATAATTCTGTTGGCTAGGCCTGGCTTACTGCAGCCTCCAAACCCTGGGCTCAAGCAATCCTCCTGCCTCAGCCTCCTGAGTAGCTGGGACTACAGGCATGCGCCACCACACCCAGCTAATTTTTCTATTTTTTGTAGAGATGGGGTCTTGCTATGATGCCCAGGCTGGTCTCAAACTCCTAGCCTCAAGTGATCCTTCCCCCGGGGCCTTACAAAGTGCCGAGATTACAAGTGTGAACCACTGCACCCAGCCAAGGAGCATTATCTATAACAACCAAAAGCTAGAAACAGTTGACACGCCATCAACATGCAAATGAATAAACAAAATGTGGCATATCCACACGGTGGAATACTAGTTGGCAATAGAAAGGAATAAGCTGATATGCACTGCAACCTCAAAATGTAAAGGAAGCCAGAAACAAAAGACTATAGATTTTGTGATCCCATTTATATAAAATATCCAGAGAAGCACATTTATAGAGACAGAAAGCAGATTTATTTATTTATTGATTGATTTAATTTCAGCATATTATGGGGGTACAAATGTTAAGGTTACGTATATTGCCCATGCCCCCTCTCCCCCCAGAAAGCAGATTAATAGTTGCCTGGGAGTGGGGACAGGGACTAACTCAAAAGGGTACGAGGGAACTTCTTGGGGTGATGAAAATGTCTTCAAAATGGATTGTGGAGATGGCCGCACAGCTCTGTGAGTCTACTGAGGAGTCACTGAATTGTACCTACAGAGAGTGAATGGCGTATCATTACTTTTCTTTCTTTTGAGACATGGTCTCTTGGAACATAGACAAAAGACAAAAATAAAAAAAGAGACAGAGTCTCACTCTGTTTCCCAGGCTAGAGTGCCATGGTGTCATCATAGCTCACTGCAGCCTCTAACTCCTGGCTCAAGCCATCCTCCTGCCTCAGCCTCCTGGGTAGCTGGGACTGTAGGTGTGTGCCCCCGCACTTGGCTAAATATTTTTATTCTTTGGCAGAGAAGGGGTCTCCCTACATTGCTCAGGCTGGTCTCCAACTCCTGAGCTCAAATGATCCTCCCACCTTGGCCTCCCGAAGTGCTTGGATTTCCGGCGTGAGCCACCACCCAGCTGGTGTATCAATTTTTTAAACGGAGGAGCTAGATACTTTAGACACTTTTATGACAGCCTCTGATGGATCGTTCTACACATCTGTCCTTTCCGTGACAGTGACTATGGGAAACGGAACTCAGGGCAGCGAGAGGAGATCTATTCCACAGAACGCAGTGGGGAGCGAATGCACACTGCTCCGTATTGATGGAACTCACAGGCCATTAAGTATTTATCTGTGAATGCAAATGTGAGTTGTCTTCAAGACATGGGGCCTCTCCTGCCTTTGCTGTATCTCCAGGCTTGTTTTCCTTTCTTAGGTCATTTTAAACCCAGGCCTGTAAACACGCACCCGTTCCTGGCCAAATCAGAGAAACCCAGGGAAAATCTGAGCTTCAGCACTGGCTTCTCATCGCACTGATGTCGGTACTGAAGCGATCCCAAGGCAGCGCCGAGGGTCACAGTGTCAGCGCCACACACGCACAGGGGAGCGGAAGCAGGCCCTGGGTTCTGACTAGGTATGGTGCGCGGTGCTTCACGCTTGCTAAAGCACTTTGCCCCCAAAGCAAGGAGCAAATCTATCCCTTTATCAGGAGAAGGAGAGATACCCAGAGGTTCAACGAGATGCCCAAATCAAGAGTGAGTCAGCAAAACTGCAGCGAGCACTCAAACCAGCCGGGTCAAGCCAGGTTCGGGCCGTGTCCTGTCTCTCCCAGGAATTCTGCGGGTCAGGCCCTGGGGCCATTTCCCCTGCCTGTGCCTTTGAGCCAGAATAATCCCCTGCTGCCTTACCAGTAGAAGACTCGACACTTATGTGACCTGACTTTTCGGAGCGCTCTCAGGTATGTCCTTACTTGAACCTCCCCAGCACTGAGCACAGAAGGTGGCGTGCCGCCGGTCGGTACCCTGATCCCGTGGCTCAGGGACGGAGCTCAGAGGGAGGGGACTTGCCCAGGAGGGCAGGTGGCTGGCCAGGCCAGCTCCAGAACCGCTTCTTTGCACTGCGCTCGCTCGCTCCAGCCGCCTCTCCACGGGGCCTTTTTGCCCAGGTGCTCCCTAAGTATTCGGATTAACTAGAATTTTAGAAGTTGAATTCAGCATACGGTTTCTTTTTTCCTTTGATCCCATCCAAGAGAATTTCGCCACTTGAAGCACAAGGCAGGGGCCCGCTGAAACTCGGGCCGTGGAAAGAATGTCCCCGTTTTGAGGCATGGTGTGTTGAAGGTCCTGGAGCGTTTGGGTCGATATTAGCCAATGGAAAGAGTGGGTGATTTTGGAAGCATCGAGGAGGAAGTAAGTTGTTTAAATTTCCCAGGTGCAGCTGAAATGAAAGCGGGGGGCTGAGGGGCGAGGGGGTAGCGTGTGCCTGCGGGGCCTGGCGTTTGCTGACTCAGCCTGCTCCGTGTCTGTGTCCAAAATGATGCTCTTCTGTGCAGATTTCTTACCACTTGTCTCTCTGTGTTATTGAGAACTGCAAGGTATCCACTGGAAAAGCCAATTTAAACTCAGCCGAGCCTGGGAGCATTAACGCTTATGCCTGGAGACGGGAGAAATGACGGAGCCTGCGGAAGGAGGGTCTGGGTGCTCTCTTTACCGAGTCGCTGGGAGTGAAGAGGTGAAAAATGACCCTAGGGGCGCTGCAGAATGAATTTCGTTTCATGCGAAGAAAAATGAGATTAAAAATATTTCAAGGCAATAAAGCACCTTGAAGCGCCTGCGCCGAGCAAATAAACCAGCAGTCACAGGCGTCTGGGGGAGTGATTGAGGGAGCAGGGCGCGTGCGAAGCCCCCGCAGGGACCCAGCGCCGGCCATCCGTAGCTGCCGGAGAAGCGGGGTGCGGGAGCTGCAGAGGGGTTCGCTGTGTCCCCTGGGTCAGGGCGTGGCCTCTGGGAGCTGCTGTCCCTGTCACTGTGGTTTTCAGCCTGCTGGGTGATCTAAAGGCACATCCTGGCCCTTTCACACCTCCTTCTCTAGACTCTCTGCGTTTCTCAGCCCGGCCCCTTTGACACTTGGGGTCCATCATTCTTTGTGGTTGGAGAAGGAGCTCAGGAAATTTCCCCCCAAGATAGGACTCCTTGGTATAAAGAGTGTTTTGAATTAAAGGCCCCAAGAAATCAACGGGCCTTGGCAGGGGCATTCCCTCTATCTGCACAAACCAGACAGAGACTGGATAAAAAGAGCAGTTGACTTCCCGTCCCTCCCTGTCATCTCAGTGTATTGCGATTTCCCATCACCCCTGTGCTGGCTGGGGGTGTCGTGCGTACTGAGCAGCACCCTGGCCTCCCCCCACTGGATGACAAGAGCACCCCCCTCTGCAGTTATGACAATCAAAAACCTCTAAAGATACTGCGAAATGCCTCCTGGGGAGCAAAATTGTCTCCCCCTTTGTTGAGAACCATTCTTCTAGGAGGCGGCAAGGATGGGCTGAGTTTGGAGTCTTTGTGAACGTAGGGAACAAGACTCTTGCCCCCTAAGGTCCGCTGAAAAATCACTGACTTGAAGCCGACTGATTAATGGGAGAAAAAGATACAAATTTATTTATTTTGAGTCAGAGTCTCACTCTGTTGCCCGGGCTAGAGTGCCGTGGCGTCAGCCTAGCTCACAGCAACTTCAGACTCCTGGGCTCAAGCAATCCTCCTGCCTCAGCCTCCCGAGTAGCTGGGACTACAGGCACGTGCCACTGTGCCTTGCTAATTTTTTTAATATATTTTTAGTTGGCCAATTAATTTATTTCTATTTTGAGTAGAGACGGGGTCTCACTCTTGATCAGGCTGGTTTCGAACTCCTGACCTTGAGTGATCCGCCTGCCTCGGCCTCCCAGAGTGCTAGGATTACAGGCGTGAGTCACCGTGGCCTGAGCACACTCTTTAACCACTTCGGTACCGTGCTCACCGGCCGTGAAGCCTTGCCCACAGCTGTCACTCATAGTCCGCACGATAATTTGTGCTGTGCATTGAACACGAATCCGTTTTGCTCTTGTGTGAATAGGAAAGCTTTAAAGCACTGAAAGATTGTTTTACTTTACAGGCAGCTTTAGGAAAATAACTATAATAACTCCTACTAAGGACTTGTTAAAAGGTCACAGATTCGTAGTAACTTATTAGCTGAACGTACACACTGCAACTGCAGAGATAAAAGCTGTAAAAGTAAAAGCTTTTGGCTGTCGACTAAAGTCCACGCTGGGCTGTGCGCGTACATCTGTGGCTGTCGGCTACAGTCGACACTTGTACCGAAGTGGTTAAAAAGATAAAGTCCTGTCTCTCATACCCATTCCATAGGTTCCAGAGGGAACTATCTACCAGTCAGTCTCTGCTCCCCATCTGCTCATCCTCCCCAGCAATCCTGCACTGCCTGGACAGAATTCCCCTTCTCACCCCCCCCACCCCTGCCCCATAACTCATTTTATAGGAAAGGCACATGAGCTTCCAAACCCCATGGGGGAGTGGGAGGATGGCCTTGCTAGTTAGCTAACAGGGAAAAGAAATTATCTAACCTGCAGTCTTTAAGTAATGGCAGATACCTTAACTCCTGTCTCCAGAAATTGACTTCAGGGACATTAAACTTAAATTCACTGATCTTGAGATTAATCACCTGTCTGTAAGATTAACTAATCACCTGCTGAGAATGTTTTCGTAGCGTCTGAAAAGAGCTGAGTAGACAGAAAGAAAGTATAAAGACCACATTCCAGAGATGAGTCTACAGGAGCAGAAAAAATGGGAGAGACAGAGAGACAGACACCCTGACATCTCACAGCCACTTCCTGCTAATCAGTCTGCAGTGACTGATATCAGCTGACAGCCGTAACTAATTTTTTTCTCCCTTTCTCTTTGTTCCCATAAAAACCATGAGCCGCTTCTGCTTGTGGCCGGCAGTTTCCTTTCATCCTTTTGTGTGCTGTGCGCTCTCTCTCTCTCTCTCTTTCTCATTGTTCCCTTCCCTCTCTCCCCCTTTTCTCTCTCTCTTGGAGAAAGTATAATAAACTCTTTACATCTTCACATCCTATCTCTGTGTTGAGAATTCTTTTTCCACCCGAGCCGTGAGCTCCTCATCATAACTCCACCCTAACGGAGATTGAACCCTCATTTTCTGGGGGTTCCTGTGTGTACACATTAAATAAATGTGATAACTTTTCTCTTATTAATTTGCTTTATTGTGGGTTGGTTTTTAGCAGATCTGAGGGCGAAGGGGCAGTTTTGCCTTCGCCCCACACGGCCACAGGAAACGCATGCAGTGGGTGCTCACTATCTCTCCTCAGCTAGACTGAGGGCTTCTGAGAGTGGGGACAAACAGTCCCCCCTTTTTCGCATTCCCTAGTGCTTTTCTTTGGCAAGGGTAGCTTTGTCCTGCCATGGGCAGTGTTGTCCACAAACTTGAAGATAAAGGTAAGAGCCCGGGCGCGGCGGCTCACGCCTGTAATCCTAGCACTCTGCGAGGCCGAGGCGGGCGGATCGCTCAAGGTCAGGAGTTCAAAACCGGCCTGAGCAAGAGCGAGACCCTGTCTCTACTAAAAATAGGAAGAAGTTAATTGGCCAACTAAAAATATATATATAAAAACTTAGCCGGGCATGGTGGCGCATGCCTGTAGTCCCAGTTACTCGGGAGGCTGAGGCAGAAGGATTGCTTGAGTCCAGGAGTTTGAGGTTGCTGTGAGCTAGGCTGATGCCATGGCACTCTAGCCCGGGCAACAGAGTGAGACTCTGTCTTAAAAAAAAAAAAAAAAATTAAGAGACTGTATTCTTTAGAGCGGTTTTAGGTTCACAGCAAAATTGAGCAGAAAATGTAGAGTGCCCAGGTACCCCCAGTCCCTCCTTCCCCATCCCGGCCTCTCCTACTAGCAACGTCCCCATCAGAGGGGTGCTATGTTAGAATCGACGGCCCAAAGTCCATGGTTCATGTTAGGCTTACTCTTGGTGTTGTACATTCTAGGGTTTTGACAAATGTACGTGATACGAATTTACCATTATAGCACCACACAGAGTCGTCTTGCCGAAGTTTCACTTTGATTGCAACTGTGCACAAGCAACGTCAGGATCAGCTCATGCAGTAGGTATCCTGTGCAATTCCCGCGTGGCTTCACCCAGCACCGATGGCTTTGGCCAGTTACCTACTAAGTGTGTGTTATGTGTTACAGGGAGGAGCAGGCGAGAGAGGTCAGGGTGAAATCATCCCAACTGTGTGAAAACTGGTTGCAGGCGTCCTCAAACTACGGCCCTCGGGCCCGGCCCGCCGGATGTTTTTGCCCGTTTTGTTTTTTTACTTCAAAATAAGATATGTGCAGTGTGCATAGGAATTTGTTCATAGTTTGACAGTGAACTGGCCCCCTGTTTAAAAAGTTTGAGGACCCCTGGACTTTAAGGCATGCTCGCTTACGGGGATAAATTCTGCAGATCCCAAGCCCCTGCTGTGTGCTGGGGGAAGGGATGCAACAGGGAGCGAAGGCCGGAGAGGTACGCCCTCCCAACGTACAGCTGCACACAGCGTCGCAGAGGGCGTGAGCAAACGTTGAATACAGGCGCTGTCTGCACACTCGGAGTGAGCCAGGATTCGCCCCATAACACAGCAGAAGTCCTACGTCACACAAGGCCAGGCCGAGCTCCAGGGCGCCAGCCCCCAGGCAGGTTTTCTCTCCAGAGGTCTCTTCCTCCTGGCGTTGTTGTGTGGCCCATGGGAGGATGAGGAATGATGACAATGGAGAAACCAGATTCTGGTCTCAGCCGGGCACCTGTAGGCAGGGAGGACACGGACTCTCTAGGACTGAATCTCTTCATCTGAAAACAAGGGTTCAGACACAGTGGCTTCTAGGATTTGGGAAATTAATTGGCTGTTAGAGTCGGGCTTTCCACGGCCCCACCGGACAGAGAGACGGAATCACCGAGGAGGTAATCACCAAGAGGAGTTTTATTATCTAGCTAGCTAGGGTCCAAGCCTCAGAGCACCAACGCAGTGGTCTCTATTCAGGCAAGGACCCCGACTGAAGCATGGGTGAGCTTTTTATACTCATTGTACACAAGCTGAACACGCGCTGATCATGCATCTGCCCTTTACAGTGATTGGTAAGCTTCCTAGCTGCCGTTTGTGCCTGCATGTAATCTTTCTTCGCCCCTGATTGGCCCCTTTCCCCTGCATTTTGTTTTGGCCCATGATGCCCTGCAGCATGCTGCGGTCAACAAGCAAGCAGTGAACAGAAGCTATGGAGGTCAACCGTTAGCCCAGTATGTTGCAACCTTTGCTGAAACACAAGGTGTGTCCTATGAAAGATAAGGTGTGTCCTACAGGCTTCTATTAATTGGGAAATACTCCGATTCTTACCCAGCTGGAGACCCTGCAGAACCTGTGCCCACCACTGTTTGTGTCGATGGCCTTGGTCAACCAACACCACCGACCCTTCGCCGGTAGCTTCAGTAGCATTCCAAATGCCTGGGCAAACATTTTAGCCATGGCTCCCTGGCCCCCTGCGTTGCTTGCAAAATTAACAGGTTCCAGGTGGACCTGGGCTCTTTCCAGCCGTGGAGTGTGTGGGGATTACTGTGCTGGCTGTGCAGTCCTGCATGAAAGAAACCTTGGGGCGCAGAGACCGGGCCCATGTCCCTCTGTGCGACCCGCTCTTGCAGTCAGTGTGTCCCCGTCAGGAGGTGGCCGCTGTGAAGTGCGCCTCCTCCCCGTGCGGCTGGCACCCGGCCTGGGGTGGAACGGGAGCTGGCCGGCACAGTCAATTAAAATGCAATTTCAACTTCAATCCAGCCTTTCAGATGAAGCCACGCGGCTCTGTGCTGACCCCCACTCTCCCGATTCTTCTCTGGGGCGGTGTGGGCCATCTGATGTTCCCGCTGAAACCCCGGAGTTCCGAAATTGTCCTCATCGCTCGCTTCCTCTTTAAAAGGCACTGAGCGCTCCATTTGTGGGAAATTGAAACCCTTTCCAGATAGTGCTCTTGTGAGAGTGGTTTTGCCTATGACCTAACGACAGGTGAGTTCTGGGAAGAGCGAGGCTCTTCTGCATCCTGCTCGCCCCTGACGGAAGGAGAAACGCAACACAGGAGGCCGGAGAGTCACAGGTGAAACAAATACATGGATTCGTTTTGAACCAAGAGTCTCCCGGCGCTAGAATCCCTGCAGCATCATAGGCGTGTGTGTATTTTCCATCAGAACCATTTAATGCTGCGGCAGGTTGCTAAGAGCCTGGAGAGTTGGAAGTTGGGTGCATGGGAGGGGCCCCAATCCATTGTCACCGGTGCCTTCACAGCGTCCTCATTACCGAGGAGTCATAGTTCTAGCAGTGATTCAGTGACGTTTTCCCTTAGCCCTTGGTGACCTCAGCAGTCCCCCCTTTTCTTTTCTTTTTGAGATGGAGTCTCGCTCTGTCACATGGGCTAGAGTGCTGTGGTGTCAGCCTGGCTCACAGCAACCTCAGAATCCTGGGCTCAGGTGATCCTCCTGCCTCAGCCTCCCAAGGAGCTGGGGCTATAGGCATGCACCACCATACCTGGCTAACTTTTCTATTTTTAGTAGAGATGGGGTCTCACTCTCACTCAGGCTGGTCTCGAACTCCTGGCCTCAAGTGATCCTCCCGCTTCAGCCTCCCAGAGTGTTAGGATTACAGGTGTGAGCCACCACACCCGGCTCCCTTTGCTTTTCTGTTCTGAGGTCCCATCATGGGCTTCAGAAGCTGAAAGATGGCCCAGAAGGCTCTTATTGTTTTCTCCTGCCTGTCATCAGTTTGCTGTTGATTTCCTGAAAATAAACTTTGCCTTTTAATAACTTCTCAGCTTGTTATCACTGCTTGGTCCAATACTGTGGGATAAACAGAGAGGCCAGGAGCCCCGAGGCTGCTTCGAGTCCTCCCAGGGCAGGGTCTGTAGGGAAGGCCGTCCCAGAGGGCCATCCCTGAAAGGAGAGACTTTGATCCCCTCTGCTCTAACTCGAGCTCTGAGCGGACAGGAGCCCCTTCTGCTCTGAGCTGCCTCTAGCAGGAAAGGAAAGGCCTGCAGGAGAGGGGCTAAGGCGCCGGCCTGGCAGGTGGGGGCCGTGCGGCTAAGGAGTGGGCGGCCTCCGTGCTCTGCCAGCAGGAAGCCTTGGCAGCCTTGGCTCCCCACACGGTCCGGATGGAGAGATTCAGACTGGGTGGGGAAGTTACTTTCTTCCTCTTAGTGGCTTGAGAGGTGGTTACTGGAACCACTTACTCCCTTAACCACTGCGGTACCAGCGTCGACTATAGTCGACAGCCGTGATATGACTTTTCTAATTTTTCATTTATCAAAATAAAATTGTGAACATTTAAAAATAACGTAATGAAAACATCTATGTATATGTTACCTATTCTGATTTACATTACAAGTAAAGCTGTCTGTAAAGTAAAACAAGCTTTCAGTGCTTTAAAGCTTTCCTCATCACACAAGAGCAAAACGGATTCATGGTCAATGCACAGCACACACTACCGTGCGGACTATGAGTGCCGGCTGTGGGCAAGGTTTTGTGGCCGGTGAGCGCGGCACCGAAGTGGTTAACAAGATCAAGTTTCTGTCCAGGTTGGCAAAGGGGGCGGGCAGTGCATAAGTTGAGACAACTCTCCTTACCCAGGATCTAAGATTAACTCTCCCCTTGCATAAGGTCTCTCTCTGTTTCTAGCTGTGTCGCACTGGGATTTGATGCTGTTAAGGCAGAGAGAGGGCAGGTCCTCGCCAGACAGGGGCAGTGGGAGCACAAAGGGAAAGAAATCCACACGGGAGTACGCTGAGCAGTCGGCACGCTCAGGTCCACGTGGCACCTGCCCCGGGGCGGCCTCTCCCGCAGAAACCACTCTGCCTTTAACCCCGGTGCCTGCCAAGGAGGTCGCCATTCCTGGGGCATCTGCTGCTGCCGGGAGCCAGCAGGTGACGGCCCCTCCTCCAGGTGTGGCCGAGATGATAATCCTCTCCCTGTGCCATCATGGTGGCAGAGCAGACTTGGGGACAGGAAGACCCAGGTTCACATTACTTCCTTCCACTTCTTAGATGTCTTCATGGACAAAAGGTGTAATTTTCCAGGCCTCAGTTTCATCTGCTACGCCAGAGAAGTGGCTACTTTGTGTGGTTTTTGTGCCTGTCATTTGGGGGGCGGGGGTTCTTAAATTGTCCTTCAATGAGGCTTAAATAAGACTCGAGGCCACTTTGCATAGAGGAGAACCTCAATGAACTCAGTGAATTGGAAATATTACACCCATCTCCCCGTCCAGGGAGGAGCACGTTGACGAGTGCCCACCACCATGGAAATGCTGTGATCTTTTCCTGTGCAACAGTGGGTCTCGCCACTGCATCCCAGGTGGGGTCGGAGAGGGCTGGGCAGGATGGGAAGGGTGGTGGGATTTGGCCCTGGCTGAAGCAGTGAGGCCCCAAAGCTCTGGATCCAGCAGTGTAAAGTGGGGGAGGCTCTGCTCTTCTCCTGGCGCGGGGCCTATTTTCTGGTCCTGGGGACAGCTGGCCTCTCCCCACCCCCACTCGGCATCACTTTATAGTGACACTTGACCCTCGGTCTTCAAGACACTTCATCAGTGGGCCACCATGCAACGTTCTGTTGGAACCGTACAGGATCTTTGAAGTCATCTAGTTCAGCCTCCTCTTCTCTGCAGCTGAAAACATGGGTGCCGGGCTGAGGTCACCTGCAAGGGCTGCCCAGCTGGGCCTGGGGTCTCTGAAGGAGGCCAGCTCGGGGAAAGAGAGTGTGGGGCCACCGGGCTGGCCGTGATACCCATGCTCCCTCTTGGGTATTAGGACAAGGTGGAAGGCAGAGGAGGCGGGTATTGGGAAGTGTCGGGAAGCTTCCAGAAACCTGGAATTCCCATACTCCGTGGTGTGCCTTAAGGGTTTCCTGGCACATTTATATTTCCACCTAGTTGGTCTGATGAACTCTGAGTGCCATTTGTACCCGTAGCCCTGTGCTGCCAAACCCTGCTGGTGGGCTTCTCTCGGGGAGCTCCCGGGGCTTCTGGTCTGAGGCAATTTCAGGGTCAAATACTCTACACCCTTGGGTGGCCTAAAACAGCCAGTATGTATTTCTCCCCAGTTCTGGAAGGCAGACGTCCAAATCAAGGCGTTAGAGAGCTACCTTCCCTCCGATCCACCCCTGCCTCTTCCAGCTTCCGGTGGCTCCGGGTGCCTTGGGGTTGTGGCCTCCTGGCCCCATCTCTGCCTCCTCCTCCTTCACCTTCCCCTGGCCTCCTCCTCCTCCTCCCTGCCGCCTCCCTCTGCCTCCTTCTCTCATAAGGACACTTGCCCCTGGATTTAAGCTCAGCGGGATAATCCAGGCTGATTCGGTCTCTAGACCCTTAATTTAATTACATTGGTGAAGAATCTTTTTCCAAATAAAGTCTCATTCACAGATTCTGGAATGAGGACGTGGCTTTTGGGGGCCACCATTCAATCCACTGCCGGGGCAGCGAGTGAGCCCTGGGGGCAGCTACCACAACGTTCCTCCTCCCGGGGCTCTCAGTGGCAGGGAACCATCTGCTGTGGCAGCCCCGCCCGTGTCCCCGTCCTCCTCCTCCAACGCCTTTTCCTCGCCTCCTTATATGAACCCCTCCCCATCTTGAACACAAAAACTAAAGTTCATGCGATATTCCTTAGCCCCCAGACTGCCCAGAAAAGCAGCCCACAGCCCTGAGTCACCCCCACGGGCCCCTCCTTGCTCCGAGCCTTCTGCGGCTTTCCGAAGGGCAGCCTCGGCCACCTGGCTGCTGGCAGAGCCTCTCTCAGGTCCGGCACCCTCCGTGCCGTGTGCAGTGGAGCCTCCCCTCCCTCTGCCTCCTGACAGCACCCGTGGGCCCACGGACAGACCTGCGGGCTCAGATCGCCCCCACTAGCGGTGCGAGGCTTCGCTCCACGCGCTGTGGGCCCTGGCGCTCAGCCGCACCACAGACGGGAGGAGGGTTGGACGGGGCGGAGCAGCCACAGGTGGCTGAGAGCTGCAGGGGAGCGCGGGGGCGGAGGGGCCCTTTCTGTTCCGCCCCACCCAGGACACAGGTCCCGGTCAGCGTGCGTGTGACTCCTCCATGGCAAGGGGGGCTGATCGCCAAGGGGAGCAGGGCTTCCCTCCCCTCCCCCACTCTGCTTCGAGGGCGAGACGTGGCGGAGAGGAGGCCTCACCACTCTCCAAGCCCCGGGACTCCTTGCTGGGCGCCCTCATGGTTTCCTCGCGGGTTGAGGTTTCCTCCTGTGAAGTGTCTTTCAGCAGCCGCAACAGGGCCAGGCTCCCGGGGAACGCGAGGCGCCGGTGCCCGCTGCCTGCCGGCTGGCGGGATGAGGCCTGTCTGCCGCTGACATCCATGCGCGTGGGTTACAGCGTTTCTCCTGAATTATTTGCCAGCTTCCAGGAGGGCAAACGATCATTGCGGCGTCTTGGTACAGGTGCGCCCAGCCTCCTTGGTGGGGGCAGGGAAGGGGCTCCGAAGGCCGGGGCTGGCGGGGAGGAGCGGTGGGTTCCAGGGCTCTGCATCTCTGCGTTTCGGGACCCACAGGGAATTGGAAATGCCCTTCTCGGGGAAGTCAGCAGGAGAAGGCTTTAGAAAGTTCTCCCACAGAGAAGCAGGAGCCTGGACTTCCTTTCCTTTCTGCCCTGCCGAGGGCCCCCGTTCTGCAGGAGGCCCCGGAGCCTCAGCCCGTCTCAACCCTGCTCCGGGCAGCAGCCTGCCCGTCCGTGCCCCACTAGGGGCTGGGGTGCACGCAGGGGCCCTGGGTGTCCCCGGGGTGTCGCGGGCTGTTCCCTGTGCCTGGCTGTGGAGTGTCAGAGTGTTCCGTGTCTGCCTGTCCTCCGGGTGGGTGTGTGGGTGCCTCTCCGCACAGCGCACGAGGGAGCCGCCGTGATGGGGCAGCACCAGCCCCTCGAAATTACCCCGTCCAGTTTTGGTCACTCGCGGTGGTGGGAAGGGCCAAGGGTGCTGGTCTGAGTCTTCACCCTGACCCTTCAGTCCCCTCCCCACAAACGGACCTTGTGATCAGTCCCCGCAGGCAGTTTTTTTTTTTTTT
>VBSM01003215.1:866251-878902 GCA_008086735.1 Cheirogaleus medius | reverse complement strand
AAACCCGACAGAATACATGCCTGGAAGGTCCAGCCCAGCGGGAAGTGCTCTGTCCGTAGGTACTGTGGGTTCCAGAGGAACAGGAGTTCCGGGCGCCCTGGCCACGGGCACACTGGGGCCCTGTGTCTACATTCACTGCCCCGTTGGTCACCTGGCTTTTCCAAGTTCCGGAGATCGGTGGGGGTTCTTCAACAGTACATGCTTCCATGCAGATTAAATGTAGTGATGTGCCACATCTACACCTAACTGGCAATCAACCACAAGAGCACTTAGGGGCAAACTCACCACCACGCCTTACAAATGACTGTGTTTGCAGAACGCACAGGAAATGACGAAGTCTGCCCTTAACCCCAGGCCTGCACATCTCTGGGCTTGCAGAGGAATTGTGCTGAGGGAAGCGTCAGTGTCTCCCCAGGGGCCAAATGCAAGCCCATCTTCAGGGCCCTTAACCTATCGCCAGCTTTCTCTAAGAGACAGGAAGAAAGAGTAGTTTTACCTCCAGCCACCAGGCCTGAGGACCACCCTGGACCGGGCTATTAAAGCAACCGAATTAGAAGGAGAAGGGGAGCATTGGCCCCCATGGACAGATCTTGCTGGCTGTCGGGGTTTTGGTTCTAGCTGCTGGGGAACAGAGAAAGCACCGGAAGCTCAGGGTTCCCTGTAGGTGCTAAGGCTTGTCCTGAGCACATATGTGCAGGCCCCATGCTGAGTGCCCGACAGACGAGCTCTCATTGCCCCTCCTGGGCCTGAGGAGAGAGGTGCTGGTAGCACACCAGAGCTGGAGGAGACCAGAGCTCGGGCAGGCAGGAGACGTGCTCTAGTCCACGCAGCCTGGAAGCAGTGGTGCTGGGATTTGAACCCAGGGCTGTTCGACCCAAAGTCTACACTGTCACACATGATACCACACTGGGGAGTTTTAGGTTTAGCTCAGTGTTATGGATTGAGTGCGTCCCCTCCCCACCCCACCCTCTGCCAAATGGACATGTTGAAACCCTAATCCCCAATATGATGAAACCTGGAGGTGGGGCCTTTGGTAGGTAATTAGGTCATAAGGGTGGAGCCCTTGTGGATGGGATTAGGGTCTTTGAGGAAACAAGAGAAGAGGCCCCTGTGAACCGGGAAGAGAGCTCTCCTTGACTTCAGGCTCCTGGGCTCCAGAACTTCGAGAAATAAATGTCTGTTGCTCGAGCCCCCCAGTCCGTGGCTCGAGCCCCCGAGTCTGTGGCAATCCGCTGCAGCAGGCCGAGCTGATGTACTCTCAGCATGAGGCAATGACCTTTTTCTAACCACATGCAAGTGTATTTCTGTGTGTTTTAAACATCACACGCTGGATCGTCAAGAAACCAGAGAAGGGCCTTTTGCAAGAGACCAGTTCTGAGCCAGCCAGGGGACCCTGCCCGGTCAGCAGCCTCGAGGCAGAGAGAAGTTAGGATGATTCAGGAGGGGGAGTTTGGGGACAGCCCCTACCTGTCTGGGTGGTCCCTTCCTTAAACTCTTCCTTAAAGTCAGGAACCACGGAGGACAAAGTCAGAAAATCGGAGTATCCAAGGCCATGGAGCTCCACTGAGGGTGAGGAAGGTGGACCAGCCATACCTGCGGGCCAGGTGCCAGGTGGGGCAGGGCCAGATTCCCTGAGACTTGTGCGTCATGCAAAACACCTGCTGCTCCAGGGAGTGGGGAAGTGGGAACAAGACAGGGAGAGGCTTAGGAGCTGGGGGAGGCTACCTGGTCAGGGCCCAGGCCCAGCAGGAAAGCAGCGGGCGGCAGGGCTGGGGCTGGGTGTGGAGGAGGGGGATGGGCCGCATGGGTGGGTGGGGTGGGTGCTCTGGGGTCTGTAAGAGAGTTCAGGGAAGGCATGCAGCGGTGACACATCTTGGAGGTGTCTCTTTTTCCACCAGCAGCACCCCCAGTGTCATCTCACCAATCCCTGCTTCCTCTGATATTCCCGAACGAGATCAAATTCATTATCGTTCTAAAAATCGATTTAGGAAAAAAAAAAAGGTGGAGGCTTCAGCTCAAAGAGCTGCGGAGATGTAGGATGATGGATGGCTTTATTAGCGTGCTCCAACTTTATGTTTATCAAATTAAAGCAGCAGCCGGGCGTGGGGGGACTTAATTACGATTCTGTGTCATCAGCCAGAGGAGGAAGACGGGAGAGGAAGGACTCGGGACCCGCATCCTAGGAGGAAAGTCTCGAGTGTTCAGAATAACACGACACAGGCCCTCGCCAGGGCTGAGTGGCTGCCGGCGGGATACGGGCTGTCGTCAGGGAATTCTGGGGAATTCGGAGTCTTTGTTCCTTAAGTTTCTCTTTTTGAAGCTCCCAGGAGAGAAGCAACATCCCTGGGTGCCTGGTCCTTGGGACGCCCTCCCGCTGTGTCTGTGTGAGGCCCTGGGCGGCCAGGGAGCCCAGTGAGGAGACAAAATCTGGGTTCAGATCCTGGGTCTTCTTACTAATCGTGTAATCAGGGGCAAGTTACTTCGTTTAAGAAAATCGAGGAATAATTCACATAAACTTCACCCCTGTAGAGTGTACAATTCAGTGGTTTTTATACATTTCCAAATGTATTGTGCAAACATCTCTAGCTTTAGAGCACTTCTGTCACCCTCTGAAGCCACCCCACGCCATTCGAAGTCACTCCCCATTCTCCTCCCCCACCTGCCCCTGGAATCATGAACCTACTTTCTATCTCCATGAATTTGCCTATTCTGGACATTTCATACCGATGCAGTATTTGTCTTTCTGTGTCCGGCTTCTCTTAGTGTGATGTGTTCAAGGTTCATTCACAGTATAGCACATATCAGCATTTCCTTCCTTTTTAAAATTTTGAATTGTGGCAAAATACACATAGCAAAAAATGTACCATCTTTTAAGTGTACAATTTAGTGGTAGTAATGTTAATTATATTCATATGACTGTGCAACCGTCACTACCGTCCATATCCATAACTCTTCTCGTCTTGCAAAACTGAGCCCCTGTACCCCACAAACTCGGATGAAGAGTCTGAGAAATACGCTTGACAGTAGACAGATGGACAGCAGGAAAGGCATCCATGGATTCAACCAACCACGGATCAAATCTATTTGAAAAAAGAAATAAAAAAACCATGCAACAATAAAAATAACACAAAATTTAAAATATAACAACTATCTACAGAACATTTATATTGTGTTAGATATTATAAGTCATCTAGAGGTGATTAAAAGCACGTGGGGGGATGCGTATGTCTAAGTAACATGCAAATATCACATAAGGGAATTGAGCATACTTGGGGTTTGGTGTCTGTGGGGTGCCGGAACTGATCATCCTTCACGGGTACTGAGAGCCGACTCACTGCACATGTCAAAGTGCCATACTTCGGGGTATCACTTCCTGAGCCCCAACATTTAGGATCACATTAGTCTGCCCAGATAATCCAGGATCATCTCTGCTTGCTAATTAGCCACCTAAATTCCATTTGCAATCTTAATCTGCTTTTGCCACGTAAAGTGACATGCTCGTAGGGATGAGGACTTGGACATCTTTGCCGGGGTGTGAGTCTGCTGACCCCCGATGGCTGCTCCCATACTCCTGCAGCGATCTGTATCTGTGATGCAACTGAGGAAACTGAAAGAAAAGGAGTCACTTTTTAAAAAAAAAAAAGTTGCCCTGCTAAAGCAGATGTAAATAAAATAGCGACGTAAACATGGCAACACATGTGGCACGTGGTGGGCGCACAGTAAATGGAATCCCATGACCATCGTAGAGCATTCACCTGTGTTCCCAGCACTCAGGTGGGGTCCATGTGGCCTGTCTGGTCTGTCCCCTACTCCCCTGGCCACACACACACACACACACACACGCAACACTCTTTTCCCCGCAGGACAGGGAAGGTACAATAGCTCTGCGCCCAGCTCCCACAAGCTGTGCTGCAGAATGGCCTTCTGGCATAAATAAAAATAAACCCCAGACGCTGCTTTTCAATCTGAGGATTAGCCTAAATGTTGTGAAACAGAGAGCAGGAAACACGCATCGGAGGAGCAGCTCTCCTCACTTCGCGGCCTCCCCGGCTCGAGGCGGCTGGTGACCATGTGTGGCGGTCCCTGTGCGGCTCGGCTGTTGTGATTTGTGCACAGTGCCAGCAAATGCTGTTATGACATTATTAATGCTTTGCACTCCAGCAAAGGACAACGGCCTATTGCCTCGTAATGTGCTGTCTGCTGCTGCAGTCGGAGCACATTAAACGAGGATTTCAAACACGATAAACTGCGTGTTCCTTTCTTTCCTCTTCCCGGCCTGGGCCCCTCTGTCGGGTCCAGAGGCTCTGTGAAGCCTTGAGAAGGTGGGAGCGGCAGTCAGGGCTCTGAGGCCCAGGGCAGCTCCAGGGGACGAGTGAGGGGACCAGGAGGTCCCCAGGAGGCAGCCCACCCTTCCTGCCACTCCCCAGTGCACCTGGAGTGTTGACCTTCCTCCCAGGGCAGGGAGGCAACTATGCAGCTTGGCCTGAGGGTCAAGGGTGTTGGGGATTTTGCTTCAGGGCAGCTGACCTCGAAGGGCGCCCAGACTGCAGGACTTCAAATGGATTTTATTGTGGTCTTGCACAATGTTCTAAAAATTCTGAACCCACATTTTAAAATTATGCGACTTCACATGAGAAGCCTAGATTTCTGGCTTCTCTTGCAATAACTGGGCCCACCGTCACACAATGCCCTGGTGGCATGTCCCCTTTGGGGGCTACAGCTCTCAGCAGGCTCTAACCACTCCAGCCCCTTCCACTAGGTGCCTGTCATGGGTTGAACAATGTCCCCCTCCCCAAATCCATGTCCTCCCAGACCTCAGACTGCGACCTTACTTGGAAATAGCATCTTTGCAGATGTAATGAGTTAAGGTGAGGTCATCCTGGTTCACTGTGGGCCCTAAATGCAATGACTAGTGTCCTTATAAGAAGAGGGGAATTTGGGTACACAGTGACACACTGTGTATGGAGAAGACCACGTGAAGACAGAAGTAGGGATTGGAGAGAAAGGACTACAAACCAAGGGACGCCACGGGTTGCCTGGGGCTACCAGGAGCCAGGGGAGAGGCCTGGGATGTTCTCTCAGGGCCTCCAGAAGGACCCCCCCCCCACATCCTCCCACCTCCCTCCCCCCGCCAACACCTTTGTTTCAGACTCTGGCCTTCAGAAATGTGAGAGAATAAACCCCTGTTGCTTTAAACCACTCCATTTGTGGTAATCTGTTAGGTCAGCCCAGGACACTACTGCATCCCCGCCTTGTTTTCCTGGCTCACCCTCTAGGCATTTGGGGTCTGAGACCCCGGAATAGTAGCATTCCCCACGGCACCCCAGCCCCTTCTCAGGAGCCCTTCTCTGCCTCCACTGCCTGGCCAGGACCTCCTGCCGCTCTGGGCTCCTCTGGCCCCTCCAGCCAGGCCAGCAGGACCTGTGTTGGGAGTGCCCGGGCCCATGCTGCGTCTGCGGCCCCAGCCCCCGTGTGGCTGGCGGTGGTTGACAGCCTCCAAAGAGAAGGGAGGAGAGGGAGGGTTTGGGATCAGGTACACCTGGCGTCAGTCCTTGGCAGGTGCCTCCAGGTCCCACTCCCTGATTCTCCCCTGGCTTGCTACGGAGACTCTCCGCCCTGCTCCCAAGGCAGTGGATGTTTGTCTAGTGGTTCCCCGCCCTGGCCTGTTATGTTGGCACAACCTGTGGCATTAAAAAACCAGTGTGCCCAGGCCCCGCCTCAGGTACTGAATCAAAATAAGGACTCTGTTTTGCTAAGTTCCACAGGTGACTCTGCCGTGAACCGGGGCTGAGAACCGCCGGTCTACAGGGTAGGGTCTTGGTCTGGGCTCCCCAGAAGTAGATTCTGAGACAAGGATCCTCGTGCAAGTGGTTTAATTGGGAGGGGATCCTGGGTACACAGACAGGAGGGGCGATGAGGTGGGGAGAGAAAGAAGCCAACAGGGGTGTGTTACAGGGCCAGCTGCCAGCAGCGGCCACCGGAGCTCAGTCCCGCTGGGAACTCTGGGAACAAGTGGGGAATGTGCCTCGGAGCATCCCACTGAGGGAGGGGGGTGTGGGTGTTTGTCCACTGCTCGAGGACTGCTTCCGAGGCATTGATCCTCTGTCCAGGGCACTTCTGTCTTGCCCTTCGTGTTCTAGCATATTCCCACAGCCATAAACAAAGGCCCCGGTCGGAGAGTGGAAGGTGTTCTAAGTCATCTGCCTTGTCGCACATAGAGGTGAAAGCAGAGGGAACGTGACGGGTCCCTGCAACATCCCTGCAGGTAGACAGTAACAGCAGGAGTCAACCACCGTGTCTGAGAGCTCGTCAGGGGCCAGACACTGGGCCACTGACCTGCATTAATAGGCTTGACTCTCATGACAACCCTATGAGCAGGCTATAAATAAGCCTGATTTACAGTTGAGGAAACTGAGGCATGAAGAGATTTTTGGACCCAAGGTTGCATGACATGGGGAGTCACGATTTTTCTCCTAATGTGTACAGCACAAGGGAGGGTAAACAGAGCAAAGGGAAATGGACTCCGAGAGGGACAGGCAGCTGGACAGCCTGGCTCACAAAGTATCGTTTGCTGTCCTTGGCTACCCCTCCCTGCCTGGCCCTGAGCCTGCCATCAGTGGCAGATGGGCTCTCCCCTCCCACTTCAAAGTCCAGATCAGAGAGAGCAAAGCCCAGGGCGAGTGGGAGGACCTTCCCCCACCTTTTGGCTTCTGGCCAAGAGTAGGCCACCTGCCCCGGTGACCGACACCAGATATGGCCATGCCTTTTGAGGGGACCTCGTCTCCTACATTCAGGGGCAAGCATACCCTTTGGCCTAAAATGCCAAGCAGGTGTAAACGCAGCCCCCTGAGCTCATGTCAGAGAGATGATGCGAACAGAGGGGTCACTTTATTCCTTAGTGTGGCTGTGTTTTTGGCCCTGACATCCAGGAATTAAATTATTGCCTGACGTTGTGGCAGATGCAGGCGCCGAGGTATAAGGTGTGATTTAGAGGCCCGGCAGAGACCCCTGGCCTCAGACGTCTCCTTAGCCAGGCTGCTGTGACGGCCAAGTCCCCCCACCATCCGTCACTCTTCCACACACAGGCCCGGTCAGCATGTCCTTGTTCAGCGCAATGCAAATTTGTTACCTAGCTGGAGTAAGACATTAATCCACTAACGACGATTTATCACCCATTTCCACATTAGCAGGAGCAAGGCAATGAGATAATGGCGTGCAGAACAGGTGGATTTTGATGAAGAAGGAGCCGGAAAGCAGGGAGCACCAGTCGCCGCTAGTGAGAAATGGCTCGGAGGGCTGGGAGGTGGCTGGGCAGGCAGCAGAGGGCCTGGGCATGAAGCTGGTTGGATGTGAACAGGGCCAGGTGCAGGAGAGTGGAGGCTTTCTCTCCGCACAAGCCAGGCTGCAGAGTCCCAGCCTGAGCTGGGAAAGACCCCCAGAGTCATGTTACACACTACCAGAACTTTGGGGGCTTCCTGGTGTGGGGTGGGTGGTCATGTCTGCTGCTGGCCAAGTCCAGCCCGGGGAAGTGCCGTTTGCACCTGAGAGGTTTCTTCAGGCTGGCCCTGGAGCCTCCAGCCACCTTTGCAACTGCAGGCACATCTCCAGAGCCAGAAAGTCGGGGAGGGGGTGGAGAGGGCAGCCAAAAGACTGCATGGATTCTAAAAGACTGCATGAGACCCTGCATGTTTCAGGGTTGCAAGGAGGCTTATCCAGCTTCTGGTCCCTCTCATTTTACAGTGGAGACTGGGTGACTTGGACAGGCGATCACCCCCTGGGTAACGGAGGGTCTGAGGCTAGACCTCAGGCCCACACAATGTGCTCCGCTTCTGGCTCCGTGGAAGGGCCTGAGCGCCACAGGCTGTTTACACTCAGATCAAAGAGGAGTCACTGGAGTTTCCGACCAGAGAGAGAAAGAAGATGGGCGAGTGTAGCCAAGCAAAGTCGGAGCGGGTGTGAAGCAGCTGGTGCAGGATCCCGTGGGGGCAGCAGAGACGAGGCCCAGGGGACTCCCTGGCACCCGGCGTAGGGGCGGGGGTCTCCTCCAGGCGCGCACCTCCTTGGTGTTCTGCAGAAACCGAAGCAGCCCTCGGCCCTCGGGCTGGTGGCGCCCTAGGAAGTGGCATGGCCCGCGGGGAGGGGCAGGCACTCCCGCCCGCCCGTCCCGCGGAGACGCGGGTCCACGGCTCCGGCCCCGCACCGCCGGGGGAGACGCACCGCTGGGCCGCGGCCGCGAGGTGGCGCCGGCGCGCCGAGGAAGCGCCGCGGCCGCTCCCGGGCCGCCCCAGCCGCCGCGCGGCCGCCGCCTCCGAGGAAACAATGCGGCGCCTCCGGGCGTAGCGCGCGCCGGGCCGGACGCCGGACACCGGGCGCGGGCGGGCGAGCGGGCGAGCGGGCGGGCGCGGGGCGCCCTCGTCGACAGCCATGGGCGCGGCGCGGCGCGGGGCCGGGGCTCGGCGCGGCCCAGAGGCGCGGGGGACCGGGGCGCGGGCCCGGGGCCGCCTCTAGCCGGCACCGAGGGCGCGGGGCCGGGGATGAGGGCGCCCGCCGCGGGGAGCCCGTCTGCGCGCCGCGGCGCCGTCCCGCCCAGCGAGCGAGCCCGAGCAGGCAGACGCGCGGCCGGCGGTCTGGGGGCGCGCCGCCTCCCGGCCCCCAAAATGTGAAGCGGGGAGGGCGGAGACGCAGAGACGGCCCGGCCGGGCGCCCTCGCCGCCCTCCGGCAGCCGCGCCGCCCCGCTTGCCTGCCCGCCGAGGCCGCGCCACCCCGCCGCCAGCCAGCCCCGAGCCCCGCGTCCCACCTCGCTCGACCCAGCTCCGGCCCGCAGAGGGTTCGCGGCCCGGACGCGGCGGGACCCGGGCCCAGGACGGTGCGTCCGGCCTCCCCGCGGCTGCTTGCCCGGACAAGTTTGAACAATGATCACAGTCAACCCCGATGGGAAGATAATGGTCAGAAGATGCCTGGTCACCCTGAGACCCTTTCGGTAAAGTTCTCTCCGGGTTGGCGCGGGAGGTCTTTTCTCCAAGGGGGCGCGGGGTAGAGGTGGGCTTGGTCGGCCCCTGCGAGGCTGCAAATGTTGGTGGCAGAAGGGGCGGTCGCGCTTCCACCCTTGGTGATGACCAGCGGGGCTGGGGAAGTGGATGGGTTGGGGTCAGGGTGCGGTGGGGAGCGGGGTGTAATTCTGGGACCTGTCCCGCCTTGGTCTGGGTTGGGGAGGACGCGAGTGCAGAGGTGGGAATGGGGGCAGAAAGCACCCAGGTCGTGGTCCTGGGCCCCGGACGTCGCCCCAGACAGCGCGCCCCTTCCCTGCCCCTCAGGGTCCTTCCCCACCTCGAAGACGGTCCCAACCGGGCGGCAAAGTTATTGCGCCGTCCGGGGGCGCCCCCTCCTGTGCGGTAGCCCACCCCTCTGCCTGTCCACCCCCGCCCCCCGCCCCGGGCGGCACTGTCCTCATCCCGGCCGGGCGTGCCTGTCTGTCTCTGACGGGAGGGTCTCCGAGATTGGAGGCGACGACCCCTCAGCCGGGGATGCGTCTCCGGACCAAGGGCCTCAGAGAGGCGGGGCAGGGGCGGCGCTGCGGAGCTGCGGGGCGGTGGGAGCTGGGGCTGGGGCTGGGGCAGGGGCAGGGGCGGGGAGGGCAGACAGAGGCGAAGACGACCCTCCCCCGCCCCACTCCTAAGGTGGCCCCGGCCAGATAGAGCTGGGCCACGCGGGACTCACCGGACTCAGCTGGTCTCACCCCAGGGGTCCCAGAGCCCAGCGGTGCCGGGGCAGCTCCCTCTCCTCTCAGGCTGCCTGGAGTGGGCCGAGGAGGGCGCGGAGGGAGTGGCGGGCCCTGGCGCGGGCCCGGACTCAAGACGCGGCCACAGGTGGGGTCCGGGCGCAGGACGGGCCAGGCGAGGGCAGGAGCTGGCAGGCCTGGGCTGCAGGAGGGGCCGGGCTTGAGCCCCCAACCCCTCCCAGGCCCCCTCTGGTCTCCCTTCCTGCTCCAGACGGGGTGGGAGTGGGGACACCTGGCTCCCTCCTCCCACCCGCCCGGCCTGTTGTGCGGGGCTGTGGAGGCGGCCTCGGGGCGGCAGGGGTCAGTCTGGACCACCGTGTTCCAGAGGACGCAGGAGGATGGGAGAGCGGGGGCAGGGTCTTGAGCAGGCCGGGACGGCGGGTGTCGGAAGCACCCCCTAAGATGCCCATATGAAGCAGGGCGGGAAGCGGGCGTCCTCCTGGAGGGCCTTGCTCCTCCAGGGAAATCTGCGACTCCCGGCCCGACGGGGACTGCTGAGAGGGTCCTTGCCGCGTCTCTCCCCACCCCATGCCGGCCGCCCCCTCCAGGTCACTGCAAGCCAAGCTTTGGCGACATTTTTCTGGCTCAGTTGGAGGCGTCCGCGGGACCCCAGCACCACGGACAGCGCTCACGCCCCAGTGCGCCTTCCCTCTAAGGCCCTGTCCCTTTTTTTGTTTCGTTTGTAGGCTTTTATGTGAAGGCAGGATTGGGGGTGGGGCTGCATAGGTCCCCCCGGCGCCCCCCCCAGATTGCTTAAGGTCACCTCAGGGTCTCCCTAGGCAGCCTGGAGACCCACAGTCACCAGTGCAGTCTCGTGTCCTTTTCAGATGGGGGCAGGCTTCGCATCACACCACCCAGCCTGTTAGCCCTCAAGGGCAGGCTGTGAGTACTGTCCCTCCGATTTCCCCAGAGCTTCTGGCAGGGCCTGTGTTCTATGGGTGCTCCCGAGTGTTGCTTGGTGAGTACGTGGATGGGTGAAAACATTTCCACTTGAATCCACTGTGAATGGCCCCGGATGCTCTGGGGGACACGGCCCCAGCAGGCGGAGATGCGGGTGGGGTGTGTTGTGGGCTTCAGGTTCCGGGATAAACACACTTTTCTCGTGGCAGGTCTGTGGACCCTGGCAGGCAGCCTGGGGCCCCAGCTCTAGATACAACTCCATGGCTCAGGGAGAGGGTGGGGGAGGGGGAACGAGCTGGGGGAAGTCTGTCCTTGTCCTCAGCCTGGGAGGACAGAGAGCTAATTTCCCCTGGGATCTCTGGGTGTGTGACGACACCTCCCCTGTGCTGTCACTCTGGCTGCTGTCCTGAGACCAGCCTGGCTTCATCTAGGGGACTCCCAGGGTCTGAGCCCCACCGCCAGGCTTGCTGGAATTCCAGGATGGGTCCCTCTGAGGCGAGGGAGAAGTGTCCCTAGTGCCATCCTGCCCACCGAATCCCATCCCCTGCCCTCCCTGTCAGCGGCGTGGTCTTTGAGAGAGTCGTCTCCCCGGAGAAGCTCCTGACACCCGCTCTGCTGTGGGCTCTGCCCCTCTCTGACTTAATCTCTAACAGCTTCCCTTAAATATGGGCTGGGAATTTTGTTGTGCTTTTTATTTTCTTCTGCAATTATGTGTTTTCTTTAATGGACCAAATTTTAATTAAATACTGCTCTGCCAGTTTCAAATAATGAAGATTAAAATGCATAAAGCAAGTCTTGCATAAAGACACAAACAATCACAGGCTCTGGGGATGGGAGGTGGAGGTGACTTGCGGGGCTCTCCCCGGTGAGCCTGGCTCCACACCAGATGGGGTTCCTCACCCTGACCTGGTGGGGGGGCTCCCCTTTCAGCTCTGCCGGTTCATCTAGTCCTCTGATAGATTCAAGGTCCCAGAAGAGCCACCACCTCTGGCCACCCCCGAGGCTGTACCGGTGAGGTCAGGTCTCCTGTTTGGGGCCTAGGACCAGAGACTGAAGCAGCAGAACCCTGGAGCTGGACTTGAATCAGGGTGTTCTGTGCCTTGTTCTCTGCTGTCCCCTGGGGCTACCCCAGTGCCTGGCACTTGGTGGATAATCAGTAACCATGTCTTGAAGGAATTAATGAGAGTCCTGCTTTGGCCAGCCCTCCCACCCAGGGTGACAGCACACACAGCTGTGTGGCACCCCATGCACAGGTGTGGGTACACCCTGGCCAGCCGGTGGTACAGGTGACAACCCCATGTGTGCCTGCCTAGGGAGAGTCTGGGGGCCAAGGGGGGCCAAGTGGCTCTGCCCTGGAGATCGTACCATCTAGTAGTGATGGGGGACCCCCTCCCCCTGAGCCCGGATGAGGAGTCTGGGCGAGTTCATGACTGACTGCTGCAGTGAGGCCTGTGTGCACAAGTGCTGCGGGTGGCCCGGGTGACTGATGGGATCCAGGTGGGTCCCATCTGGACCAATTACTTGCCCTCTGGCTGGCGTCGGGTCCTGCTGTGTCCACCAGTGATTCTCATACTTTAGCATGGATCAGAGCCCCTGGAGAGCTTGTTAAAACAGATTGTTTGCCCAACCCCACAGTGTCTGCTTCAGTAAATCTGGGGTTGGCCCCAGAATTTGCATTTCTAACAATTCTCAGGTGATGCAGATGCTGCTGGCCTGGGGACCACACTTTGGGGACCACTACTGTTAATGAACCAGCTCCATCCCGAGGCCAGAACTTGCCCAGCCTTATGCCAATCAACGTGCATCGTCCTCCCTCATGGTTTTCCACATGGCTCATGGACGGCTTCTTGCAGCCAGGCTCTCTTCATCCTATGGTGGTGGGAGGGCTCCCAGGCCAGGAGCTCAGCCCCCTGTCTTTTCATTCTCCCATCCGTCCCTTGCTTCCTTTACCTATTCATTCATTCTTTTTTTT
>VBSM01003215.1:838061-855540 GCA_008086735.1 Cheirogaleus medius | reverse complement strand
GGACTGAGATATGAAAGGAAAGAAACCAAAATGTACTACGAGCAGGACTAGAGGGCCCTCGGCCGTCTGTACCAGTGGGAAGAGCACGGGTGCATTCGATGGTGGGAGTGGGGCCGGGGCCGTTGTCCCCGTGTTCTCTCTGCCCGGGTGGACAGAATGGAGGTGTGGACCCTGGTCCTGGGTCCTGCAGGGGTGGGGTGGTTGTTGCCGGGAAACTCCTCCCGCCAGAGCAGTTCCAGCCTTTGCCTCCTGCTGGGGCTCATCCCGGTAGAAACAGCCCTGAAGGTCCCAGCCCGCAGGATGTCACTCCCTAGACTGGGGCTGGAGAGTCATGGCCTTGGACCAATGTCCTGCCCAGTCATGGCCCAGTCATGGCCTTGGACCAATGTCCTGCCCCTTGCCCACCCTGAACCACCTGGCCCCTTCTAGGAGAAATGGTGCATTCTGTTGTCTCGAAGCCCACTCCTTGGCACCATCTGCCCGGCGTGTAAGGGAGAGGAAATGGGTTTTCTTCACGCAAACCAGCTTCGACTCAGGGCGGCCTTTCTGATTTATTGAATCCAGAGTTTCCCCCGTGGCTCCAGGCTGATTCCTTTCCTGAGGACAACGCCCTCGTAGGCTTGTAAACACCAAATGCGTGTCCAGACCTGCGTCAGGGAGGCCCAGCTCCCTGATCTCCCCCCGGCCCCTGCTGCCCCAGCTCCTCCCCCCCAAGCAGCCTCTGCACTGCCCCTCCCCAGCCACGGGGGCCGGTTCAGCAGCACCCAGGGCCGGACTGGGCCGAGCAGGCTTTGCAACCAGCTCGCCTAGTGCGAACCTGATTTTCCCACTTTCTAACAGCTGGGTCACCCTGAGCAAGGCAACCTTGCTGTGCCTTGGTTTCTTCATCTGTACAATGGGGGCGTCAGAAGGAATCATGGCGTTGTCATGAATGTTGAATGAGATAATGTAACAACGAGCTTGGCAAGAGCGTGCTGGTGGCTGTGAGCTATTTTATTATCATTAGCGTTAGCGGAATGGTTTTCTCACGCCCTCCTACCAGCCTGGGAAAGCCCTGCCTGCCCCCAACCCCGGCTGCCTTATGGCTTAAAGGGCCTCCCTCCATAAGAAAGATTTAAGATTGCATTATTTTCCTAGGGCCGCCGTAACAAAGTACTGCAAGCAGAGTGGGTTAACAACAGCGATGGATTGTCCTGCAGTTTGGGGGCTGGAAGTCTGGGATTAAGGGGCTGGCAGCCAAGCATCATCTGATGGTGCTGGGGAGGGACGTGCCCCAGGCCTCCGCCCCAGCTGCTGGCAGTCCCTTGGCTGGTGGCAGCGTCACTGCAGTCTCCACGTGGTGTCCTCCCTGTGTGCGTGTTTGGGGCCAAATTTCCCCTTTGTATAAGGACACCCGTCATACTGGATTGGAGACCCACTCTGCTCTAGTGTGAGCTCATATTAACTTCACTAATTACATCTGCGGCGACCCTATTTTCAAACGAAGCCAAATTCTGAGCTGCTGGGGGTTAGGACTACAGCATATAAATGGGTGGGGGGTGGACGATCCAACCCACAGGAAAAATTGTATTTTATGACTACAGTGGTATGAAGATGAATATATTAACATTACTTATTAAAACATTTTCGACACGGTTTCTTCCCCTCACCCCAATTTTTAAAGAAAGCCAAACATTTTCAAGGGTCCCTAAAAGTGTCGTGAACCCCGGCTTGCCCCTCCTGGCCCGGGTGGAGAAGGCGGCCCTGGTGCCACCACCCTGTGTTGACGACACTGGGCGCTGTGTTCCCCGGGCGCCATTGGCGGGAGGCCGCCGTCCGCCGCCCCCCCCGGGCCCCGCCCTGTTCTCTTCCCCACTCGTGCGTTTCCCAGGTCACGGATCTGCTGTGCTTTGAGGCTTCACGACATCTTTTATTGTCATTTTTAGAAAAGCTTCACAGGGAGAGAAGCCTAATCATATATTATTTGGAAATGGAAAGTGCTTTGCAAATGCTAAGTCCAGTGTAATAATAGTGACACCAAGTAATTCTGTTTTGAACAAGTAGAACTTGTTAAATCAGACAGACGCCATCGGCACTATTTAAAGCCCGTGCTAGTGGTGTGTTGTATGCAGAAGCACGTATCCTAGGAAAAGTGCTGAATCCCCAAAAAGTAAAGTGCTTTGCTCTGTAGCTGGGCTTATGAACATCCTCTGGGGAATGGGATGGCTGCTATAAGTGGGGAGCAGAAGCACATCAAGCGTGTATTGAGCACCTACTGTATACCCGGTGCTTTACGTTCAGCCTCCTCTCTCATCCCCACAAAACTCTGTTGTTCAGATTTTGTAGGAGTTCAAACCTGAGTTCAGAGAGGTTAGGTAACCTGTCCAAGGTCACACAGCTGTGAAGCAGAGTCGGGATTTGAACCCAGGCCCTCTGACTTCAAGGCTCCCACTCTTTCCAATCAACCTCTGCATGATGTGGACAGTCACTGACCCGGGGCTTGGAAATCGGGGCATCCCTCGATTTCTCCCTCTCCCGTGAGAGGAGCAGAATTGAAGCTTGGCCTTCAGAGGAGGAAGACAGGTGGAGAAGGGAACTTCCCGACAGCAGGGGCAGCCGGGAGAACCCAGACTCTCTCTCTGTGACGTGTCGATGCTGCAGGTGGTGACTGTGTTAGTTTCCTAGGGTTGTAGTTCAACAATCACCACACACTGGGTGGCCTAAACAATAGAAACGTGTTTTCCCGCAGTTCTGGAGGCCGGAAGTCTGAAATTACGGTGTCAGCAGGGTCGTGATCCCTCCGTGGGCTCCAGGGGAGAATCTTTCTCGCCTCTCCCGGCCTCCGGTGGCAGCAGCAATGCCTGGTGTTCTTGGGCTCGTAGACCTGTCACTGCGGTCTCTGTCTCCATCGTCACTCGGCCTCCATATAAAGACCGCAGCCTAATGCAGTACGAGCTCATCTTAACTAATGACATCCGCAGAGACCTTATTGCCATACAAGACCACATTCTGAGGTGGCAGGTGGATGTGGATTTGGGGGACACTATTCATTCTGCAGCGGTGGAACCCCTGAGCTTGTGGCCCTTACTGGGCAGTGCCAGGCGGCCAGCATGTCCCTGAGCGCTGGGCTGGCTGTGTTAACAGCCCAGCGCTGTGCACTTGGCAACTTTCCTCATTCAGCCCTCACCACTCCACCAGGTAGCTGCCGTTCACGTCTCTGTCGTAAAAGGCGAGAACACTGAGCACAGAGAGGCTAAGCAACTTGCCCAGGGTCACACAGCTCACAAGGGCTGAGCTTCACCTCATCGCACATACTGCTGCGAGTTGAAGCCTGGTGATCTGAAGACCAAAGAGAAATATCCCCGCTGCCTTCTGCCTGAGGACTTCATGAGCAAAAGAAGCACCTGGCTTCCAAGTCTCTTCTCGGTCTTATTTGTGATCTCACAGGAGGCTGTGCAGGGTGGACTGTGTCCTCCAAAAAGGTGTGTCCACGTTCCAACCTGCAGGGCGTGTGACAGTGACCTCATTTGGATACAGGGTCTTTGCAGATGTCGTCAGATTAAGATGAGGCCATGCTGGCTTAGCGTGGGCCCTAGTTCCGTGGCCGGTGTCACCGCAACAGGAATTTGGGTACAGACGCACGGGGGGAGAAGGCCGTGGGAAGACTGGCAGAGGTTGGGATTACGTGGCTGCCAACCAAGGAACGTCTCGATTGCCAGCTACCAACGGAGCGGGGAGAGGCGAGGAAGGCGTCTCCCCAGAGCCTCGGAAGGGACCAGCCCTGCCGGCACCCTGCTTTCTGACTTCACCCCCAGAACCGTGAGAGGATAAATGCGCGTGGCTTTAAGCCACCCAGTTCGTGGTAGTTTGCGGCGGCAGCCCAAGGAAACCAACACAAAAGCTGTGCCGGTTCCATTTTCAGAGTCCCTGGTTTGTTTTCCCCAAAGTCGGCACTGGGGCATGGCTAAAGGGCAAGAGGGTGGACTGGATTGTGCGTGTACGTGTGTGTGCACATGTGTGTACACATATGTGTGCACGTGTGTGCGCATGTGCACCTGGTATACATGGGGGGCTCATTCCCCTCCCCTGTCATCTGCTTTTTGCCCCACCCCACCCCACCCCACCCCTGCATCTGCTTCACCCCTCGTGGGTGGGGGCCCCTGCCCCTTTTCTCCTTACGGAAAGTGGGGGTGGGGCAGGAGGGTGGCTGGGAGGACAGGTGGGCGCCGGGGGTCCCCACTGCGCCTTCCCTGGCAGGCGGCTCACCAGCCCAGGGTGGGGGGAGGTGGGGTTTGCAGACCCAAGCAGAGCCCAGATTGGAAAAATCCTTCATTTAATCCCCATTATACGTGGCAATAGAGACCCAGCACCTCGTATGGGGATAAATGGAGCTTAAACTGCGCCGCACAGCCAGGGGAGAGGTGGAGATCAAAGGGACCGGGGTTAATGTGTTACAAAAGGCAAACCCTTCCCGGAGAGAGGCCCCGGGCGGTTCTGGCACCGAGAAACTCCCCAGCACGGCGGAATCTATCTCAATAGAAGTTTCTGCAATGAGATAAATACTGCCCGTCTAATAAACTTCCCCGAGAGATGTCTAATAAACTTCCCCGAGAGTTGGGTAGTAATCAACACAAGGAAGTAAATTCTCCAAGAGTGAAAACAAGGCCGGTGTTGTGGGGTGGATGGCTGTGACGGTGGTGGCAGTTGACTCGCTTAAGATCCCGGGAAGGACTCATTCTTGAGCAGCCAGTGATAATTTACTAGAGTTTCAATATTTGGCAGGTCTCCACGGGCTTCTGTGGGCGGATTTGTCCTGGCACGAGACAGCCCCTTGGGAGGAGACAGAGAAACAGACGCAGGGCAGCGAGCCGGGGAAAAGAGCCTCTGTCACCTGGCGGGGGGTTGTCCGGGACAGATCCTGTCTGGGCTCTTGAATGGAATTCCTCCGCCCCTTTCAGCCCCAGGCACCGCCCTTGACACATGTGTGACACGCACAGACACGCCCGACACGTACAGATACGGGCACACGTGCAGACGTGGACACATGTGCAGATGTGGGCACTCATGTAAATATGTGCACACGTGTAGATATGGACACATGCAGATGTGGGCTCACGTGCTGACATGCCCTACTCCTGCAGATGGTGGCTTTCCCATATGTGTGCAGACGCGTGTGCATTGGACGGGGCAGGCAGCCAGCTCCATCTCCCCACCTCCGTCCACTCGGGGTGGGTCTGGGTGCCTGGAACACTGCAGGTCCCGCTGCCTTTGCCCTCTGACCTTACTGGCGGACGCTCCTGGGAAGGTCACCCGGACAAGGTCCAAGCCTCACCTCCGGTTTCTCCCCACCCAGGTTGGCCCCCGGGGCCGGCCTCATGGAGCGGATCCAGGCCATTGCCCAGAACGTGTCCGACATCGCCGTGAAGGTGGACCAGATCCTGCGGCACAGCCTGCTCCTGCACAGCAAGGGTGGGTGCCCCGGCCCGGGCCACCCTCTGCCCCCAGCAAGCCGATGTACTGGGGACCGGGTGGGCCTTGGGGAGGCGGGACACCTGGGGTGGGGCCCCAGCCCCTCCTGACAGCAGCTCTCCTGGCTCTCTGGAGCCCCACTTTTGGCAGGGGGGCTTGGGGTTCACCCCACCCCGACCTGGCATGCGGGTGCTGAGGACAGAGGAGGCCCCTGGAGTCTCAGCTGCTGGGGTCAACAGTTCCAGGGCCCCGGGCAGCCCCCGCGTTCCCCGTGATGTGGGGTGCAAGCCTCATCTCTGCCCTGCTTGGAAAAAGTTGGGGGTGCACGTGGGTGGGTACACGAGGTCTGCTCACACCAGCTCCTGGCTGGTTCTCAACCCCCTAAGGAGGCTGGGTGCGTGGAAGAGGCCATCCAGGCCCGGGGACGCCCTTGCACGTGGGCTGTGCGGCTAGTGGGCTTTCGGGTGAGAAGACGCAGGCACAGTGTCATGTGGGCCACGGCCCCCCCCTCCGCCCAGGCCAGCACACTCCTCATGCCTCTCTCCCCGGCTCCTCCCTGGCCCCAGTCGGCAAGTCGACCTCTCCCTACAGTGTCAGAAAGTCGGCGGGACCAGTGCGAGGCGCCCAGCGACCCCAAGTTCCCTGACTGCTCGGGGAAGGTGGAGGTGAGGCCTGGGGCAGGAATGGGCGGCTCCCCTGCCGGGCTGTGTCCCGGGCTCACTCCAGGGCTCTGCTCGCTGCTGGGACATTGCTGTGGAGGGCCTCTCTGCCCAGCCCCGACCCTGTCCCAGGCGCCAGCCGGCAGAGGCTGGGCCCAGGAAAATGGCTTCTCTGCTCAGCCCGTCCGCCCGGCCCATCAGCCCAGACTCCCGGGCGGGGTGAGCCTCTCTCGGGGCCTGCAGTGCCTTTTTACAGGAGATGAACTATTAAATATACGCACGCCACCACCAGCCTCTGTCCCCACTTCTCCCGGCCCAGCCAGCAGCTGGACAGAGCCCCGGCCCACCTCAGGGCCCCTCTGGCTGCATGAAGTCTGTCCCTGCGGGAGCCAGTTGCAGCCAAAACACCAGCTCCTCGCTGGTCCTGAGCTCCCTAAGGCGGGACAGCACTGCAGACCCTTCCTGGGTGGGTCCTGCCCTGGCCCCAGCCTATGCCCCCTTGGAGGCCGCCCCCTGACCTTGACCTCTAGCCGAACCCTGCTTGGCGAGGAAGAAATGGGGAAGGACGAGGAAGATAGCCAGGCTTTCGCTGCTGCGCCTCCCGGCTCTTTGCCCCAGAACCTCGACCTGGCCCTGTCTCCGGGTCCTCCTCCTTCCGGGCCTGGGATGGTGGTCTTGCCCCTCCTCCTCCGGGGTCCTTGGGGGCCAGGGCAGGGGCTGGGTCCTGGCTCAGCTTCTCTGCTCTGCTGCTGCATCATTAGGGTACCACATGGGCCACATCCTGGGGGACCCCAGGGCCCTGGGGACACGCATGCAGAGGGAGCCTGCTGGGGTGTGGGTGGGCTGGCGCTGGCTGCCCGTCCAGGCCTGGCGTCTCCGCAGTGGATGCGTGCCCGCTGGACCTCCGACCCCTGCTACGCCTTCTTTGGGGTGGACGGCACCGAGTGCTCCTTCCTCATCTACCTCAGCGAGGTCGAGTGGTTCTGCCCCCCGCTGCCCTGGAGGAACCAGACGGCTGCCCGGGCAGCCCCCAAGCCCCTCCCCAAAGTCCAGGTAGGCCTGGGAGGCGGGGGAGCCAGTGAGGGGCTGGTGGGCACGTCGGCTGGCCTCCCAGGCTGGACGTCCTCGGGGACAGCGGCAGGAAGCCTCTGCCCTGGGTGGAACGAGACTGACCAGCTCTGCCAGGTGGCCGGACAGGTCCCAGCCCGTCCTGTTGGACAGATGGGAGGCCGGGCTGGTAGTGCCCTTCTGCCCTCTGCGGATGCTGCCGAGCCAGGCCTCCTCCCGGGACCCCCTTAATGGACTAGAATAATAGTAACGATAGCTGTCACGACTGAGGGCTTTCTGTGCGCCAGCCACTTTATTTGTACTCACGTCTCCCAGCCATGTGCCCGAGACCGTGCTTCATGGAGGAGGAAGCTGAGGTTGGAGGCTGAGTTAACGGGTTAACACACACAGTTACCGTGGCGCCGGCTCCGCCCCACCCTGGCCTTTGGAGCCCAGGCTCTGCCCACTGCCCTCACTGCCTCCTTGTGGCAGCGGGGCTCCCTGAGGACTGCCACAGCTGGCCACCTCCCTGAAGGATTCGGGGCACGGGGTTGGTTGGAGCTGGGTTGGCGGGTGGCTGTTGCACGGGAGGGGGGGGTGTTGTGGGGTGACAGTGGGCTCCTTGACTTCGGGGGCTGGCGTGTGGGAGGAGCCGGAGCAGGCCTGGCCTCACGGGACAGTGCCAGCCCCTGGGCCCAGGCCAGCGAGGATGGTGGCGGCATGGCCGCGGGTCTTGGGGCTGGGAGAGCTGAGGTCCCGACCCCTCCAGGCAGTCTTCCGGAGCAACCTGTCCCACCTCCTGGAGCTGATGGGCAGCGGGAAGGAGTCCCTGATCTTCATGAAGAAGCGGACCAAGCGGCTCACAGCCCAGTGGGCGCTGGCCGCCCAGCGGCTGGCGCGGAAGCTGGGGGACATCTGGCGGGACCAGAAGCAGGTACGGGGTCCTCTGCATACTTGGGGAGCTGAGCTCAGGGGGCCTGGGTGACGTGCTCGGGGAGAGAGGGGTCAGGCGGCAGAGTCTAGATAGATACTGTGGTGGCCCCCGGCCCTTCCCAAGGCTGGGGAGAGTGACCAGCCCCTGAGGGCCCTTGCCTTCGGTGGACACCTGGTGCTTGTCTGCAGAAAAGCCAAGACAGCAATGGCAGGTTGGGAGTAATGTAGCCTGTCTGGGAGGTTTGTTGGCTCATCCCTCCCTCTTTCCCTCCCTCCGCCCGATACATATTTTCCCAACTCTCTCACGTCGCCTTTTTATTGCTTTCAGAGCCCTTATCATTTCATGAAATTCTGTCTGTCTGTATTGTTGTCTACCTCCCCCATCTGAACATAGCTCCGAGAGGGCAGGCACGAGACTGTCTTTCTCATCTGTGTCCCCGGTGCCCGGCATGGTCACTCTGGTGCCAGAAAGCACCTGCCCAGGCCCAGCCTGGGGACAGTGTGTGCTGCTGGCTGTCCCCTGGCTGGTGCGCGAGGCAGGGCTGAGTGGCTGCCCCTCCACGCTGACCCTCTGTGTCCCGCCACCCCAGATCCTGGTCCACATCGGCTTCCTGACAGAGGAGTCTGGGGACGTGTTCAGCCCGCGGGTCCTGAAGGGCGGGCCCCTGGGCGAGATGGTGCAGTGGGCGGACATCCTGGCCGCGCTCTACGTCCTGGGCCACGGTCTGCGGATCACGGTCTCCCTGAAGGAGCTGCAGAGGTGAGTGCTGGGGAAAGCCACTCGCCCTAAGCTGGAGGCAGGGAAGGGATGAATGGGAACCTGTCCCCCTGAGCCCCTGGTCCACCTGCAGGTCCCCTGTCCCCAGACCCTGGGAGACTGCCTGGTGTTCTGTGGGATGTTGCCGTCCCTGCTTCCCTCTCCACCTGCCCCGTCTGCCTCCCGCCTCCTCCGCACGGATGCCCACTGGGCCATGTGGGGTTCCTCTGCCTGCTGTCCTGGGGGACTCGGCTTCTTCTCTGGAATTTGTTCCTTCTTGGATCTATTCTGGGGTCTGGAAACCTGGAGGGTGGTGGGAGTGTCGGTGATGCGCTCCCCGTCCCCAGTGCTGGGTTTCTGGGGTCCCTCTAATGCTGCTGGAGGTGGAAGAGTGGTGGTTAGGGGCCTCCCCGGGCGTGTGGTGGGGGGGAGGTGGGACTAAGGCTGATGTCGAGGGGGTAGGAGTGTGTGTGAGAGATTTGGTTTATTTTTAACCTCTGTATCTGTGGAATGTAGAAATACATACGATTTTTCTTCCTTAATCTATTAATATTTATTATGTGATATTTGATTCACAAAAGTATGTGTAAACTATGCCCCGAAGCACAAGAATAAAACGCTCCCCTGTGCTTACGACCTCCCGCTTACGATCCAGAATGTCATCAGGGACCTGGGTCTGCCTAGGCCGTGCCTCCCCCAACCCAGCCTGCCCCTCCCCAGAGGAAACCTGTAACTTGAATTTTGTGTGTGTGCGTGTGTATATATATATATATATATATATATATATAATTCCTTTGCTTTTTAAAAAAGTTAAGTGTTTATCCATAAAAAATATATGGTTTAGTTTAGTTTTAGTTTTGAGCTTTGGAAGCACGGCATATACTGTTTCGTAGTCTTCGGACTTGTGTTTTTCAAACTCACTTTGTTTCAAACACTCATCCATGTTGTTGCATGTGGCTATGGTTTGCTCATTTTCATTGCTATATAATATTCCATTGTGCGAGTGCCATAATTATCAGTTTTCCCATCTGTGGATATTTTTTCCTGTTTTTAAAAAGGATTTTGAACAATGCTGTGGTGGCCATTCTTGTACATGTCACCTGGTTACCTGCCTATGGTTCTCTGGGTGTAGAATTAGGTGCACAGTTGTTGGTTCCTAGGATGCGTGAAAATTCAGCTTTAGGAGATAATGCCGAATTGTTTTCCAAAGTGATTGCACCAATTCCAGTCCCCCCACTGTGTGGGTTCCCCCATGGCCACATTCTCACTTGCACTGAGGGTTATCAGAGTCCTCACTGAGGGTGTAACATGGCCTTATGATATCTTGTTATGGGTTTAACTCGCATTTCCTGACAACTAAGGAGGCTGAGCCTCCTGGCATGTCGTGCTGTTCTGTCATCTTGGTGAAATGCCCATTCCTGTCCTTTGCCCATCTTTCTGCTGAGTTATCATCTCCACGCTGAGTTGCAAGGGTTCTTTGTATAGTATGGGTATAAATCCTGTGTGAGATATAGGAATTTTAAAAATCTCCTAATTTGTGGCTTGCCTTTTAAATTTCTTTATGTTTTTTTTTTTTAGAAACAGAGTTCTTTTAATGTAATCAAAGTTAGCCATCTTTTTCTTTATGTTTATTAATAGCAATTTTGTGCTTGGTGGAATTCTATCCCTCCTTTTCATTGGCTTTTTAAAAAGTTTTTTATCGATACATGATATTTGTACATACTTATTGGATACCTGTGATGTTTCGAGACATGCATAGAATAGGTAGTGATCAAGTCAGGGTATTTGGGGTGTCCATCACCTTGAGTATGTATCATTTCTATGTGTTGGGAACATTTCGCGTCCTCTCCTCTGGCTGTGTGGAAATACACAACGCACTGTTGTTAACTGCAGTCGTCTTGCTCTGCCACGGAGCGTTGGAAGGAACTTACTCCTTCTGTCTAAGGGTGTGTTTGCACCGACTCCCCAGCCTCTCTCCCCGTGCCTACGTTTGATGAGATTGTTCCTCAGGGCATAACTGAGAAAGGCCTCCGAGTTGCTCACTTGTGAATAAACGTCTTCGTCAGCCCATGAACTTACTCGCAGGTGGTTTTCAAGCGGATATGTGAGTCCCCCCAGAGCCTGCCCGCTACCTTGCTGGACTGTTTGTTCTAGTTGTCTCTATTTCTGATCGGCGTTTTCCTCCTGGCTGCCAGCGCTGGTACTCTGTAGCACGGGAGTGTTAGAGGGAGGAGGATGCTGACGGGGACGGGGCCATCGACAATCCCAGGTCCCTAGGGCACGGGTAGCTACTCCGCCTCTGCAGTTCTTTCCTGCAACCCGGAGACTGCCCCGTGACCCTGTCAGAGGGAGGGACCCGGACCAGTTGTATTGGATAGGGAAGGAGGAGGCTGTGTCTGGGTTGTGTGGCTTAGGAGACCACTAAACTACCTAGTGATTTCAAAGGTTTCGTCCTCAAGACCTGAAATTCACACTGCTGGAATCATTCTTTTAGGTTAATGCACTTGTCTCCAGCATCAATAAAAAAGTGTCTCTAGAGGGGAACAGCACATGAGTGAGGGTATAGAACAGGGGCAGGTTGGTGACAGGGGCTAATGAAGAGGCTGCACGCTTGTGGCAACCTTGGGAAGTCCAGTCCAGGTGGGGAGCCTTTTCTAGCAGAGAAGGTGCCCACCTTGCAGTAGCAGAGCTCCCGCCAGGCTGGGAGCTGTCTCCAAGAGCTGGTGCTGAACCCACAGACACGCTTCCGAAGCTGGGAGAGGGAAACAGCACGTCCCTCACTCTGGCTCTCCCCCTGGTGACATTTGGTTGTCAGATCCAGCTGTTTGCATCGTGCAGGCCACTTTGGGGCTGAAGTGCTCCCACCTGCCACCCCCCAGCGCCCATTGCTGCTAACCTTGCTATCTGAGCAGAGAGCTTGGGAGATGCATCCACATCGTCTGTGGAGCAGAACGCTGCAGAGACAGCTAACATTTGCACATAATGAAAAGAGGCAGTCTTTCCCTGGCCTGGAAGCTTCCTATAGGAAAGTCAGATGGGGCAGAGATGAAGAGGAAGGAGAGGAAAAGAGACCTTGCCGGGGAAGCTAAAGAGGTCCTGAGCTGTGTGTGGCTGGCAAAGCCAGTGGCTGTGGCTCACCATGGGCCAGACCTGCCTCAGGCAGAGTGCCAAGCGAGGATCTGGTGGCCCTTGACTCATGGGTCTTCAGAGACCCCAAGATGCAGTGGGAAGAATTCTGGGGGAGGAGGCTGTCCTCCCCTCATCCTGGGCTCTGCCACACACAACATCCCTTGTGAGTATGGAACCTCCTTCTGGAAGGATCATGGACACCTTCCTCCATTGCAAGGTTAGGCGAAGTCTCGTTTATCCAACAGAGCTCAGCTCGGTTCCTCCCTGTCTTGGGCCCTGCTCTTGGCGGCTCTGATTTAATCGGTCTGGGGTGGAGGCCCAAGGACCAAGTGCTCGAAGCTCCCTAAGTGGTTCTAGTGAGCATCAAGGGCTAAGAAGGGGACACGCTTGAGGCTGTGGTTTTCCAAGCCCCCCTAATACATAGACTCAGTAGTGTGGGGCTGGAGCGTTGTGTAATGTGTGAACCCTTCGTGGCTTCTTCAAAATACCTGTCCTCAGTGTCCCCAGAGCGGTTCTGAGGGTGGGATTAGGGCTGGAGGGGGGGGCTCGGGTCCCTGGAAGATTGTAGAAAGAATGTGAGGCTCCTCCCCAGTCCTGCTTTGCACTTCTGAGAGCATCCAGGGTGGCCTTGATTGCACAAGTGGGGCTAAGTGGAGGGGTCAGGCCGAGGAGGCATCCACTGGAGGTGGCCCAGATGACGGGTCCTCTGGCGTTCTGCCCGGGCATCAGGTGGGGACCCGCTAGCCTGGATTATACTTTGCGCCACACCCTTTCTTGGACGTACTTTTCTTCCTTCTACCTTTGTAAAGTGGGGGCACTGGTCCCATAGTTGGGGGGAGCAGAAGTGAGGCCAAGATGGGGGCAGAGCCGTGAGCTCCTCAGCATGTTCCCGGCCGGGCCGCCCTGATACTGCGTGAACTGTCCATGTTTCTGGAGGCTGACGTCTGAGATCGGGATGTCAGCAGGGTTGGTTCCTCCTGAGGCTGTGAAGGAGACTATTCTAGGTCTTTCTCCTGGCTTCTGGCGGTTGGCTGGCAATCTTTGTCTTGTAGAAGCATCCTTCCTCGTCTTGTAGAAGCATCCCTGCGATCATCTCTGCCGTCATCTTTGCGTGGCCTCTTCCCTGTGTGCGTTTCTGTGTGCAAATTTCCCCTTCTTACAAGGACACCAGTCATAATGGATTAGGGGCCACCTTGGTGACCTCACCTTAACTTGATTACCTCTGTACAGACCCCGTCTCAAAATAAGGTCATATCCTCAGGAATTGGGGGTTAGGACTTCAACATGTGAATTTTGGGGGTGACGCAGCGTAAGCTCATAACAAGATGGAACCCATTTCAGCCTGGAAAGGGGTCCTGGGCAGAGATATCACTAAATACACATTGTTGGGGGCGGGTGTCGCCTTCGGGCAGAGGCAGGAGCTTCCGGGACCTTGGCTCTCAGCCTGGGTGGCCGCTCCCCGGGAGCAGCACCAGGTTAATTTGAAAGCAGGTCAGTAGGATGTGAAGGTCATCTGAATTCTGAGAGTCTCGGCTCGGCTGCTGCGACAGAAACGTCTCCCTCGGCTGGCGGAACGACCCGTGCGGGAGGCGGCAGGACAGAGCCTAGGCGTGCGTTTGTTGTGGTTCGTGCGCAGATGTTCGCGGCAGATGTCTCGGCCACTGACTAAGCAACAAGGCTGGACGGATGAGCCGGCTTTTCTCCGCACCTCATGTTTTGGTGTTTTAATTAACCAGCTCACTGGAGTGATGTTGGGGCGTGCACGGGATCCACATCTGGCTTTGCTGCTACAAGACGTTTCCAGGGTGAGGAGGGTGGCGTGCGGGGACTACGTGCTCTGTGATAAGACTGCGGTGAGGCGAATCAGACAGTACCCCCCTCACGCCCCGCTGAGTGTGGAGGGGAGGAGATGCCCTGCCGGAGCCCCCATCCGTCCCCTGCACCCCGAGACGTCCGTGCATGTCCGGCTCCACGGAGGGCATTTTGAAGTTAAGCCTCTCCCCACTACCTGCCCAGAGTCACTGTGCTCATCAATTTTATTTGCATAATTTCAAGCACCATTAATAGTACATGGCATGAGGAAAAATGACCGAGCTCTTCCTCCATCCATGAGTGAAATTGGGTTTAGTAGAAAATTAGTTGTCTTAACTGGCAAATGATGGAAGCCTGAGAGGAGCATGTTTAAATAAAGAGGACGGGGGGTGGGGGGAGCTGCTGGCTGTCAAGCACGCGGCCAGCCTGGAATGGGTCCCCTACCTGGGGACGTGTGTTCAAGGGAAGGACTAGGGAGGGTCCCCTGAGAATGCCGAAGTCACACTGGGTTAGGGGCCACCCTCGTGACCTCATCTTAACTTGATGTCACCTGCAAAGACCCTACTTCTAAATAACGTCGCATTCACAAGTACTGGGGGTAGGACTCCAACACCTTTTTGGGGGGACACAGTGCAGCGCATAGCGGAAGCTGTGCTCGCTTGTTTTTCAGGCTGGGAGAGTTGTCACAACGCTTAAATGCCCTCAGTTCCTCTAGCCCAGCCAGACCAGCCGAGGCAGGTCTCAGGGTTTGAACCTGTTCAGATCTGGCTATGACTGGCTCAAACTGGTCTGAACCAATGCAGACTGGGCCCAGCTGCTTGAAACCAGTTGGAACTGACCAGAACCAGGCTGAACTAGGCACTCAAACCGGCTGCTGGGTGGAGGACGCTGACGTTCTCAGAGGGAGAGAGAACAGGGTTTGGGGGCACACGGGGAAGACCTTGCATTTGGGTTCATGCCGAGTGAGAGGCGTCCCCACTGAGGCCCCCGGTGGTGGGCGAGGAGAGGTGTGGGGTGGAGGCGGCATCTCGGCATTGGGAGCAGCTATGGGTGAAACCGCCAAGGGGTGGGAAGACAGCTCCACAGCAAAGGCCTGGGAAACGCCCACACGCATGCTCGGGCCTCGGGGAGGAAGGGGTGAGGAGAAGGCGTGGCCGAGAGGAAACCCCGAAGGTGTGGAGTCACGGGTGCCAGTGGGAAGATGCTTCTAGAAGAATGGTGTGTGCGGTGATGTCACATGCCCATTACAAAGTCAAGTAAGAAGAGGACTGAGAAATGACTGAAGGATCGGGCCACATGGAGGTCACTGTTGACACTGGAAAGAGCCGTTTTGGGGGATTTGTGGGCTGTGCGGAAATCGAGGCTGTGTGTGCCGTGCATCAAGGAGCTGGGCTGGGGGAGGGGGTGGGAAAAGGGCAGGACTGGGCGTGATGGACCCGCAGGCAGATGTGTGAGTCCCCCGGGGCCGCCACGTCACAGGACCATACACTGGGTGGCTTAAACAACGCAGATGTATCCTCTTCCTTCCAAGGCTGTGAGGAAGAACCTGTTCTAGGGCTCTCCACTCTCTTCGGGTAGCCGCAGCCGTTCCCTGCCTTGTACACGATGTTCTCTCTCTGTCTTCACGTCCTCTTCCCTCTGTGTGTGTCTCTGTTTCCCAATTCCCTCTCTGTATGAGGACACCGGTGGTACTGGGTTAGGGCCCACCCTAATGACCGCATCTTAACTCGATGGTATGTGCAAAGACCCTGCTTCCAAATGAGCACACACTCACAGGTGCTGGGGCTGGGCCTGCAATCTCTTTTGGGGAGACGGGACTGCAACCTCTTTTAGGGGGACGCAGCTCAGCCCGCAGAGCAAGGTCTGCTTGTTTGTTTTTCCAGATGGGAAGGTTTTAAGCTTGTTTGAATGCTGGTGTGAAGGGGGCAGATGAGGTTGAGGATGCAGGCGGGAGAGAGCATCGTGCACAGTGGCCCGAGGAGATGGCCCCAGGGGGAGGGACAGCCCCTCTGCCCCTGACGAGAGAGACAGGGAAGAGAGCAGGGTGTGTTGGGGACACAGACAGGCACCGGGCTGGGGCCTTCCCCTCTGCTGGTTTCTGTTTTACCTCTGACTCGGGAGGGAGAGCATTTGCCGGAAGTAAGGTGGAGGCAGGTGAGGGGGAGGATGAAGAACGTGGACAAGACTGAAACGCTGGAACACGCCCCTCGGGCTTCACTCAGATCGGCAACGTGTTGTCCCTTAAAACAAAAATGGTTTGGACCGAATATGATAAAATGTTAAGACTTGACAAGGCTGGGAAGTAGGAGTGTATTATCCACTAGATCATTATATTATTTTCTATAATTTTCTGCATGCTTGAAATACTTCATAATATGTAAGCACACAGATTAGGAAAAGGGAAGGAAGAACGGCATCTTGGCACTTGGCGGGCTCTTGTCAGTGGCTGCTCTTCTCCCCGACCATTCCAAGAGGCAGATGACTGATTTATTTGCACCACAGATCTCCCACCCCCTCCCCTCTCCTAGTTCCTTCCCGTTCCTTCAGCTCCAAGGAGGCAGCTCATCTCCTGCCCAGTGTGGACCTCTGGTTAGGGGCCCCCGAGGCCATAGTGCTGCAGGAGGTGTCCCCTTGGCCGGCCCCACACACTCTCTCTGCTTGGGGACCCTGGCTGAGCAGGGAGCGAACACATGAGCCACCATCCTGGCTGAGACACCTGACCCAAGCCGGCTGGCCACCAGAACCTTTCCCCAGGAATTTGGAGTTGGACGGTGGAAGAAGACAGAGGAGAAGGAGCAGGTACAGGTGTGGGGAGCGTGGCAGGGTCACGGTCATCGTAGCCAAATGCCGTGGGAATTCTCGGACCTCTGCTGGTGTGGCCTGGGGCTGCCCCGGTCCCTGCCTTCCTCGGGGTCCAGGAGACACGAGCCCTTGCAAAGGCCGCCCCCACCTCCCACTCCTCGCCGCTCCGGAGCCACCGTGTGTCTGCTTCTTGCAGATCAAGGCCCCTGACCGAGTCTTAACAATGGCCAATCCTCATGACTTATGGCGGCCACGTCGCCTTTCCCAGCTCCGGCCTGTGGCATGCACAAACCAAGTGGCGTGGGGAGGACTTGGGGAGAGTCGGACAGGAACCGAGGAGAAGGGCTGGCTTCCGGATGCTCCCGAGGGGGTGGGGGGATTGTCCCTGGGGAGGAGGCATCAAGGCCTCTGCGAGTCCCAGGGCCGTGGGCTCTCCCTGCACCAAGTACAGACCGAGAGATGCTCTTGTCAAATGGCGGCTGGAGAGGGGGGAGGCGGGCAGTGGACGAGCTTCTGGAACAATCAGTCGGGGACACTGGAAAGTGACCCCACAGCGAGGGTCAAACCCCGCCGCTGCTGTGGCTCTCGGCACAGGCTGCAGAGCTGGTCTGGGCTTGTGTATTCCGGTGGAGCCGGCAGGAGCACAGGGTGATACACAGACCCCTGCGCTGCTTCTAGCTGTCCCCGGACTCAGAGCGGCTCTGGCTTTGGTGGAGAGATGCCTCTCCTGGGAGCCGGCTCCTCTTCCCTCGCCCCAGGCTGCGACTCTCCTTTCAGCCCAGACCGCCCCCGGGGCTTGTTTTAATGGGCTTGAAAGCTGAGTCTTACCCCAAGGCCTCTGCACCGGTGGGATCTCAGCGAAGGTTTGTGGAACTGGAAGGACAGCAAGAGC
>VBSM01003215.1:824342-837961 GCA_008086735.1 Cheirogaleus medius | reverse complement strand
AAAAAAAAAAGAAAAAAAGAAATGTATTCTGGCCACCCAGTTTGGCGATTCCCTTCCTGAGCACTGGGCATGGGCAGTGGGCAGAGGGGGTGCTTGGTGCAGGCATTTCAGGTACCTCCAGCTGCTGAGATCCTGCCGCCCTCCTCCTCCCCCATCCGTGGGGGGATGCTGCGCGGTCCTGAGCCAAGAGTCCGGGAGAAATGAGAACTTGGCATTGGAAGTGCAGGACGTCTGGGCAGGAGCCTTTTGAGGAGTCAGCAGGAAAGGTGGAATTGTACAGCCGAGCCTCCCTGGGCACCTTTGGCTGAAGGTCGCCGGGAGACGGCGTTTCCAATTCACGTCACTGCTCCGACCAACCACTTAGTGTAAAATTGCTCATGAAGTAGACTTGAATTACAAGTGATGAAACTGCAGCCCACTCTCCCTGTGGCTGACCCCTTCTGCTGTCCCCAGGGCGAAGAGCAGCGAGTTGGCTGCGGACGCTGTCTCCAGTGGAGTCCTGCCCTCAAATTGCAAGTCCTTGTTTTCTGGCGTGGGAGACCCTGGGCTTCTCATTAACTCCTCCTGGAAGGCGGATGTCACTGTCTCGGGCCTGTTTGTCTCCCGGCTCTCCTTCCCGCTGCAGTGTCCTTTCCAGTCACGTGAGGGCCCCTTGTGCCCAAGCCCAGACGGGCAGGCCAGTGACCCAAGCACCAAGAGCCTGAGCGGCCGTGACAACACCGTCGCCCCTGGGCTCCTTGCACCCACTCACATTCTCTCTCCAGATGCGCTTTTCTTGACCGAATGTTAAACGTTTAAACCAATTCTTTCCAAGGGGTTCGCCTGATCTGTTGGTGTGTTTATTCCTTCATGAACACGACAGACGTTTACTGGGCCACATCCTGTCCCTGTCCCTGAAATTTTATGGATGAGCTGACACTGGCCTCAAGGGGTCCCAGTTGAGAGTAGGTCACTCGAGACAGTCACCAGGTGTGTCCAGGTGTGGAGGGAGCGCAGGGGGAGGGACATCTCAGGTAGGGCTCCCTTAGGGATCTGGGGGTGAGGAGCGTCTTCCAGGCTCAGGGACAGTTTCCGTCAGGGCAGGGCGCCGTCTCGTGGAGAGCGTGGTGGGACCGAGGAGGGTTTGGTGAGGGTGACTTCTGTTGCACCAGGCCTCCGTGTGATGGGCACCGGCAGTGTCCCGTCTCACTTACTGTAGCCGGATGCTGGTGACAGCTGCCATCATGTGGTGGCTTCCTTATCCTCCGTCCGTTAATATTCTTCCCTTTTCTTCTGGTTTCGTCAAGACTTTGACTTTGCGCCGAGCAGGGGTGTGCGTGTGGGAAGCCACTGCTCAGCAAGGCGCCCCCAAGCTCAGGTTTAGGGGTGTTCATCGCAGTGGGGCCTGGCTTCCCCGGGTGGGGCCCGCACAGGGTGGGCTCAGCCGTCAATGCAGGGTCCTCAGCCCCTCCCTGCTCACTCCACGCACACCCCACGGGCCAGGAAAGGCCACTGCAGACCCGGGGGGGCCAGGCTGTGCTACAGGGGCAACGACGGGTGCCCCAGCAGCAGTTAGGCCAGGAAACATCCTTGACGTCCTGGTCCAGAAGGACCAGAACCCGGGAAGACGTGACTAAGGTGACATTGTAGAAAGATTCTGATCCCAGCTCCGCTCCTTCCTGGCTGTGTGATCCTGGGTAGGTTACCAAACTTCTCTGTTTCCTAATCTGTAAAGATGGGAACAGGACGAGAATGGGTCTGACCCGGCAGGGTAGTTGCCGAGATGAGAGGCGGCTTGCTGTGACCCGTCTGCCCTCTGGGTGGCCCTGGTGTCTGCGGCTAGCGTCAGGGGTGTGGTCAGTGATGGGGCAACGGAAGGAAGCCCCTGGGCCCCAGGGATGACACGTTGCCTGGAAACCGACCGGGAACGTGCAGGAAAGGCCATCCTGTTCCTGGTGCAGGTGGCAGCTCCGAGACCCACCTACAGTTACATTTTCAGAATTGTCTTAATTTTACCAGATCCCGATTCCTTGTGGGAGGAGCAGCCTCCCCCTCTCCCGTCTCTGCAAGGAGGGATAGAGGAATCCGCTTTTTGTCCTTTTGTTTGTGGCTCTCAATCGGGTGGGGGGACGTGAGGAAGAGGGAATGGGGGCTGTCCTTCCCCCGGGATGTCAGGAGCCCCAGGGCAGAAATGAGCTTCTTCCTGGGGTGTCAGTTTCACCGGGGGCTGGCGGTGCGAGAGCCGGGGCTTCAGAGAGAACCGCTGGCGTGTCTTCGGGGTAGAATGCAGAATGTGCTCGACTCTTGAAAATACCACCAAATATTTCATGAAGTGGCTCCAGGCCGTGGGGGCTGCCTTCTGCGATGGCTGCAGACCCCGGGTCTGTGCTCGCTGCCTGTCGCTTTCCGAGTGTTCCAGCAGAAGAGCCGGGGAGGTTGGGAGCGCCCTGTGTGGCGTCTGCGTGGCATGTGGGAAGCTTGGAGGGTGGGGGGAGCCCGTGGCCATTTTTAAGTTTATAAACAAGACAGGATGGGGAAACGGTTATTAGATTTTCGCGTTCCCCTCTCCACACTCAGCAGCACAGGCTCTGGCATGGTGGGGGCAGCTCAGTGAGGCTGGGGACACTGGTCGTGGGGGGCTGGCACAGAGAAAGCCCCCTACCCACTGCTCTCGACTCCCTTCTCTGCAGGGCACAGGTGGCTCCTGACAGCTCCGTCCCTGTCCTGTAGCTCCTGCCGTCTTGGCATCGCAGCCCTGTCGGCAGGTGACCATAAGCCTGGCAGGAAATGTGCCACTTTGGCTGGAGCACTGAGGGCACAGTGTGCACAGACCCCTCCCCGAGCTTCTGAGCGGGCGAAGGAAGCTTGAGCCCTTAAGGCGGGAGCTTTCCCCCCTGGCTTGGGTGTTTTCAAGGAGCCTGAGACGGAACCCAGAGAACAGATCGATCGCGGCCCTTTGCCATTAACGAGCTGGTGCCCTTGTCAGAATTGTCACCTCTGTGGGCTGAGTTTGCTCATCATGCGGGTCCCTGGAGGTGCTCGCTGGGAGGTCTCTTGGACCTCTTCCCTCGCTGGCATCTGACCCACAAACCCCGGGGAGGTGGGGGCCTGATGGCCCAGTGCCTCCCCCTCTGGGTCAGAGGCACAGGTGGGCACGGCAGCCCCGCAGGTGACACTTTCTGCCCACCAAGGGCTGCTGGGAGAGGAAGATGAAGCTGGGCTCGCTGCTTCCTCTGCTGGGCGCCCTGCTCCCCGCCCCTCTGTGCCCACCGCTCAGCGGGCCACTCCTCTCAGGTTGCGTCCTGCATGGTGCCGCCAGCCCCTGGAAGGGAGACTTGCGGGTCACGTCGCTGTGGCAGCACCCGGCACACACACTCTTCACGTGGCTCTCGCGCTCCTGGGGCTGGGGCTACCTCCTGCGTGTCTCCACGTCCCCAGTGCAGGGCACAGGGCCTGGCACCCAGCAGGTGCTCAAGAAGCATTTGTTAAACAGAATGAACGTGAGGATGGGGTGGGGTGGGGGTGTGTTTGGGGAGTATGCGCCGGACCCAGATCCGCGTCAGTTCTGAGCCCCTGGCTTCCTCCTCTGGCGGAGTGGTGGGGACAGGAAGGTGGGAGGGGCCTGCTCTGGGGCAAGCGCCCCCTCCCCACCTGCCAGGGCTCAGTACAGACTGAAAGGGTGACCCAGTGCCTCCACCCTCTGCAGGGAGGAACAGAGGCTGTGCTGTCGGGCTGAGCGGGGGAGTGGGCAGGAGGTGCTGGTTCCTGTGGATTCAGGGGACAGGGGCGCAAAGGAGTTTAAGTTGGCAGCTGTGGTTGCCGGGACCGGGAGCTTTGAGCCTTTCTCCAGAGGCCACCGGGCAGATGTGATTCTAGAGGACGCCACGAGGCTGTGGCCTTGCCCGTCAGGCCCCAGTGAGACGAGATGACCCAAAGGCTCCGGCAAGAAGCAGAGGGCAGCCACCCCCACTCTGGCAGAGCTGCGTCTTCCGGGTCACCAGAGGCCACCCTGTCATAGATAAAAACCTGCATGTAAATGGCCTGCAGGCAGAGGCAGGGCACCCCCACCCCACCCTGTCCCAGGGACTCCCAAGCCTGTGTGGTGGCCGGAGCAGGTCACCAGAGGCTACAGGAGCTCACTGCCCAGGCCAGCCCTGGGTGGCAGGAGCCCCGTCAGCAGAGTGGGATTATACTCTTCTGGGGCAGGAGGTTTGGGACTCTTCGGCTCCAAACAAACAAACAAACAGGACTCCAACCAGCATTTATGGATGGCATTTGTGAAAGTTAGATAAAGCCTCCCTCTCTGGTCAGACACAGCTGTGCAGCAAGCACATTTGTGGCAATTACAAAAGGTGCCCCTTCCTCCTGGCAGGTAGCCCAGGCCAGGTGCAGAGCTTGGCAAGCTGGCCCAGGCCAGCTCTAGTCCCACTTGGCCCTTGCTGGACTCCCTTGTGCAGTGAAAACCCTACACGACTGTACAGAACCACCCTGCTCACTTCCTTTTCAAGAGTCCACGCTGAGCTCACTGCACTTTTACAGACGCCCCCGCCCCCACCCCCACCCCCCACCCCGGCCCGTTCATCCTGGGAACTGGGGCGGCTGGCCGGGATGGTGGTTTCTCTGGGCTCAGACTCTGAAGGGCTCTTCTCTCAGTAACTTAGGGGTGCCGCCAGGCCGGGGGAGCTGCCCGCTCACCATGCCCCTGCCCTTCGACCTCATCTACACGGACTACCATGGCCTGCAGCAGATGAAGCAGCACATGGGGCTCTCCTTCAAGAAGTACCGGTGAGAGTGCGGTGGGAGGGTGGTGACGTGGCCCCCGCCCCCAGCCACACGCTCAGCCCCCACGTCCTGGCTGCCGGCTGGGCCCAGGGTGGGAGGACGCACTGTCCCGTGTCCTCCTGCCTTCTGCCCTCCCTCTCCCCCGCCACTTCCATCTCGGCCGGCTCGGCTGGTAATTAATAAACCGCCGAGAGTCACTCCGTTGCCCTCCGGCTGCGCCGAGGCTGGGAGCAGGGGTCAGAGGTGGCCTAGATGGAGGGGGCAGAGGAACTGCAGGGAGCAGGGCGTGACCTCTGCCGTGGGGACCTGGGGGCCTGGCTCTGCACTCCCCACCTCCCCTGCCCCAGCCCCACCGCCGCGTGGTCTGGAGGAAGGCCATGGCCATCGGTCCCTGTCTCTCTGCAGCCGGCGGGCTCAGGGTTTAATTTAGCACCGAGCGCCCTGCTATTTATTACGCGAGCTCTGGTCCCATTGACTATCCCGCGTGATTTTATTAGGGAAAAAAGTGACAGGCAGTGTTATTGCTTTTATTATTAATGCGTGTTCTCTATGCACTGGGCGCTCTCTCCTCCCTCCCCCGGCACCTTGTGGGGGGCGAGGGGGGGAACAGTGCTGACTTCAGCACTCTGCAGACAATTCTGGGTCACCAGGAGGGACGCCAGGGTGAGGGAGCTCTTGTGGAGCTGAGTCTCAGCACTTTCCCGCAGGTACCCCTTCCTGGGGTGGGCTGGGCGGAGGGGCAGGTTCTGTGGCCCATTGAGATTGGCCTCAGAGTTGTTCCACCCGTGGTTGGCTGATCCTCGAGGGACAAGGCCCCTCTGGGCTTCGACCTCGAAGCCTCTGCCCAGAGGGAAGTCCCCCCTGCCTTGCAGAGCAGGCACTGCCTCCCCAAAGACGGCCCCGCAGGCAGTGGCCTTCCTGCACCCGGTCCCAGTAGGCCAGGCACATCCAGGGCTGTCAGGCTCCTGAGCAGAGGAGCTGTGGACTCCCCACCCAGGAGTACGGGTGTATAGGTGACCCTGGGGACCCCCCCACTCCAAGCAGCACCCCCCAGGCTCCCTCCAGGTGGTGGTAATGGCCAACAGTCCCTGAGCACTAGCTATGGACCACGGGCCAAGAGCCCCCTGTGGCCCTGATACAACCTGGCTGCTGTCATTCCACTGGGCAGGTGGGGAAGCCGAGGCAGAGAGGTGAGGGCGCTTACCTGTGGTCACACAGCAGTGCCTGCCCCGGCCACTGCACGGTGACAGTGCTTGTGGCTGCGGCACCCCCGCCCAGGGACACACAGGGAGGTTGCTGACCCTGGTTCCTGGTCCCTGCTGGGGGGAGGCAGGTGCCGAATCCGGGTCATCGACACCTTCGGGACAGAACCTGCGTACAACCACGAGGAGTACGCCACGCTGCACGGCTACCGGACCAACTGGGGCTACTGGAACCTCAACCCCAAGCAGTTCATGACTATGTTTCGTGAGTGCCCGGCGGGGCGTGGGAGGTCGGGTGGGGGGAAAGGTGCGTTGGGGTGCTCGTCCCTCCCTCCCCTTCCTTCCTGTGCCGGTGGCGGACTGGGACCCCCTCAGCGTCACCTTCTCCCTTTCAGCAAGTGTGTGAACTGCAGAGGAAGCCTCTGTGGGCTTTGGGGAGCAGGAAGCACGGAGGGGCGTCCTAGGCGGGACGACCTACCCAACACCAGAGGACGCAGCGGAGCGCACGGCTCCAGAGCGAAGGGGGTTCAGGGGCCTTCCCGAGGGGCTGGAGCACGTCCGTGGATGGCAGGGGCAGGCGGGCAGGCCTTTCCCCGTGGAGGGAACAGCGTAGGACAGACGGGCTGGGCAGAGCTGGGAGACTCCGGAAATGCTGGAGTGGCGTTAGGTGCCACCACTGGGGAGAGTGAGCAGTGAGGCGCAGGTGCGGCAGAGCCCTCAGTGGACATCCGCATGAGGGGGGCTCCAGGCAGGGGACGCCACCAGAGCTGAGCTTTAGCTTTTTAAAACGAGGCTCTAAAACCTATGCGCACACCGACCAACCCTCCTGAACGTGGCACACTGAAAATAGTTTAACCTTTTCTGGGCAACTCCGGGTCGGGTCTCGATCTCACGGCCCTTTGGGACGGCAGAGGTGTGCGGAGCCGTGTCCCCTTCTTTTCCTCCTTGTGGGGACGCTCTCGGCTGTCACTTTTAATTACTGTCAGTACATCTGCCTCCGGTGGCACCTTGCACGCGCTCTTTGAAGGCTCTGGGCCAGAAAGCCGGATAAGCGGCCTTGTTAGGGCTGTGTCTAAATTAAGAGCAAAATGGGTTCTGAGCAGAGTCCCGGGGGACTTGGGATAAGTGAAGTGTATGATCTTTATTTAGCCCGTCAAACTCGCAGCGGCTCTTCCGGGTGCTCAGAGCTTCCTTTCTTCCTTATTCTCTGGGGTCCAGGCTGCATTAGGAACAAACGCAGTTTTTGAATACATAACTAATGGCTTGATTAAATTCCAAAACGGTGGGAAGGTGGGAAAGTGCCTGGAGCCCACGTGGTCCAGATGAGAAAACGGAGGCCCAGAGAGGTAGAGCGGCCCACCTGAGGTCACACAGCCCTGTGGGTCCCAGGCTTCTTCTGCAAGGCCCCTTTCAAGGTGACGTGAGATTCCTCGTTGTCCTCTCAGGCGAAGAGCAATTAGAGTAGAGTGACACAGGGAGCAGATTTCTGGAGGGGAAGGAAGTGGGGGTGCCGATGCTCCAGGCTGCGGAAGAGGAAAAGCTGGGAGCTGGGAGCGTTGTGTCATTGGCCGGCTTGCAGGGAAGCCGTCAGATCTGAGGCTGCCGGAAGGGACACGCGGGACTGGGGAGGACAAGGGGGGGGGTCTTTCAGCGAAGGCGCCTGAGTTCACGTTTGAGACCTATTGTTGGTTCTTGGCGTTCTTGCACGTCACAGGGAAGAGTCCTCACTGAGGCGCGCCTTAACCTGGCAGAGCGCGGATGGCCGGGGGTGCAGGTGGAGGAGGGGGCGCCGAAGAGGCTCTGCCATAACCTGCACTGAGAAAACGGGGACTTGTCCCAGGATGGAGCCCACTGCATGTGGAATTCCAGACCTGGCAAACTCCTACTCATCCTCCAAAACCCCCAAGTCAAATGCCTCCTCTTTCTACCATCACTTTCGCTGCCCCCTTCATCTCCTATTCTAGGCAGAAGGTCTGGCGTCTTTGCTTTTATTCTATAAATTTATACCTAACTCTGTAGAAGCATAGATTGAAGGGTTATTTGCTTATATATTCCTTTCCCCTGATAGATTATGAACGACGCAAAAAGGGGGCCCTAACTGATCTATCTTACTCCCTCTGGATCCAACCTGGGGCCTCAGAAAATGTTAACTGATCGGAGAAATCGCAGACAGGGTGGACGGAAAGGAAGAGGGTGGCGGTTCTGTGATGCGCAGAGCCCGGGAGGGGTGTTTCCCGTCTAGCGGCCAATTCCCCAGGGAGCTAACTGGGGCTGGCCCTCTTGGCCTTACCGGGGCTCTGCCCCCAGGAGCTCTTTGCCTAATGGCCCCTGTCATTTTAATTGGTTGCAATACTTCCCTGTCCCCCTCCCCCTGGCTTAGCTGATTGTGTTCTAAACCTGTCCCTTCTGGTGGGAGGGCGGTGGAATGAAGGGCAGTGGAGTGAAGGATTCTTCAGCTGCAGAGACTGGAACAGGCAGGGAGAGGGAGAGGCCAGGTGACAGGCCCCAGCAGGAACCAGAGTCGGGCAGAGGGGACCGGTGCTGTCGGCAAATAGGGCCAGGGAGGGTCTGCTCTGCCCTCCTGGGGCCTCTCCCGGCTTGGGCAGAGGCTCCTGAAATGGAGTGCTGTCCTGACCCTGACCACTGCAGAAAGAACTCGTCAGCCCCCCGAGGCTCTAGAGGAGAGAGTGTTTGTTCCGCAACCTGTAAAGGCCCGTGTGTACGGCGGTCAGATTTCCAGACACAAGAATCCATAAGCTTTCGGGGCCCCTTGGACAGGAAACCATCATCTCTTCTAAGATGCACCCGATACAGATTATACCTTTTTGTGGGCCATGAGGGGTGGGTAGAAATACCACATTAAGTCTGTACATTTGGCTGGGTACGGTGGCTCACCCCTGTAATCCTAGCACTCTGGGAGGTTGCTTGAGCTCAGGAGTTCAAGACCAGCCTGAGCAAAAGTGAGACCCGGTCTCTACTAAAAATAGAAAAAAAAAATTAGCTGGGCGACTGAAAATTCAAAAAATTAGCCAGGCATGGTGTCGTGTGCCTGTAGTCCCAGCTATTTGGGAGGCTGAGGCAGGAGGATCACTTGAGCCCAGGAGTTTGAGGTTGCTGTGAGCTTTGATGACACCACTGCACTCTACCTGGGGCAACAGAGAGAGATTCTGTCTCAAAAAAACAAACAAACAAAAAAAAAAAACCGAAAAACAACTTTACATTTGATTAAAACACACATCGCAATTTGGGAAATGTTAAAAATGTAGAAAATGTGCATCTGAAATGAAGAAACAGGGTATTTGGAATCAGACTGTTCCAGGAAATCAAGGATAATGTGGCTGCCACCAATCTCCTCTCTCACCGTAGCCTCTTCCACCAGGAAGGCAGATTAAATATAATTGGATTCAATAAACGTTTTATTGGAGACCCTAGCGCACAGAAGGGAGAGGCTGTGCACCTTGCAGATGGAAGGCTCTTATGCTACCCTCCGCCCTTCCTGGCAGGCAGAGCTAATCGGTCACGGTGCTCCAAGCACGGCCACCAAATTGGAGCACAAGATAAAATGCATCCCCTGCCCTGGCGTGTGGGGCTCTGGGGGGCGAGGATGTCCCAGTGCGTGCGGTCTGTGCTCTGACAGAGACCCGGCCACTGCAGATGGGGCCACGGAGGGAGGCACGTGTGCCCAGGGAGGGCTTCTGGGAGGAGGTGATGTGTGAGCAGAGCCCGGAAGGCTGAATAGGATTTTCTCACCAAGAAAAGGCAGGAGGGCAGTCCAGGCGGAGGGAACAGCAGGGGCGAAAGCTCAGAGGCGTGGAAGGGAAGACGTCTTGTCCGCGCGTTCATTCCTCTGGCCCAGGCTGTGTGTCAGGTGCGGGGGACACAGAAGTGAACAGAACAGAGCTGCTGCCTCGGGGACTTGTGTTCTGACAATTATAAATGAACAAATACGTATGTATGTTTATATCCGGTCAGTGATTGCTGTGACGAAAAATAAAGCAGGCAAGGGGACAGCAAGTGACCGGGTCAGGAGAGCTGCGTGGAAGCAGGGGTCTGGGTGGGCGGAAAGTGGGGGCAGGGCCTGGAGGTTGTGGTAGGGACTCAGCTTGCGGGTTTTGTGCAGGAGAGGGACCTGATGGGACCTAGATGGGAAAGGACCGCTCGGGAGAACAGACTAGCCCGAGAGAGCCACAGGGACGGGAGGCAGCCGTCGCCAGGCGAGAGGGGACAGTGGCGCAGGCCAGGGTGCAGGGTGGAGAGGATGGAAAAGGTCCCTTCCCCCGGATGGCGGGCTCTGTGACAGGTGCATGGGGAGGGCGAGAAGAGCCGCGTCGCAGGTGCGGCGGAAGCTTGGGGCCCAGGGGCCGAGAGCGGGGCGGAGTCCTGGCTGGGCTACCAGGGCATCAGCCTCCTCATCTGAAAATGAGCTGGGGGACAAGATGACCTCTTGGGTTTCCTTCTGCTCCGAGCTTTGTGATGGTCTCTGGGAAAGGACACTCTCTCCCCACCAGACCCCTATGTCCCCCCCTTCCCCTCCCCCACGGGACCCCTCGGATGGGCCGGTTCAGGGGCACCGGGGCGTGTCCCTGACTGTTTGGTAACCCCCTTCCCTTCCGCGTGTCGGCTGCAGCTCACACCCCGGACAACTCCTTCATGGGCTTCGTGTCCGAGGAGCTCAACGAGACGGAGAAGCAGCTCATCAAGGGCGGCAAGGCCAGCAACATGGCCGTGGTGTACGGCAAGGAGGCGAGTATCTGGAAGGTGAGCGCGGCCGCCCATGCCCCGCGGGTGCCCGCCACGCCCTGGCCCTGGTCCTTTCGTGGCGCGGCTCCCTCGGCAGCCCCCAGCAATGGGTGGTGGGAAATGTCTCCCAGTAGTGGTTCTGGAAAAAGGTCCCTAACTGCCATTTAGAGACACCAGCCTGGGGGCTGACGGATGGCTCGACCCCTTTCTGCCCAGACTTTTTGCAGTAGACTGGAGTGATGACTTAATGGAGGACTCTGGCTAAACCCTCCACCCTCCCAAGGAGCGGATCAGTAAACAATGCCAGCCCAGCAAGAGGGATTTAGGCCGGATTGGGGGTTCTGTGGGGTGAGGGACAGAGGGAGGCAGGCAGGGCTTAGCGATTAGAAGCCCATCTTTGGGGCTGGGGGTCCTGAGAGCTGCCTGTGTGGGGTGTTGCCTGCTAACCGGTCACTAACCTGCTCTCTCTCCTCTGTTCCCTGCGCTCTCCCTGGCCACGAGGCAGCTCCAGGTATGGAAAGCGTTTGCCTTGCGATCCCGGGACCTCCCCTCCCCTCCCCGCCCCTTCCTTCCCCTCCCTGCTCCTCCCCTCCCCAGCAGCCACCTGGGGGTCTCCCCTGGCCATGTTCCCCTGACTTGGGGCTCTCTGGGGTTTGTGGCTCCTGTGGGTGGACTGAAGTGGGGAGGAGGGTGGTGGGGACAGCAGGGTCCAAGGCACAGTCTTCCCCGGGTCCCTCTGTGAGGAGCAGGCAGGACCCTGGAGGTCGAGGTCCCGCTTGGCATGGCCACAGGGCAGCTCCCGGGGGTGAACGGGACCAGAGCAGTACAGGTCGTTGGCAAGAGGCAGGTGGCACGAGGTCAAGGCCCTAGTAGACATGCTGGTCGTAGGAAACGTGTACTGGGCAGCGTCTGCACCCTGTGTCAAGCCTGGTGCGTGGTCGTCATATCTCATAAATCTTGCGGCTGTACTGGCTAGCGTCAGGTCCAGCTGTCGTGGGCAAACTCAAAATAATAGTGACTCCAACAAGGTGGGAGTTTGTTTTTCTTCCTGTTTGCAAATTCCGGAGGTGGCCCATCCGGGGCTGGTGTGGAGCTCGCAGGGTCGTCCTACCCTGCTGACTTGCCACAGTTAGTTCCTACCCCGTCTGGCCACAGTGTTCCAGACGGCCACTGTCATTTAAGTCATTACATCTGTGTTCCAGCCAGCAAGGGGAAGGAGGGGCAGAGCCGGGCGCAGCATTCAGGGCCATTTTCTCTCCCTTGCGCCGCCGGCTCCGTCTCAGTCTCAGTCACGTGAGAGCGCTGGGAAGTGGCTATTCCAGGCAGCTCAGCTCAGCTCAGCTGTGCCCAGCTCGGCTCTGGGTTCTGTGACTGAGAAGAGAGGAGAGAGACGGGGGGACACCTCACAGTCTGCGCTGCTACGTGGCAGACGCCGTGCTAAGTGCGCATACGCATTTTCCCACATCACCTTCACACCGGGAGGTGGGAACCACCCGCGATCACGCCCACCAATGAGGATGCCACGGCCGGGCAGCTTCGCGGGCAAGCCCTCAGCGAGCGAGCACACGGCTGGCAGCCCAGCCCCGTCCGTGCAAGTGCAGAGCTGGCTGCCCAAGCCCCACGCTGCGCAGCCCCCCAGCGTCACGAAGCCTCGGACAGTGGCAGAGAGCAGCCTAGGAGGCAGGAACAAAGGTCCCAGACCTCTGCTGAGATCTCGGAGCTCTCCGAGCATGCGGGGGGTGCTGGGGGATGATGCTCACCGATGCCGATGGCCACGGCTGCCAGGGAGGCCCAGGAAGCCCTGTGCAGGGGTGTGGGGGGAGGGGAGGGCAGGGTTGGAGGGTCATAGAACACGGTGTCTGCAAACCCTGTTAAGAAACTGCCCGGAGAGCATGAGAGGGTGTGACGTCTGGGAAGAGAAAGGTCTTGTCTCTGGCCCGGGACCTTCTGTGATAGCCCGGAGCAACTCTGTTCAGCAGGAGACCTCAAAGAAGCTGCCTCCAGAAAAAGACAACTTTGCTCTGGTGTTTGTAACCCAAGGCAGTCAGAGGTGGCAGGGTGAAGAGAAAAAATGAGAGCAGCATCCTGGGACAAGTGCCACCCAGAGTTCAGGGGACCAGGTGGCAGAGAGGTGGAGGAGGGAGAAGGGGAGGTCGTTTATCATCTTTACGGAGAGCAGGAGCAGAGCCGGGCGAGGTGTTTGGTGATTTTTGTGCTAAGTCTCATTCCAGCTTCCCCAGGAAGTGCAGCCTGAGGCTGAGGTTTAGATGCTGTTTTATTAGAGTGTCGTCCCAGGGCGTGGGGTGGGGGACAGAGGGAACGCAGTAGGGAGGGAGAGGCAGCTGGTTCATTCAGGTCCAGGGCAAACCCGTCCTTACCACCGGAGGGAACATTCCAGGCCCTTCCAGCGTCTTCTGGGTGAGCCACGGCATAGCTTCCCAACTGCAGGTGACAACCCACAGATAAACTGCGACTCAGGGAGTCCTGACGAGCTTTTCTAGGTTCTCGTAGAAAGCTTCCTATGGACGTATGCTTTTGTTCCTCTTGGTGAATGCGTGGGAGTGGAATGGCCGGGTCTATTGTGGAAGCATGTTTAACTGTTTAAGAAAAACGGTCATAGCGTTTTACGGTCGGACCAGCAACGAGTGAGAGTTCACGGTCCTTTACCGACTCACCTGTGCGTGGTGTGGTCAGTCTTTTATGCTCCAGCCTCCACAGCCTGCATGGAGTGGTATCTCACTGGAGTTCCGATTCGCATGTCCTAATCACTGAGGATGTTGAAGGTGTTTTAGGTATTTTGTGTGCTTACTTGTCTTCCAGATATCTTTTCTGGCGAAATGTCTTTCAAAAAATTCTGCCTCGTAGCACTCTGGGAGGCCGAGGCAGGAGGATCGCTCAAGGTCAGGAGTTCGAAAC
>VBSM01003215.1:797372-817027 GCA_008086735.1 Cheirogaleus medius | reverse complement strand
CACCCTGCCAGGGAGGCAGCCCCAAGGCGCTGAGAGTAGTGGAGGGGGCCAGGTCCCAGGGCCGGGCTCGAGGCTGGACACTTCCCATGACGAGCCCCCTCCAGGCCAGGCTGGCCCCGCGGCTGCACGAAACCAGGACTTCGAGAACTCGGCGGTTCCCGAGGACTGACCTGTGGGGAAAGCAATAGAGACACTCTTTTCTCTCTCTTTTTTTAAAGATTTATTTCTTGAAATAATAAATATTTTATTGGGATGTGAGATGCAGAAGAGGAACTGTGCTGCTTCTCGTCTTTTCCTGGGACACAGGGTGGGGGGCGGAATCCGGAGCCCCCAGAGCCCGTTCCTCGTTCCTCGTAGCTGGGGGCTCACAGGCCATGGGGGCTGCACCGCCGGGCGCCGTCTGCTGCAGGCTGCCGGAGGGCGCCCCTGCTGGTGCCAAGACCGCCGTCCTCTCCTGGCTGCCCCGTGCTGTGACTGCAGGGACCCCCACAAGCGGAATCGTGCCTGGTTATGCTCACTCACCTGGGGCCTCTGCTGGCCTCCGGCAGCTGCAGCCGTGAGGTGAGAGAACACAGGTGCATTGTGACAAGGGCCTGAGCAGACGGTGAGATGACAAGCTAACTGAGCGGATGTCCACAGCCCTTGCTGTGCCTCTGGCCCTGGGCCGGGAGTTTGTCGTTCATGCTCCTATCGAGGAAGTGCCATTGTTATTAATGTATTTCCATTTCACAGCGGGGAAGGCACAGAGAATTTAAATAGCTTACAGCTCTTAAGCAGGGAGGTGGGATTTGCTCCAAAATGGGGGTCATTTCAAAGTTTCTGGGAGGAGCAATTGCCTGGATGGACTGACAGCCCAGCAAGGTGCCAGAGCACGGTCTGCTCTGTGTGATCCTGTGATGGACGCGCTCCGTGCTCCACGCTCCACGGTCAGGGTGTTCCTGCTGCCAGGGGCTCTCGACTGGGGGTGGTCTTGCTCCCCAGAGAACAGCTGGCACCGTCAGGACTTGGGGCAGGGTGGCAGGCCACAGGCCTCTGCTGGGCACAGTCCAGTCAACATCCTGCAGTGCACAAGACAGCCCCAGCCACGTGGAATGATCCGTCCCAAAGTGCCAACAGTGCTGAGATTAACAAGCCCTGTGCTCGGCCGGTGTTTCTCAAATTCCGGCACTCATCGGAACCCCTGCTTCTGTGCTTGCTGGACCCAGCCTGGGCTTTCAGGAGGTCTGGGGTGGGGCCGGGGAATGTGAGTCTTTAATAAGCTCCAGGAGCCGCTGCTGCTGCTGGCCGGGTCCCACTGCTGGTTGAGACCGAGTGGGTTCCGGTAGGTGTTTCATACTGAAGCATATAAATAACCAGGTGCCACAGATTTCTAATATGGGCAGTCAGAAGTGCTGCCGTCCCCTGAGTTTGTGGGTGGAGGCCCAAAGAGACCAGGGGTCCTGCCCGTAGGACACAGGTAGGTGCAGGAAGAGCCCAGGTCTCAGCCCCTCTCTGTCTCTGTCCCCTTCTGCTGTGTCACCTGCCTGAAGAAGCCAAGAGAAGAACAGCACAGCTAAGTGTTTTCCGTGGTCACGTCCAGCAGGAGGGGTGAGCCTCAGAAACTTGGCCAAGGCCTTCTTTTAGGAGCTGAGCCTGCTTTAAAAAAAATAAATGAACTTTATTCTTTTGAGCGGTGTTAGGTTCACAGCAAAACTGAGAGGAAGGTACAGAGATTTTCCATATGCCCCTTCCCCACCGTCAGCCTCCCGGACCAGCGCAGCACACTCGGTACAATCTGTGACCCCACGCTGACACATCACTGTCACCCAGAGGCCACGGCTCACATTAGGGTTCATCCTCGGCACGGACAGTGTGTGTGCTTTGACAGGTGTTTAACGACGTGACCGCCGTCACAGCACCATACAGAGAGTATGCTCAGGCCCTAGAAATCCTCCATGCTCTCCTCTTCCTCCCCCACCCTAATTCCTGACCACCTCGGATCTCATTAGTCTCTCCGGAGTTGTACGTTTTCTAGAATGTCATATAGTTGGAATCACACAGCATGTTGCCTTTTCAGATCGGTGTCTTTCACTTAGTAAGATGCGTCTACGTTTCCGCCACATCTTTTCATGGCGGGATAGCTCATTTCTTTTTCCTTTTCTTTTTCTTTTCTTTTTTTTTTTTTTTTTTTTTTTTGAGACAGGGTCCCTCTCTCCCAGGCTAGAGTGCAGTAGTGTGATCATAGCTCACTGCAGCCTTCAATTCCTGGGCTCAAGTGATCCTCCTGCCTCGGTCTCCCAAGTAGGTGGGACTATGGGCATGTATCACCATGCCTGGCTAATTTCTCTATTTTTTGTAGGGACAGGGTCTCGCTCTTGCTCAGGCTGGTCTCGAACTCCTGAGCTCAGCCGATCCTCCCGCCTCGGCCTCCCAGAGTGTTAGGATCACAGGCGTGAGTCACCGGGCCCAGCCTGGATAGCTCATTTCTTTTTAGCACTGAATAATACTCCATTGTCTGGATGTACCACAGTTTGTTTTTAATCCATTCCCTACTGAAGGAATTCCTGGTTGCTTCCAAGTTTGGGCAATTATGAATAAAGCTGCTATAAACACTCATATACAAGTTTTTGTGTGGACACACATTTCCAGCTCATTTGGGCAAATACCAAGGAGCAGGAGTGCTGAATCATATGGTGAGAGTGTGATTGTTTAGTTTTGTGACTGCCAAGCTGTCTTCCGAAGTGGCTGTCCCATCTCTCGTTCCCACCCTCACACTCAGCGAGGGCTCCTGTTCTTTTACATCCTCACCAGCATTGGGTGTTGTCGGTGTTTTGGATTTTGGTCATTCTAATCGGCGTGTAGTGGTTGCTCTCATTGTTCTCATTTGAATTTCCCAGGAGACATATGACATGGAGCATCTTTTCGTATGTTTGCCATCTGTGTATCTTCTTTGGTGAGGTGTCTGTTCAGGTCTTTTGCCCATTTTTAGTTGGGTTGTTTTTCTTATTGTTGCATTTTAAGAGGTCTGTGTATATTGTGTATATCAGCCAACTTTTAAATCCTATCTTAACCTTCCAATGGGGCGGGGGACGAAGCCGGAAGGGCTGGCTGGCAGCAGGGGGAGAGGATTTGGAGACTGGATAGAACTTGCAGCCCAGATGAAAGACCAGAGAGACGCCAGCCCTTCCTCCCTAAACCAAAGGTGGCAACCCCTTCCTCAGCCCTGGCCACCCCTGAACAGTGGAGGAAATCACAGGCCAGGGCAGCATCTCCACCTCACTGCTGCAAGGCTTACAGGTGAGGGGACAGGTCTGAGAAGCCCCTCTGCTGCCTGTGGAATCACCTGGGGAGTATCAGCCACCCAACACCTGGGCTGCACCCAGACTAATCAAACCAAAACCTCTGGGCAGGGCCCAGGCATCAGAGTTTCTAATACACATCTGCTGGGAACCTCTGTATTTACCCAAGTGCCTGGCCAGCTCCTCTCTGCTCCCCTCCTGGCTTTGCCCTAGGTGTAGGGAGGAGGTTGAGGACCCTCAGCAGGAGGCTCATTTAAAGCCTCAGCCCCCACCCAGCCCCCAGGCCGGAGGCAGCGGCTCCCTGCAGCCCAGGGCTCCTGGCTGAGCCTGGCAGATGAAAAGGCTGTAGGTTCAGCCTGAGCCTGGGGCAAGGAATGTAAACAGGCTTCAGCTGGCTCCAAGACAGAATCTCAAGTTCAAGGGCAGGAGAGATAGCATGCGTGGGAGGCTAACAAGTTCCATTCCTTACAGCCAGGGAAGCTGGAGGGCAGCCGAGGAGCCTGGGTCTCCTCAGGTCTCTGCAGCCTGTAGGAGCTTCTGCCACGTTCCCGCCCCCGGGTTCCAGAACCTGGAGCAATCACCTTCCCCTTGGCTGACTTCGCAAGCCCCCAAAGACCCCATGTGTTTCCTTCTCCCACCCACCCAAGCGAAGGTCTGACCTCCTGGGGGAAAGAGCCCAGAGCAGGTTGGGGGTCTCAGAAAAAAGAGGCCCCAGGTCTTAGCCACCTCTGCTCTGCCTTGGTGTCATACAGGTTCCTCCCATGTATTGTCCTGTCTTCTCTAGAAGTCTCTAAGAGGGTATCAACATATTCCCTTAAAGGGGAGGGGGCTCTTTTCAGGACGGTACTGGGAGAGGCTGTGCGGCCGCAGCCCCCACCACCCCCACTCCTGACAAGCTCGGTTGGGAAGGGAAGACGGCTGTGACAGCCCTGTCACGCTGCGCCCTGCACCCCAACCTGCACTGCGGGACCCCCCTATTCTGCACTTCAGTTTCCTCCGCTGTAAAACACGTAAAATAATCCGAGGACACGGGGTTGAGGATTACAGGGGTAAGGCAGGTAAGGCCCTGGGTGGGACGTCTGGGGTGACGTGGTTGATGCGAGAGACTCAGCCACCACCTGGCGCAAGGAGCTGTCGCCCCTTCCTGGCAGGAGAGAAAAGGGAGGCTCGAGGGGCCCGCGGCCCCCAGCCTGTCGCTGCCCCAGACTGGAAACCCCAAACCTCCTCCCAGCCACAGCTGCGGGGGGCTGTCCTTGGGCAGAACAAGATAGAAGGTGTTGGGGTTTGAGCTGTGCCTTTCCCCAAAGACACACTGAAGTCCCAACCCCTGGAGCCTGTGCATGTGGCCTTTCTTGGAGGTAGGGTCTTTGCAGACCTGATCAACTCGGGATGAGGTGGTACCAGTAGGGTGGGTTCTAAATCCAAGGACTGGTGTCCTTGCAAGCAGAGGACACAGACACGCAGGGAAGCCATCACGTGGAGATGGAGGCAGAGATTGGAGGAGGCAGCTACAAACCGAGACACCCCGACGACTGCTGGCAACCACGGGCAGGGGCTGGAAGAGACAGAGAAGGATCCTCTCCCGAGGGCCAGAGGGAGCTCAGCTGCCGACACCTTGACTCTGCAAATAAATTTCTGTTGTTTTTAAAAGTCACAGTTCGTGGTTAATGTATTACGGCATCACAGGAAACCAATAGAGAAAGGGCCAGAGTCCTGCTCCCTTTAAAGATAGTAACAGAGGCCTCAGCTGGGCAACCTCAGAGCAGGACTGGAACAGCCCCGGGCCAGGCTGTGGGCTCCCCTCGCAGCCGGTTTATCTTTTCTCAGAAAAGCAGGGAGCTGCGCATTAAAAGCCCCAAAGGAAAAAGAATGAGGCCCCCACCCCAAATAACCAGCACCCACAACACAGGCCCTTGGGGCTCCTGGGAGCAGAATCCAGGCGTTGGCAGCCTCAGATCACCTCCCTCTGAGTCTGCCCAAAATAGTCCAGGCCCGACTTCTGCATATATTTGAATATTGGGCTCCAGAGACCTGGTTCTGGAAAAACAGGGCAGCCGACTCCCACTGATGCTGGGCGAGCTGCACACAGAACATCGCCCCCCGCCCCCCCCCACTCTCAGCTTCCACTTCAGCCAGTGACTCTGCCTCTGAGACCCTTGGTGGGTGGTCTTCTACACCAGGGGGTACCGTGGAGCTGGGCAGGGTCGGGCATCTGGCTTCAGGAGCGATGGGAGCAGTCCGGGCTGGGGCCGCGCGCCGTGCCAGGGCTCCCCAGGCCCCATGAGACACCCTTGGATGCTCTGTGCCCCTTGCCCGGGGGCCCCCCTTGCTCCTTCAGACCCCTGCCTGTGCCGTTCCCTCCTGGGGGCCTCGGAGGGTGGGCAGAGACTGAATTTCTCAGCCTTCTCTCAAGCTGGACTGGGGCCTCCTCACCTGCCCCTCCCCCCCCCACTCCCCATCACCCATTCATTCAACAAGCATCCGCCAGCCCAGTGCCTGGTAAGGCGTGAGGCCAGAGGCTACAGGGTCCCCCATCTAATGGCTATGTCCCAGCACCAGCGTGCAGGGCCTGCGCCGGCTGGAGATTCACCAGGTGTCCGGAATCTGATGGCGCTTGGTTTGCATCGATTCTGCAAACCGCTCAGCCAGTAGGGCCTCCCATTTCGCCTCTTCCGAAGAGGAAGACCAGCCTGTCCGCCTCCCGGGGAGGGGTTTCTGCTCTGTCCTTCCTCAGAGGCTGTAGTCCCCAAGGGGCTTCATGCAGGGGTCTCACACCTCCATCCCAAGGCCACACCTCCTGTCTCCATGGGAGGGGGGTCAGAGTCCAAGCCCCGTGATTGAGGGTCCCCTGCTCTGTTTGGGCCCCTGGCGGTTCCCCTTCCTCCTGCAAGCTCAGTCTGCCTTAGGCTAAATGTTGTGTGTGGTGGTTTATTTTTATTTCCTGGTGTTTTATAAAGAAAAGCTTTCCAGTTTCCTAGCCTAAAGTAGGACCAGGTTGTTACCCTTCCCAGGTGCTTCCAGTTAAAGAGTGACCTCTCTCCCGGGTACAGCAGAGATCACGGGCGTGGAATCAGATTCAGGTTCAAACCCTGTTTGGGGCACTCCCCACTAGCTGTGACCCCTACCGCTTACTTCTCTGAGATTTTGACCCATCATCTAGTTAAATGAGGGCAATGCTGTATTAGTTTCCTACTGCTGCTGTGACAAATGACTACAGACTTAATGGCATAAAATAACACAAATTTATTATCTTACCACCCTGGAGGTCAGAAATCTGGAATGGGTCTCACCGGGCTAAGATCATGGCATCAGCGGGGCTGTGTTTCTTGGGGGCTCTAGGGGGGGGCTCTGTTTTCTTGCCTTTTCTATAATAGTTTCTAGAGGCCGCCCGTATTCCGTGGCTCTCGGCCCCTTGCTCCATCTTCAAAGCCAGCAACGGCCAGTTGCGTCTTCCTCCCACCCAGCCCTCTGACCCTGACTCTCCTGACTCCTCCTCCGCTTTGGAGGACACTTGTGCCCACCTGGGTAATCCAGAGTAATCTCCCCCTTTGAAGGTTGACTGATTAGCAAATTTAATTCCACCTGCAACCTTAATCCCTTTGCCATGTGCATTAGGCAGGCAGGGAGAAACAGAGATCTCTCTCTATATATATATATATAGGATGTATATTTATGTGGAAAGAGACTTATTTTAAGGGATTGGCTCATGCAATATGGAGACTTGCAAGTCCAAAATCTGCAGAGTGGGCTGCAGTCTGGAGACGCAGGAAGAGCTGAGGTTGCAGTTCAGGTCCCAAGGCCGGCTGCTGGTAGAATTTCCTCTTCCTCAGAGGACATCTGCCTTTTGTTCTATCCAGGCCTTTAGCTGATTGGAGACGGTCCATCCACACTGGGGAGGGTGATCTGCTCTACTCAGAGTCCACTTGTTTAAATACTAATCTCAAACAAAACACCCTCACAGAGACATCCAGAATAGGGTTTGGCCACACATCTTGGCACCGCGGCCCAGCCAAGTTGACACAAAAATAACTCACACCACGTTAACAAGGCGGTTCACAAGTTCCAGGCATTAGAACGTGGATATCTTGGGAGGGAGCGGGGGTGTCATTATTCTGGCCCCACAGCTACCTCTGTGTTAGTCAGGGTTCTCTGGGGTAGCAGAACCAATAGAACACACACACACACATGCATGTGCACACACGCATGCGCACACATGTGCATGCATGCACACACGCACATACATGCACACACGTGCGTGCGGATTTATTATAAGGAAATTCCTCACTTGACTGTGGATGCTGAGCAGCTCCAAGCTCCACAGTGGCAGCTGGGGACACTAAGAGCCGCCGACATGTTAATAGTTTCAGTCCGAGTCTGAGGCCCGAGAAGCAGGGGAGTCGACCGTCCAGCTCCAGTCTGAAAGGCAGCAGGCTCGAGACTCAGGAAGAGCTGATGATTCAGTTTGAATGCGAAGGCAGTGACATTCCGATGTTCCAGCTCAGGGCAGACAGGCAGGAGGCAGCCCCCTGATGTGCTGGAGAGTCCTTTCTTGTTCTGCTCAGGCCTTCAACTAATTGGATGACACCTACCCAGTGAAGGAGGGCAGTCTACTTTGCTCAATCTACTGAGTCGCATGTTAATCCAGAAACACCCTCACGGAAAACCCAGAATAATATTTGACCACATATCTAGGCACCCTGTGGTCCAGTCAAGTGGACACATACAATGACCCATCGCAACCTCCTTTCAGGGAAGTACGACATCCCATCCCACACACTAGCAGCTCGGGGCTGGCTCCCCAGATCTTGCAGAGACGGTGGTTTTAGGAATTTTGCAAGCCAGTCATTATAAATAAATTGTTAGTGTCTTCTGACTGGCCACGGGGGGAATATTGATACCACAGAAATTGGCAAGTGCTATAATTTAGGCCTTTTTGTTCCTTATTTGCATTTTGCTTTGTTCTATACCCTGTGTATAAGGATCAGGGTGGTCCCCTTAAATATCCATCCCTGGGTATAATTCATCACTATTTCTCCTGACATTAGTTAAGCAATGTGCATCGAAGCCTTAAAAACGCACGTGCCCTTTAATCAGGTAGTTTCCTCTTTAGAAATGTAGCCTAGGTAGGTAGATAAAAATGTGAGTAAATATTTATGCAAAAGTCTATTTGTCCCAGCTGTTTAGCATAATGAAAATTGGGAAGCACCTCAAATACCCAATATTAAGGGATTGAGAAGTGAAGGTACCCACATGCTCATACAATGGAATGTTGTAGTAATACAACCATTAACCACTTCGGTACGAGCGTCAACTATAGTCGACAGCCACAGATGAACGCGCACAGCCGAGCGTCGACTTTAGCCGACAGCCAAAAGCTTTTACTTTTACAGCTTTTATCTCTGCAGTTGCAGTGTGTACGTTCAGCTAATAAGTTACTATGAATCTGTGACCTTTTAACAAGTCCTTAGTAGGAGTTATTATAGTTATTTTCCTAAAGCTGCCTGTAAAGTAAAACAAGCTTTCAGTGCTTTAAAGCTTTCCTCATCACACAAGAGCAAAACGGATTCGTGTTCAATGCACAGCACGAACTACCGTGCGGACTGTGAGTGCCAGCTGTGGGCGAGGCTTCGTGGCCGATGAGCGCTGCACCGAAGTGGTTAAAGACACTACGGTGGATTACGGGCTGTCTGGAGAGCAGGTTTTCCGTATACCACTGGCCCCCACGGTGCAAGGTGCCTCCACAAGTGCTCAGGAAATGCTGATTCTCTTCTCGTCCACCTTAGCCCAAGACAAAAGTCTTCACTCCCCAATGAAGGAGCTCCCTGAAGGTGACGTGCCACCCTGGTAGGGGGTGTCCTTGCCCAGGGCAGCCTTGCTTGCCGCTGCTCCGAAGTCTGGAAGCCCCTGCTCCACCCAGAATGCTCAGCCCAGCCTGATCGGAGCCGTCACAGGCCGCTCCTCAGTCCGGCCGTCGAGGGCTCGGCAGCCCACGTGCGACTGGTGGGCTGAGCAGGGCCCTGCCTCCCCCTCGCCACTGCTCAAGAAAATAATTCGTAATAATTAATGAATAAACGGTGTTTATGGAGAGCCGTTTACCACAAAAGGCCTCAGGGTACCTTGTACTCAAACATAATTAAAAGTGGCATCTTTTAAACTTTGATTTGAGATGGAAAGCTGGCTCTGTTGCCTGGCCCAGACTCCCTCGCGTCTCTCCCGGATCCCAGCTTTGCAGACGGGGCCTGAGACAGCGGGACGGGGGCCTCGTCCTGGGGTGAGGGTGCAGCTGAAATCGTGGGAAGGACCGGGGGGTGGGGTCCCACAGGTCAGTGTGGGCCTTCACGCCTGAGAGGGCTGGTGCAGCCGTGGCCGCCAGCAGGGAGGGAATCGGGTGCCTAGAAGCAGGTGACCACCCTCCACCAAGGGACAGGGGGCAGCCGCTGGTGCCAGACTCAGACCTGTGCCAGCCGAGTCCAAAGGGAGCGGGTTTCCCCTCTTGGACCCAGTGCCCCGGGCTCCTCCCTGGCCAGGGGCGGTGAGTCACTCATTCAATTCAAGTGTTCACTGAGAACCTACTAAGTGCCGGGCACTCCTGTGGGGTACAGCTGGGCACGGAAGAAGGCGCCTGCTCTCACGGGGCTTACAGTGGAGGTGGCAGAAGTCAGACGATGCACCGATATGTGATACATGCTACAGAGACGATTGCAGCAGTGACAGGGAGTGTCGAAGGTGGGCGTGACATTTGGGCAGGAGGCTGGAGGAAATAAGGGAGGGAGCCAAAGGGAGAGCATAGGAGTCAGAGGGAACAGCCCACGCAAAGGCCCTGAGGCAGGTGCAACATGGAGGAGAGAGGCTAGTGTGGGTGGGGCAGAGACAGGGAGGGGGACAGTGGCGATCACACTCCATTCTCTCTGCAGAGAGTGCTGGGCTCCAGCCCTGCCACTGGCCTTGGGTACAGAGGTGGTGGATGCATCCATCCTCATCCTCAAAGGGCTCAGTGTTGAGTGGGAGGACCCCATGACGGAGACGCGTTTACACGGTGGTGAGGAACGCAGTGACAGAACCCTGACCCGCCGGGGCATCTGTGGTTGGCCAGGTGGGGACCCTGCCCTAAGGGGCCTGGGCGTCCCGGCTTGAACAAGGCAGGTGCAGCCTGGAGAAGCCCTCCCTCTCGTCCCCCACCTCTCAGGAGCCCCCATGCGGGCCTGGGGGGCAACTTCGCCAGGGGCTGCCTCCCATTCGGCGTCCCATCCCCCCCACCAGGTCCTTTCCTCACTCCCAGCCCTGGGTCAGCCCGATCTTCTTCCTGTCGAGATCCCACATGAGGCAGTGGGTCCCCATGGAGTCTGGGTAATGCTGAGGTCCTCCCCTTCTCCTGGGGAAAGGAGGGGAGGGGACACAGCAGGGTGCGAGGGCCCCTCCCAGAGGTGGCCTGTGATAGCCCCCAAGCACGTGGGCCAGCGGCAGGTGCCCTGCACCAAGCCCCTTGCTGGGAAATCCCACTTGGTTGTTCTAGGTCTTTCTTTAGAATCGGAGTGACACCCCTTTGTATCCCAAAGAAGGCTAATGAAAGCTGCATTAGGGTGACACAGTAGACCCCCAATTCCTGCCAGGAGGGAGAGAAGCAGTCACGGGGTTAGAAGGGTGCCCACACAGGTGGGGACAATCACCTGGCTGTCCCCAAGGTGTGGGGTGCAGGCTGAGGGCTATAGACCAGACCTCCCTGCTTCTCCCCACGGGGGAGCCTGTCCCAGGGCCCAGGACCGACCTGATGTTTGGAGAATCCTGCCTTTCGGACAGAGCTGGAAGCAGGATAGGTGTCATCTGCAGGGGGGTAGCCTGGCACTGGGTGGCATGTAGGGGAGAAACAAAGCCTTTTTAGCCAAATTCTTGGCCTCTTGGCATCCTGCAATCTCTATTTCATTTTAATAAAAGAAATAAAGTTGGTTATAGCCCTGAAAGTAGTGAGGTCATCCCTAATTCCAGAAGCTTCCAAACAGCTGGCTCAGCCTTTAGAGAAAGTTTCCCCTTCGCCCTCTGAGGGTTCACTGAAAGTCAGCTGACAAAAGGCAGATAAATAGGAGAAAAGGCACACAAAAATAAAAAAATAAAAAAAAAATTTTTTAATTTTTTATTTCAGAGTATTATGGGGACAAAGTTTATTTTAATGTCCGTAGCACGGGGGATGGCAGGAGAGTGATACCCAATAACTCAGTGGGGTGCAGATGCTTATACCCCCTTCGCAGGGAGAGGGGAGATGGGAAAATGTGGTTGTTTTAAAAGGGATAGTAAATGACTTTTAGGGGAATTCAGTGGGCTTGGAGAACATGAAATGAGCTGGGACAAAGTCTGCTGGGACCGCAGAGCAGGGTGACAAGTCTGTCCAGGAGAGTTGACAGACTTCAGTCTTTCAGCTAATGAGAATGCAGGGGGGGCTGTCACCTTCCCCGATGGCAGGTCCTGTCTAGGCAGATGAGGGGACTTCAGAGAACCTCCTGTGCTTGCAGAAACCGAGGATTGAAAGACCCTGAGGCTGCTTCATGTCAAAGCGCCATATTTGGGGGTGTCAGTTCCTGGGTCCTGACAGGGTCTTTGTTTCCACCCACCCACCAATCTATCCATCCACCAATCTATCCATCCACCCGTCCATCCACCCATCTGTCCATCCACCCATCCATCCACCCATCTGTCCATCTACCCATCCATCCACCCATCTGTCCATCCACCCATCCATCCACCCATCCATCCACCCATCTGTCCATCCACCCATCCATCCACCCATCTGTCCATCCACCCGTCCATCCACCCATCTGTCTATCCACCCATCCATCCACCCATCTGTCCATCCATCCATCCATCCACCCATCTGTCCATCCACCCATCCATCCATCCATCCGTCCATCCACCCATCAGAAAGTAATTACCAAGTGCACATCCTGAACCGAGCACTGTGCTTAAGCCCCCAAAAGCAGCTTTGCCCCCCTCGACCCTGGAGAGGGAGGGCTCACTCAGATGTTCAATGCTCCAGTAGAACTATAATTATGAAAAACACACACACTGCAATTCGGGCTTAGGATGAAAGTATTCATTTCCTGGTTTTAATTATTCAATAGAAATTAATGAAAATGTAAGAGGACTCTCCAAGGAGCCCCTCTAACAGTGGCGGCGGGTGAGCCCTGGGGAGGGAGAGTGGCAAAGTGGAGTCAAGGAGAGTGGGGCAAGCCAGTGCCAAAGCCCTCCCACCTCCCCCAACCCTGCTGGCCCATGAGCTTTCCAAGGGCGGGGACCCCCTGTACGAGCCAACACTTGGGGTTTGCTCACTCATCTGGGGTCTGGGGCTGGGGGACGTGTTGGCTCCACCACGCCAGGAGCTACGCCAGGTCTTAGGGAGGTGAACAAGACCCAGCCCTGCCTGCAGGGAGCTCATGGTCTATGGGGGGACAGACCCCCGCTGTAGGACAAGAGTGAGCCCTGGTGTCCGGCCACAAGAGCAGGGGTGCTGGGCCGGGGGAGGAACATGACTCCTGGCAGGGTTCTGAGGGTCTCTCCTTCCTGGGTGAACTCAGAAGCCCCCCTTTGAACAGAGGAAGCATTCGCAGGTCCTGGTGGTCATTTGGGGCAGGATAATTTCCCGGTGTGGCAATGTGTGATTTGTCCTCCCTGTAACAGAATCAGAATTCAGAGAGCTCTCTTTTTCTTTTGTCCACCCCCAAGGGCTGGGGGGTGGAGGGCTTTGAGTCCAGAAGATAGGGGCGTGGAGATGGGGAGAGGAGCCTCCCAAGAAGGAAGAGGCTGGGAGCTTTGACGATTCTGAGGACGTGGAAACCTGTGTTCCGTCTTATGAGGGTCCTTATGAGGGAACAGGCCCTCAAAAGAGATGGCCACGGATGCCGTGTGGATCCCACGAGCTCTGGCCTGGGGAGCCCTGGCAAAGGGGGCCCCACACCCAAGCTGAGCGCTGAGCACCAGGGATGAAGCTTCAGATGGGATGCAACTGATTACTGCCGTGTGGCCAGTCCTGCAGCTACCTGCAAATTCACTTAGTCATTCCCGACTGCCTCCTTGGAACTGCTTGTAACATCTTGCCGGCTCTCTCCTGAATTAATGAATTAAGTAACATCTTTGACACGTGTCCATGTTATACCCGATTGAGCCATTATTTTACTTTAAAAAAAAAAAATGATCCTTTAGCAATGTCTCACAATCCTAGTGGGGGGAGTTATTATGGTCCCTCCTGCTACAGATGAAGAACATGAGGCACAGAGAAGTTAAGTAGTTTGCCTGAGGTCACACAGCCTGGTGGGGTGGAGCCAGGATTTGGGTGCGGGAAGTTTGGGTGCAGGATTTGGGTGTGGCAGTTTACAGTGCCACATGGCCTCTACTACAAGTACTTGAGCTCTGTCATCTCAGTCAGTCCCCACACTGACCCCACAAAACAGGTCCAGTATTTACGCTGGAGAACAGGGAAGCGCCGAGAGGTTAAGTAGCTTATCCAAGCGCTTGCTGCTAGTAAGTGGCCGCTTCCCCCCCAGGACCGCCACACAGGGGTCCTCACATCAGCAATGGGGACAGTGCTGATAGAATATTAACCTAGATCGCGGCTGACATCCGTGGCGCGCTTTCCAAGTGACAGATACTGCGGCAAAGGCTATACCCAGACCATCTCCTAAGGCCCTACAAGGCTGACAATTTTCTTATCCTATTTTACAGATATTCTTTGAGGCACCCAGAGGCTGACTTGTTTTTCTTCACCTCTTGGTTCATCTGGGGCTGGGCTCTGCTGCGGATGTGGCGCCCCTGAGGCCCCGTGGCAGTGTCCCCAAGACCTGGTGAGACCCCCCAAACACCACCCGCACCCCACCAGGCCTCCCCAATCCCACTTACACCCTGAAGGCTCGGTCCCTGGGCTCCTGAGAGGCTGGCGGTGGCGGGTGCTGCGGCCCTGCAGGCCTGAGCTTTGGGTTTGGGGCACCGGCCGTGAAATCCTACTAATGACCGCAGGGCCGGAGCCTGGCCTCCCACGGGGGTGGTCAGGGATCCCAGGTGCCCGCAGCTGGCCTCAGCTGTTTACCAGGGACTCGCCAGGCTAATTGGAATGTGCCCAACAGCTGCCTGGGCCGGGAGCGCCGAGCAGCTCCGGGTCGCCTGGTGAGTTGATGAGTTATTAAAGAGGAAAGAGCGCCCACGCGGCAGCTTCATTTGCAAGGGAAATGACTTGACGGGCCTTTCATTTGCAATCTTGCAGCCTGGAGGTTTTGATTAGCTGCGGTGGAAAAGGTCCCTCCTGTTTTATGCATGAGGAGCTGTGCCCAGGGACCCTCCCCTCACCAGCCCCGCCCTGTCCTTCTGGCTGGGAAGGAGGAGGGCGGTTGGGGAGGGTCCCCCTAGAGCAGGATCCACCCCTTGGGCCGGCAGTGGGGATGGAAATTCCTAGAAGCAAGGCTGGCAGGAAGGGGAGGCTGTGAGACCTCCGGTCCTGGGCTTGGGAGAGCTCAGCATGCTCAGGGCCAGGCGGGTAGCAGTTCTCCGTTCCAGCCACCCCCTCCTCGCTGGAAACCTCCAGCCCCCTCCAGCCCCTCCTGGTGCCCACGCTGAGCCAAGACCTCCTCCCACCTCCTAGGTCTCCGGCACCGACTGGGAAGGGGGAGGGAGACACTTGCAGAAGTTTTCTTTCCGACCTCCAATTTTTGTGACATTTCCCCCTTAAAGGCAGACCTCACATCCTGTTCCTCTCCACTCCCGCCCAGCCACACCCCCTCCCCCTCTGCGGACTCCAGGGTTTTTTTCCCACCTTCTCAGCAGCTGCACTTGCCAGGCCTGCTGCTCTGAGTCGGCTGCAAATGGGATCAGATGCTGAACAAGCCCCTCTGGCTGCCGCAGAGGCCGCCTTCTTGGCTGGGGCGGCAGCATTGGCCAGGCACCCGGAGGCAGGATTATCCAGAATCTTGACCAACAACGAGGTGGCAGTTTTCCCCAGACAGTGGGTACTGGGGTAGGCGTTGGTGCCCAGGGTCACCTGGTGGCCTTGGAGGCGCCCAGGGTAGGGCCCTCTTGAGCCGGAGCCCGGGCTGCAGGTCCTGGCAGCTGCCCCATAGGGCCACACCAGGCTGTGGCGCAGCTGGGCGTCCCATCACGTCCACGGGGCTGCCGAGAGCAAATTTTAGACCCAGGCTAAAGGCTGGCTCTGCACTGGCCGGCTGGGTGGTCTTGGGCAAGGTCCTTGACCTCTGAGCCTCAGTCTCCTCATCAGAAGCACGGGGATGATGGGCTGTAGCTGAGGGCTGCCGGAGAGTGGGAGCCGATGTATTTCACTGTCGTGGGTGGGCCTTTGGTACACAGTGGCTATTGCTCCAGACGCTCACCAGGTGGTGTCGCCTGCAGCCCAGGTGAGCAATGATGGGGAACAGTGCTGCCTCAGGCTCAGGTACCCCAGGGCCAAACCAGGCGCCCACCTACCCTTGGAGGAGGTCTCATCTCCCTCCTGCAGCGTCAGAGCAGGAGGTGGTCCCAGGGGAGGCTCCAAGTGAGCCCCATTAATAGCATGGAAGGGGCAGGATGTGGCCTTGCAGTTGCCTCAGGCTGGGTCAGATGGCTCCCAGGGCCACTGCTCTCAGGGGGCAGCAAGGCTGCCGGAGGAAGCCTGGCGTTTGCCGTTTTCCCATAACACAAGCGTGGGTGGGGATTCGAGCAGCTGGGTCGGGGACTTGCGGGAACATCACCCCTGCTGCGTGGTGTGGGCCCGGCTGGTTTCCGAGGGCTGGGGCCGGGCTGCCCCGTGGCTGACGATTCTGCAGGGCTGCAGGAAGGAGCATCTGCACCTTCGTGTCGCAGGTACGGGGGTTAGAATTCTGCCTCCACTTTTTATTAGTCATGGGATTTGCAGCAAGTGGCTTAATTTTTATACATCTTAGTTTTAAACTGTAAATTGGGGACAATAACAAGAAACGAATGAGACAGAGCACGTGAAATGCAGGGCCTGGCGGGTTACAGGCGTCCATAAATGTCCACTTTTATTTGTGCTATGAGAGGCTCTATTTCTCGCCAAGCCTCAGTTCAATTGTGGGGCAAAGTTTCTCTTTCGAGGGCTGTGCACAATAGTATCTTTCAAGCCCCACCGAAGTGCAGGTGAACAAGACAGCACGGGGAGGTCGGGGCTCACCAGTCCCAGGAGGCAGCGGGGGAAGCGCCCGACGGCTGCGCAGGTGAAGGGAGCTGCGGCCTGGGACAGGCCGAGAGGCCACTGCAGGCAGACGGAGGGGTGGCATCCAGCCACAGACAGAGACCCAGAGACTCGGAGCTCAGGGGCAACAGATGTTGTAATGCAGAATGGGGTTGCAGGGGACAGGGGAGGCATTGATAGCGTGTTTAGGAAACAGCTGCACACGTAGTGGCTCCCCCTCTACCCCGTGCATGTCACCCAACCACACCCTGGAAGACTCCTTGCTGAAGCAGCGACAGCTGTCGGGGAACACTAAGGCCTCTGAGCTATGGTTGTGGCACCTGGGAGGACACTGATGTCCCAGAGAAAAGCCCTGCCCACCCGCATGGGGGCCCCAGCCAGGCCTCCCCAGGGAGGGGACACCAACCTGCCACCCCGTCCTTCTCTCCTACACATGAGCAAGCCATGACCGCCCCTGGGGACTGGAGGACCAGGCCACCAGCACAACAAAACGCTGGCCCAGAGGAAGCAGAAATGGTTCACGGAAAGAATATGCTTCTCCTATACACACGTACCTATGGTAAAGTGTAATTTAAGAATTACGCACAGTAAGAGATGAAGAACAATAACAATAATAAAATAAAACAACTATAACAATGTAATAAAAGTTATGTGAATGTGGTCTCTCTCTCTAAAATGTTTCATAGTGTTGCACTGTGGGTGACTGAAAACAAAACTGCAAATAAGGAGGAACTCCTGCGTGTACTTTAAGTCTCTTTTAATCACATACTCCCTCTCCATTCTCCTTTCCATCTTTGCAATATATTTGTTGAAACAAACAGACTTCGGTTTGGGGTGAGGGGAGTGTTTGTTTTGTTTTCCCAGTAGATTTTCCCACAGTCTGACTTTTTTCTAATTGTGTCCCTGGGTATAGTTTAACCCAGGACCTTGTTAAATTCATTTCTCATCTGGGGATTCCCCGGACCAAGTGGGGAGCATGAATTTGAGCTCCAAACATGTGTGAGCAGCTGCCTGGAGTTCTGAATTCTGAGCATCTTTGAGTTCTCCCTTTTGAGGGTCGTCCATCCATCCGTCCGTCCATCCATCCATCCACACATCCGCTGTTCTACAGAGAGTCTATCCCCTTGGGAGTCCCTACTTTATTTAGGGGTCTCCATTCCAATTCCTCAACTTACTTGGACCAAAGGCCTATCTGTTAGCTCCCACATGGCCACTGAAACCCAGATGCCAGGTCACAGGGACCAGAAATGCCGCCGTGGCGGGGTAGCTGCCGCCTTTGGCGCCAGCGCCTACTCTGGACTTGTGCGCTTCCTTCATTTGGGGCCCTGAGGGCTTCCTTCATGCTCTTATGTGATCACTTACATATACGTGGAGTTGAAAATATTTTATCAGCCACGCGCGGTGGCTCACGCCTATAATCCTAGCACTCTGGGAGGCCGAGGCAGGAGAATGACTTAAGGCCAGGAGTTCGAGACCAGCCTGAGCAAGAGCGAGACCCCCGTCTGTAGTCCCAGCTGCCGTAGAGGCTGAGGCAGGAGGATCGCTTGAGCCCAGGAGTTTGAGGTTGCTGTGAGCTATGATGATGCCACTGTACTCTAGCCGGGGTGACAGAGCGAGACCCCATCTCAAAAAAATTAATTAATTCAACAAAATATTTTATCAGAAGTTTTAGGTATTGTTGAGAGGGAGAGTTTTCAGGATAACTTATCAGCCTGAAACAGATATTATCCATTCACTACATTTAGCTTAAGAAAAGCAGTGTCCCCCATACGGGCCTCGCCGGCCGCGTCACCTAGAGCAAAGGCACAGAAAGGAGGCACAGAAAAGAGAAAATATTCGTGGTGTCAGCTTTGCTAGGATGCGAGTAGGTCCTGCCCGTTGCCTGGAGTCTATCAACTGGGTCACCTTGAACTCAAGTAGGAGAATCTACTTGTGGAGAGGCTGGTGGTTCTCCTGGGCTTCTCCCTGAAATTCCACAGACTCCGGGGCTTGATCAGCCCTTGGCTGCTGCCATCGGCTCTGCTCAGACTCGACCGACTGATGGATGCAGGGTACCAAGGCCCGGCCCTCTCATCCCCACTGGGCAGCTGATTTTCAGAACCCTGAGACGACTGAGGCTTCCGTCGAGACTGCACTGCAGCTCAATCGACTTCTCATGCCCGGTCTGCTTCTTCCTTTCCCTTCCTCAGCTGTTGGTGCAAGAGCACTCCCTGTGAACCTCTTGCATGCCAGCCTCCACCTCGGAGTCTGCTTCCTGCGCTCAATGTGTAAATGAATCCGTAGAGCAAAGGGAGAGCTGGCCAAGGTGGGCGCCAGCGGCCTCTGGTTTCTCCCAGTCTGCTCCCTTGGGGGCGGGGCGGGGGGGGGATGAGCTTGCCCAGCAGCGCGCGTGGTCAGCGACGGTTCCCCAGGCGGAGCCTCCCCCGTACCATGGCTCGTCCCCTCCTTTACACCGTCACCTCCTCGGAGCCTGGAGTCTGGTCTTATTCATCGTCACGTCGCCAGTGCCGAGTCTGGTGTGCTGTGCCCGTAAATAGGTGTCGAATGAATTAACGACTGAATGGTCTTCCTCACTATAGGCAAGACCCATGTGAGTAGTGTAGTAGCGAGAGAAAAAGAAATTAGAAGTCTTTAGATCAACCAATGTTTGAGCAATTTGACATAAATATGAAAAGTAAAAATAAGCCAAGCCTGTATCTTATGCCATATCCAAAAATTAACTCAAGATGGATCATAGACCTACATGGAAAACCTAAAACTATAAAATTTCTAGAAGAAAACATAGGAGAAAATCTTTGTGGCCTTAGGTTAGGCAAAGATTTCTTAGATAAGACATAATAAACATGAACCCTAAAAAAAATTTGAACTTCGATTTTTAAATTGGACTTCATAAAAATAAAAAAAACCCCTTCTGTTTAGATAACTTCTGTTTGAAAAATGAAAAGTTATGATATAGACTAGGAAAAAATATATATATATATTTTTGAGACAGAGTCTCACTCTGTTGCCCAGGCTAGAGTGCCGTGGCATCAGCCTAGCTCACAGCAACCTCAAACTCCTGGGCTCAAGTGATCCTCCTGCCTCAGCCTCCCGAGTAGCTGGGACCAAAGGCATGCGCCACCATGCCCGGCTAATTTTTTTTATAAATATATTTTTTAGTTGTCCAGCTAATTTCTTTCTATTTTTTTTTTTTAGTAGAG
>VBSM01003215.1:776901-797272 GCA_008086735.1 Cheirogaleus medius | reverse complement strand
CCCCCCCCCCCGTGGCTGCCCAGGGTGGCAGAGCCCCTGGGCCAGGCTAGAGACACTTCCCAGGAACCAGGACTTCAGGCCACTACAAACAGCCTCACCTGACGGGGTCAGCTGGGAGGAGCCGTGTGGGGCCACTCTCCTGGGCGGGAGGGTGTGCCCTTCGTCCTTGACACGCGGGGGCTGCCCGAGAGCACACACCAGGTGGGACTGCATCTAAACGATGTGTCCCGTTGTCCCCAGAACACTCGTCATATCACGCATGCTGGTGTGTGTGTCCCTCACCGTGGCCCCGGGGGGGGCAGGGGCAGCGCGTGGGCACGTGGTGTCATGCACAGTGGCTGGCGGGTGCACGGGTGCGCGCACGGGCCATAGATGCTGCCCGGAATTGCCTCCACCTTTCAGCTGTCTGTCCCCACTGTCACATTCACACTCACACCCAGCCCTGCGGTGACCACAGGTCTCAAAAGCCTCAGAGGCAAACTCCCACCCACATTGGCTCGGAGACCCCGGCCCAAGCTAGGAGGACGGCCCCGCCCTGCACTCAGCCACATCTGCACTTCCGCTCAGAGGGACACCCTGGGAGACCCGGCCCTCTCACTCCAGGCATGTGCCCCACTTTGACGTGTGCCCACAGCTCCGCGGTCAGAGGGTTTTCTTCTCAAGCAGTTCTTGTTAAAGAAGCCCCAAGAGGGCTTTTGCAAACAGCCAACACCTTCCCAGGAGGCAGGGACAGAGGCCCTCCTTGCTCACGGGTGGGGGGACAGCAGGGCCCTGCAGTGACCAGGTAGCTGGTGGACAGTGTCCAGGCCCTCAAGGAGGCAGTGAGGGGCAAAAGCAACTGGGACCCCCGAGGGCAGAGGGACGATTTGATGGCAGCTGTGAAGAGAAGTGAACACAAGTCCATTTTGGGGAAGGAAGGGGAAAAAGAGAAACAAAACAAAAAAGAAATCCCTATATTTCTGAACCAAAACCCTGGATCCCCTCCTCCTACGTGAGGACACTTTAGGTAGAAAGTGTGACAAGAGCCAGGTCTGCACACGTGTCCTGCCTTGCTCAGCTTGGCCCAGCCTGGGGCTCAGCGACTGGGGGGCTCCTCGGCAGGCACGTGATTCCGCCTGATAACTACACCCCACCCCCCGCGACTCGAGGTAACCCCAGCACAGCCCTGGAGCGTCACCAAACAGCCAGCGACATTGAGTCACGTTCTGGTATGCATTGAACAACTCTCCTTTATTGAAAAGAATAAAATTTCATGAGCAGAAATAGAAAATCCTGCAAAAATATTTATGCTATAATAATAGAATGGTTGAAATTGCAGGGGTTTTAAAAGCCCGGGAAGAATGACGTCTGTCAGATGCTGACAGGGTCACTGTCTGATGGATAAGGCGTCTTCCTCCTCCGCCCTCCAAAGTGTGATCTTCAGAGTCCAGGGTGGCTTTGCCCAGCGCAGCACAGGGGGCCCTGAAACCTGGGAGTGAAGGTGTAAGCCGAATTCTATTTCCAATGCCCCAGAGGCGCTTGCTATTTAAAGGGAGAAATTTATGTGTAGCAACAACAAAAAATCATTATAATGCAAATCAGCCCTCTCCTAGCCATGCTTTCTTGGCAAATCTGATTTGCAATTTCCCTCTGTGCTCGAGGCTGGGAAGAGCGTCTGTGATCCAGGCACAAGGGAGACCACCAGGAAGCCCTGGAAGTAAGCTGGGGTCCTGCTGAATGCTCTGGGCCACAGGCAGCACCACAGGGGACCTGGAGAGAACTCGGCCACTGTGCTCCCTTACAGGGAAAAGGCTGCAAGGCCTTGAGATCCCCAAACCCTCAGGTCAAGGGAACCAGCTGGCTACTTTGTGCAAGTGACCTTTGTCCAGCGACCCCAGGTTGCCCCTTGTGAAAGTTTAGCAGAGTCTTGGGCTCTCAGGACCTTCTGAGACTATGTTACCCAGGTCACGGTCACTCGTGTTGTCTCAGAACATACCTCTTTAAATATTTTGGCAGAATTTGGATTTTCTGTTGACAGCAGCACCTGTCCTAGCCCATGGGACTGTTTTGCAGATTAAGAGAGACTGCGTGGCCTGGTGCTGTACAGGCTGCCCGGCCACTCACTCTGGGGCCGCTGTATATTTATATTTTTCTAGCTGAAAATCAATTTCTCTGGCATGGAGGGTTAATCGAGTGCATGGCTCTGTTCTGCCTGGGAAAGTGCCCCCAAAGAAAGAGAGGACAAGCTGGGATTGGGGTGAGGGAGGTGGCCCTGCCCCTGTCCCTCCCTTCTCTCCAAGGCACGGGGTGCTCCCTTGGTCTCTGGTGGCCTCAGCTTCCCGGTGGAGGGACAGCTGTTGATTTCATACTGCACTGGGAATGGGGGCTCCCACGGAAGGTTTTGCAGACGAGGGGAGTGATGTCTACTCCCCTTGCTCTTCTCTCCTTGGGCATCTCATGGAAAGGTGTCCCCTACTCTCCCTAGGCTCCTCCTTCCAGCTCCTGGTGGCAGTCCCAGGCTCTTCCTGAGCCCAACCCTGCTCCCCCTGCTTTTCCTTCACGGGGAGCCAACACTAAGCTTTGCATGGCCGGGAAGGCGGCACATGGTGTGAAGGAGCCCTCAGAGGCCTCTTGGCCCCACCCTGCCCCCTGCCCTCGCCCTGGGGACTCTTTCCTTCCCAGGAAACTCCTGACTTGCTCTTTGGGGTTGGAGATTGACTTGCTTAAATGCACAGCCGCGTAGGTCACACCTGTGCGCCGTCTCCTGGGAGAGCTGGAAATGGGTGCATCCTGCAAGCGTATTTGGAAAGAAGCCAGAGCAGGGGGCATCGCCAAACCAGGGCCCCCCCAGAGGTCTTGGGCAATTTTCTTGTTCCCACTTGCACTGACCACACAGGTTCCTTCCTCCCTCACTCTGGAGACGATGGGAGGAGAATTCGAGAATAACGGTCATTCCAACCTCAGGCTTCCTGCCGAGGGTCAAGACATCCATCATTGTTCCTCCACAAATTAATAGAGTGTCCTATCCCTGGTCTCTATGACAACTGCCCCCCCTTGTGCTTCTGTGATCATGAAATGGAATTCACTGGAAGTGCTTTTCAGTGAACTCTTCTCCCACAAACAGACCGAGGAAGGAAATTACCAGAAGCTCCAGCACCTCTGAACGGGTCTTTGTTTCCAGGCGAACGGTTCAATCAGCCCGATGAGAGACGCAAAGCCACCGTGGAAAGGACAGCTATTATTACAATTAAGGAGTTATTCCAGAGTTGCGCTGGCCGCCCACACGGTTCCGGGCACTGCAGTGAGCCCGGAGCCTTCCGGAAATGTCAGCGACAAGGAGGTTTGTTTCTCTCCTGCTATCCCACCACCTTGGGCTTCCAGCTTCAAGTTCCCATCTCTGCAAGGGACGCCATGTACAGGGGACAAACCCAGCTCAAAACCAGAAAGTCCTAGAGTCCTCAAACCAGAGGCTGTCTTGAGGGACTCATACAGAGAAGCCTCCCCGAGCGGCAGGATGACAAACTGAGACTCCAGAATCCACATGCAAAGGAAAACGCCCTATTCTGAACGCACACCTTCCTGTGCAAAAACAAAAACCCAGCATTTTTTCCAATTATATAAGATCAGATCTACAGAAGAAAGATTAGGAAATAGGGAAAACCACCAGGAATAAGGTAAAGCCAATTATAATCCCACCCCTAGCCCCAAATAACCACCATTACAGTTTGGGTGGGAAGCTCCCTGACCCTGCTCTGTGTGACTGCTTTGCTGACAGTCGACATCAACAGCGCCTGCTTGGTCTCTCCTCCTCCCTCTAGCGTTCCGGGGCAGGAGGTTCATCAGCCTCAGCCCTGGATGAAAATGCCAGCAGACGCATGACTTCTCAGACCTTCTCTTGGGTAATAGCTCCGTGGGCATTTGGTTGCAAACACAGCGTGAATTTGGTCCTCAGAATATTCAGCCTGTGGGGTACCAGAAATACACCACCCCAAGACAGGCGTCTTGTGGCACACAGATGGTTGAGCTGAAGGCAATTAAGAAGCAACAGAAGCAGGAAAGCTCTGCCCTCCCTGTATTTGCCTAAAAGCAGGACATAGTTCACAAAGACAGAAGGCATTTCCATTCCCGTCTAGCAGGGAGATCAGAGGCCACCACTGGGGACAACTTAGACAACTTGGACCCTGTGGGACGGTGCCACAGGAGTCCACACGGACAAGTTTCCTAACCAGCCCTTATCTGCCGGCTGTTGGCCTTCCCCTAAGCTGCTGCCCTGGAGACTCAGAGTCCTTTCCCTTTGTCTTGCCACTTCCTAAAAATGTACTGTTCTTTGTTGGAGATGCGACATAAGCTGGAATTTAAAGCCACCTCTTTGAGAACAACTCACTCCCCGGGTATCTCCCATGTATATATGAAATGCACATGTTGATGAACTTCTGTTTTTCTCTTGTTAATCCACCTTTTGTTCCAGGAAGCCATCCCAGCTAAGAACCTGTGAGGGTTGAGGGAAAAAAGTAGTTCTCCACCCGTACAAGCCCATGACATTCCATCACATCCTCCAAGGGTTCTTGGGTTGAATCTTCTCCCTCGCTCTGCTCAGCCTGCTCCAGTCGGAGGCTGCAGAGTGAGGAGGGCCAGGGCGGAGGATCTGCCGCAGCCCTGGCGGAAAGGGAAGGGACATGGCAGAAGGATGGCTCCTGGCAGGACGGTTCCCTCTCACCTGGGCGGCTTCCTCTCCTGCCTGTCATGGCTCCTGGAAGGTTCCCTGCTGGGCTCTGGGCTCCCATGACCCCCCCCAACCCCCACCCAGCATCCTTCTGGGCACTGCCCTCTTGGTCCAGACAGCCTGGCCCATTGGACAGGATGGGCTTCTGTGGTTCTCTCTCTGGTCCACAAGGAACACTCCCACCTCCTGGCTCTGACAGACACACCTGGGCCTGGGAGCCATTCTCCACCCCACCCCAGCCCTTTCCTGGCTGCACCACCCCGGCAGCCACAGCCACAGCCACTTCCTGCAGTGGGGGTGTCTGGCGGGGGTGGGGCAGACCCCCACCCCATTTGCTCACATCTTTTTGGGCTGCACCAGGCTTCTCTCCATGGCTGGGGCATGTTTTGAAGCTCTCTGAGGCTCCCATTAATTCTCACAGTGCTTGGGGCTGGATCTACCCTCCCCTCCCACCGGGAGAGGGGTGGTGGGCTCGCAGTGGATGACGGCCACCTCCTCCTGTCCCCGGCCCTGAGCTCTTGCTCACTCTCCTTCTAATACTCTGGGAGGGGCGGGGGCCTCAAGTGACGAGGTCTCCTTCATCCCTCCAAGCATCCTGCCATGGCGGGGCCGGCCCGGCAGCATCTCTCCCGCCAGAGCTCGGGCAGGGAGAGCCGCCTTCTCACAGCCTCTGGCAGCGTCCTTTCTAAATATAAAACTGGGACAAAACGGTAACTCACATTTATTGAGTGTTCGCCGCGATAAGCACTTTATGGGGATTAGCTCGCTGAATCCTCACAACCCCAGGAATTAGATACTGTGTAGAGAAGAATTAACTGACCCAGAGAGGGGGCTGGCTCTGCCTTCGGCTGCTGGGAGCTAATCCCCAGGCCCTTGCGACGTCCGGCCTGACCAGGGTGTCTTTGCTTGTCTGAGGGCTTCGGCCCCTGGACAGTCTGGCAGTGTGGTTTATGACGAGGGCCGTGGGCACATCATACCTGTTCTGACCTCTGGAGGGACTGGGGGCTAAAGGTCAGCCACGTAGGCAGCGTGTGTCCCAGCAAAACCCTGGGCACCAAAGGCTTGGGTAAGCTTCCCCGGCTGGCCGTGCTCTTGAGTGTCGTCAGGAGCCACAGTCGGGGAGCCAAGGGTATCCAGGACTCCGTGGACAGAGGGTGACCAGAAGCTGCATGTCTGGATCCCATCCAGGCTTCAGCCCATTCGACGCACTTGTTGGCAGGTTCTAATCTGTGTCCTTTCACATAATAACTGTAGTTGCAAGTATAGTGCTGTCCTGAGTTCTGCGAGTCCTCTTAGGGAACTATCAGATGTGAGGGTGGTCGTGGGGACCCCGAATTCACAGCCAGCTGGTCTGTAGTTGGGGTGGTCCTGGGACCCTCCAGCTTGTGGCTGGTGTCTAGCGTGAGGGCTGTCCTGTGGGGACTGCGCCCTTTGACTATGCGATATTCAGAACTCGCAGCAGATGCCATCACGATCTCTGCTTTACGGACAGGGAAGTGGGTGCAGAGATGGTTCGGTGACCTGCCAAAGGCCAGACAGGCAGAGTCTGCACAAACTCGTACGTAATCTATCATTTAAAAACTTAACCCTAAATCCATGGGCCACAGTGATCCTGAGCAGGGTTTCCTGCGAGTCTAGACCTAACCAGGGAGAATGGGGAGAAGGGGAGGGTATGGGCTACAGGTTGGGGTCCCTTCCACATCCGTACCTCCTCCCCTAGGGCAGAGTGAGGAGGATTCTTCTAGGTCTTCCGGGGGTGACCACTGGCCCATACCCCACACCCTCCAAAGGCCAGCATCGGTTCTCAGACATGGGCTGGATCCATGAAGGGGGAGGGGTGTGAGGCATTGCTCAGGGAGGTCCCTGCCCAGTCGGAGGCACCCCCAGGACTGTGAGAGACAGCGCTAAATATGGTCATTGCTTTAAGCCTCTATATTTTGGGGTGACTCGCTGTGCAGCAACAGACAACCAGCAGAGGAAGTGAGGAGCACAAGTGCATGGGTGCCAGACGTCCACTCCCCACCAATATCCAGTAGAGCGAAGGTCAGCAGGATGTGGCCCACTGCTTGGCTTTGTAAATAAAGTTTTATCGTAACACATATTTGTTTACGTATTATCTACGGCTGCTTTCTCATTAAAACAGCAGAGCTGAGTAGCTGGGACGGAAACTGTGCAGCCTGAAAAGTCTAAAATATTTACCATCTAGCCCCTTACAGGAGTTTGCTGACCTCTGTGGCAGAGGGCCAGGTTTCCCTTTTTCAACTCAGAGGTGTTCAGGTGGCCTGCTTTAACCAGCGACAGGTCAGCAGAGTGATGCGGGTCACCTTCGTGCGGAAGCCTTAAAAGCTCGGACTTTGTGCCTTGTTTTCTGTTCCTTCCAGAAAGACCTCAGGGGTCTAAGGAGAGGCTGCTCCTTCAGCCTGGGTCCCGGAGCACAAAGTCCCCACAGATGCTCCTCAACTTACGAAGGCTGATGTCTCCATAAACCCATCCTGAGTTGAAAACGTTGTAGGTCAAAGATGCATTTAATATAGACTAACCTACTGAACATCGTAGCGCAGCCGAGCCTGCCTTATACATGCTCTGAATATTTTACCTCAGCCTACGGTTGGGCAAAATCTCCTGCCACAAAGCCTGGTTTATAATACAGTGTTGAATATCTCATGTAATTTATTGAATCTTGTACTGAAAGTGAAAAACAGGATGGATTCAAAGTGCAGCGCCTACTGAATGCATATCACTTTCACACCATCATAAAGTGGAAAAATCATAAGTCAAGCCAGTGTAAATTGGGGACCCTCTGTATTAGCGTCCTAGGGCTAAATGTGAAAGTAAGTAATTCAAAATCTAAGCAGTTGGAACTTTAAAATATTTTCAGCCTTAGGGGAATGTGATTATGGGACCTGAGTCACTTCAGGCAGCTGTAACCTTCGTTTCTCTGATTACAGATTAGCCTTTTCCCGTACTTACGTTGTTTTACAAAATGCCATAAATGACTAAAGGGTACCAGAAAGACCCCTTCCCTTGTTAACTGTTGATCTTCATTATAGGTTAACTTCCTCCTCCTCTCCCACACAGACTTCATGGCTATCACACCAAGACTGAACGTTAAATACACTCTTTTAAATTGGAAAGGAAATGAAAACAAGCTGCATGGAAAAGAAAACAAACAGTGTCTAATTAAATTGTTGTAACTCATAAACCAAGCTTGTACAGAAAATGTTATAATCCTATCAAGTTTCTTTGTTTCTACCTATATGAGCCAGACTTTAGCTTTTGACTTCAGAGCGCTGGCCCCATTCGGCTGAGTCTGTGTACCTGGGTGGCTGTGCTCAGCTTCCTGCAGGAACAAAGGCTTCCCAGCTGGATTCTGGTCCTTTTGATGATTGCAGGTTGACAGGCTGCGGTAACAAAGTGCCACAGAGTGGACAGCTTGAGACAACAACAATTACTCTCTCACAGTTCTGCCAGAGTCCAGAGTCCAAGATCCAGGTGTCGCCCGCTCCCCCTCCGAAGGCTCCAGGGGAGGATCCTCATCTGCCCCTTCCAGCTCCTGGTGGCTACTGCTACCCTTGGTGTTCCCAGGCTGGTGGCTGCATCCCTCCCAGCTCCGCCTCCTCCTCCACATGGACACTGAGCATGAGCTAAATGCAGCCTTGCTCACGGAGAGCCACGGGGACGCGGGGTCCCCTGCACCAGGGCACAACGCAGCCTGTACCCCGCGATGCTAAATGTAAAGCTGCACCCAAGACAGGCAGGCTGCACGCCGTGCGTGTGTGAGGCAGGTGAGGACAGTGACCAGGTCGACTTAGACACAACAGGATGCCCAGATGAGGAGGCTGTAGAAACGTTTGCTTCGGAAAAATTTGAAACGGTTTGATTTCCCCACCAGCTTTCTCCTTTTCTTTTCAGTGTCAATTACGATTTTAAGAATCGAAATGTGAGCTATAGGTTGGGGCTCTCTAGGACAAAGCAGAGGCCGTCTGACTTCCTGTCACTTGCAGAAGCAGCCTGGACACCCCCTCGCCAGCCCCACCTGGACAGAAACCCCCCATCCTTACGGTTCCCAGCTCTGAACCACAACCTGCTGCCAGCGCTGTGCCACCGCAGCGCGGGACCTGGCTTGGAGACCAAAAGCGCCGTGCACCCGGGAAGACTGCAAATCCGTCCGCATTTACATACAGATTTCCCAGGGCAGGTTGGTCCCCAGCTCTTTCCTGATGAGGGTGAGATTGTTCTTGATTTTCTGACTACCCAGAGCCTGGGTTGATTGTGCAAAGTTTTGCAGAGTAGCTTTCTGGCTTCTGGAGGTGGCCTTGGGTGGGAATTTAACAATGGAAGTTGCTGAACTTGGGGGGAGGCTCGGACGCACTTACTGGGGATTCCTTTCCGAAGCCTGTGCTGCAGAGTCAAACCTTCCTTGCAAGGAGCAGGGAGGGAGGCAAATTTCAGATTCCGCTCCTTCGATGTTTCAGAACCACTGATTTGTAGGATAAGCTTCCTCTCCCCCTCCTCCCCTTAATTTCCTTCTCGCTTTCCCTCCTCAGCTAATGTCGCATTCCTCTTCAAGGCGGGCTGGCCTGCTTAATGAGCCTCGCGGACTTGCCATCAGATAGACGGAGTACCATTAGCTGCCTGTTCAACAGCTGTATTTCTTCCTCTCGATGAGGGCTCAATACCCCGCGCATGAAATATCGTTTGGAGAGCCCCCAGTCCCGGACTGGAAGAGCCGAGCGATTACTCAGCAGTGATTCCGGAGCCGTGGCAGCCTGGTGACAGCCGCCTCTTCTGTCTCCGCTGGTTGATTGGCGATCGGAAGCAGGCAGCCTCCGTTTCACCAGAGATTGATGCCTCTGCCCGGTGCCTTTCTGGCTGTCTGCGAAGCTCCCTGCTCGTGTCATCTCTCCGTCCTGATGTCTAGAGCTATGGGTCTCCGTGCTCTCCCCCGGGGGCCCAGCTTGCAGGCTGGACAGGTGGCTCTCCTGGACAGATCACGGTACCGACCTACAGCAACCACAGTTTGGATTCCCGTGAGGTCAGGCGACGGCTGGAAAGAGAGTCAGACACAGGGTGTCTACTTGTTGGAGCTGCTTCTCACATCACTTTCCCACAACCAGCTGCCAGTTTAAGCAGGCCCTTCTCTGACCCCAAAGCAGGTCTCCCCAAATCCATCCCGTGGAGGCTGCCCCTGAGGCCGCTCACCCCGGGTCCCTCCCTCACTATTCAGCCTCCCTTGCTGGTCTTGCCCCTCCCTCTGGCCCCTTCTCCATAAGGCCCTCTGAGACGAGTCTGTGTCTACGTCACACCAGGTGAGCCCAGGGAAGCGGAAGGAGAGAAGCGCCTCCAGCAACATGGCGGACCAAGTGGACCTGGGCTTTTCTCCCAGTTCTTCAAGCACAAAGATGAACAGAACGACATGAACCACTACCACCAAATGGTTCTTAAAATGAATATTCATGGTCAAAGGAAGGAAAAGGAAATCCACAGGGAAATGGAGAGTCACAGACCAGAGCAGGACGACTGACCGAGGCTGACACCTGACAGTCCCCAGGTTCGGGATGGGGGCTGAGGTTTTAGTGTGGGGACAGGAAGGGAGTTGTAGAGCCACCTCCCCCGCTCCCGCCCCCCCAGTGTAAAGCCTGGAACTGCAGATTGCTGCCCCAAAAGGGGCTAGAAAAACTTCACCTATTTGACCAGAAATGTAAGGACTTGGATAGAAAAAAAAAAGAAAAAAGAAAAAAGCCAGGTGTCAGAAATCAAAACTCCAGGCCAGAAATAGAGCAGAGGGTGATTTTAGACTGTCTAAGAGGTTCAGGAAGCCTGAGTCATGAAAACAGCATAAAGCTGGCCCAGAACCCATTATGCACCTGAGCCTCGGCAGAAGCAAATATGAAACTGCTCCAAGGGACGATTTTACAAACCAGAGCACATGGGACGCCTGCAGGGGCAGCGGCAATCACTCCTATATAAGTCCCAGACAAAAAAATATGACAAAACATTAACAAGCCACCCTGAAAGAGAGACATTAAAAGTAACGAAAGGAGAATTAGCTCCGCAGTACCTGAAATTAATAGAATATCTGAACATAACCTAAAAGTATGTTTATTCATTTGTATTTATTTATTTAGAGACAGAGTCTCACTCTGTTGCCCGGGCTAGAGTGCCGTGGCGTCAGCCTAGCTCACAGCAACCTCAAACTCCTGGGCTCAAGCGATCCTCCTGCCTCAGCCTCCCGAGTAGCTGGCCCGGGACTGGCCCAGATGGCTGCCTGGCTTCTCTGAATCGGGCCGTCTCTGGAGCTTCCCTTGCTGATGGAGGTTATAGAAGAGAAATGGTCTCTGAACCTGAAAGATATCTCTGGTGAGTACGGTGAAGCTTGACTGGCACCCCTTTCCCTTTGGGGAAGTGATTAGGTGGAGGGCAGAACCCTCCTGAACGGGGTTAATGCCCTTATAAAAGAGGCCTGAGAGAAACCTGTCACCCTTCCACCATGGGAGGATGCAGCAAGAAGATGCCGTCTATGAACCAGGAACTGGGCCCTCACCAGACACTAACTCTGCTGGCTCTTTGATGTTGGACTTCCCGGCCTCCAGAGCTGCGAGAAATAAATTCCTGTTGTTTAGAAGCCATGCAGTCTACGGTATCTTAGTATAGCAGCCCGAGGGGCCTAAAACAGACACCCAGTTGGCGTTGGAAATCAGAGAATTGGATGGTGTTAGAACAACATATTTGCTGTTGGAGAAGACACCACACATGTGGTGTCAGAGAAAAGAACATAGTTGGTGTCAGAAAACACCGCAGACTATTACCGTAGAAGGAGGGGAGAATGGATACTAGGGACAACTGAGAATCCCACGCGAGCTATAGAGGACTAAAAGGGGAGGGAAAAGAGTCACTATTCAAAGCCAAAAAGAATTTACAGACTATTCAATAAGAGATCAGCAAGATTGCTAGATAAAAGAATAATATACAAAGATGAGGCGTGTTTCTCTATATCAGCAGTCACCAATTAGAAAGTAAAATTAAAGAGAAAGGAAATTCCACTCACAATGGTCACAACATTATGAGGTACCTGGGAATAAATCGGGTAAAAGAACTGCTAATGCTGAAAATTACATTTTAAAAAATGTCTAAATAAATGGAGGCTATGCCACATTTATAAATGAGAAGATTCAATGTCCTAAAGATGTTGACTCTCCCCAAATTAATCCATGAATTCAATGCAATTTCATTTAAAATCCCTTATGTGCATGTGAAAATGCAGAAGGCCAAGAATCGCCGAGACAATTTTGAAAAAGATGAATGAGACTTGCCCTTCCAGATGTAAACACTTAAAAACTACATTAGTAGTAAAACAATGTGGTTTGGATATCAGACAAATAGGCAGTGTAATAGAATACCGAAACCAGAAGCAGATGACGAGGGTGGATACTTGGTAAATGACAGAGACATCTGTGCTGATTTGTGGGGGCAGTAAGTGGTGTTAGGGTACCCAGCTATGCATACAGGAAAACATAATTAATATTTACCATATACTGTACATGAAAATCAGTTCCAGGTGAATTAAAGGAAAAAGAAAGACTTCAAGAAAACATTTAAAACCTTTTTAGGAGAAAATATAGGAGAATGTTTTTATGATGTTATGACATAGAAGGATTTCTTAAGATCCAAAAATCACACACTATATAGACTAGGATGAATATATTTGACTATTATAGAATTTAAAACTTCTAAACTAAAAAGACAGTATAAAAACTAAAAGGACAAGCTGCACTCTGGGAGGCGTTTTAAAACTGCCACATGGTTCCATACATCTTCGATGGACAAATGGTTGGATGCACAAGAGAAAAAGGAAGCACTTTTTAAATTCTCCTGCCTATCCTGGCCATGGGGAGGAAGCCTGAGTATTTGTTACTGTTTTAAAATATAGTATTTTTAAATATAAAATTTGAGGTCTAATAAGGCCGACAGAGCAGGAGACAACTGCCATGGAAAAGGTAGTTATTGCTCACAGGTCCCAGGAGAGGACGTACATATTATGCCACGGAGGGCCACCTGGTGAGGCACCGGGTCATTCATGGGGCCGAGGGAGAGGAGGGGACCATGAGAAAGCACCTTATCGTGGTTTCTGCGAGAAGGGATGGGCCAGGCAGGGTCAGCAGGCTCACACGGACCGGTTGGGATAATTTCCTGTGCACTGCGGTGCAGGGGCTGCCTCGCTGTCTGGTCCGTGGAGGTGGCTGGGGCGTGAGCTCTGGATTGGTGGTCTGTGTTTAAGAAGTGCACCCTGGGGGTAAGACTCCCCCTGGGAAGGGGTGTCGGGGAGAGAGGAAGGAGATGGGAGGCTGAGGCCGTATGACTCAGGCACATCCCGGGGTTGTACAGAACGGGGCGTGCCCAGCACAAGCACGTGGAGCAGATGTTCCCAGAAGCCAGAAACATGGTTAATTCAGTACACCCCTCCCCCGATCCTTGCTGTTACCGCTTCCCGGTGAACAGCTGCTCAGCCAGGAACCGCAGGAGAAGAGGATGAAATTAAAGTGTCAAAACCGAGAATTTATTTTTATTTGTACCTTGTTTTTGGCACCTGGCACGCAAGTCCTAGCAGAGCATGCCCGGGTGCTAGCTTGTCACCTGCACCTGCTTTGCCCGATGGAAAGAAGAGGCTGCCCCTCGCCCCTCACGGGCCCCTCTGCTCTGAGCCAGCCACGTCTCCCGCCCACGTGCCTCGCACGCCCAGCCTGGTTTGCTGCCCACGTGTTTCGCCGCCAAGCTCTCTCCGTGCGCCCAGTCACATTCCGCTTGTATGTGTGAACATCTACCCCAGACTAATCCCGTAGTAGTGATTTTAGAATATTCAAATGCCAGCTCGGCTGCTAAGTTCTCCCCCGGGAGTGGAGTCCCAGACCAGATACTCGCAGCGGAGGTGGTGTGCAGCGCCTCAGAGCACTGGGAGAGACGCCGGCCCGGAGCCCGAGGACGGGGTCTTCTCAGGCCTCCAGCCAGGGAAAGCACGAGCTTAGGGTTAGGATTAAAAATCTGCCCGACCAGGCTTCACACCCAGACTCTGCCTGAAAACACCATTGGCTCCACCGCAGTCATGTGTCCCTGTTGCATGGCAGCCTCCTCCTGGGCACCCAGGTGTGAGTGAAAGAGTCCCCGCCCTCAGGAGCCTGAGTCCAGGAGACAGAAAACAGACAATCCAACGTGGCAGGAGCAGGACCAGCTGCATAATTTGCAGCCCCTGGTGCAAAATGAAGATGCAGGTCCACGCTCAAAAATCACTAAGAATTCCAAGTCAGCGACAGTGGAGCATCGAGCCAAGCACAGGTTCTCCAGGGAAGGAGGCGGCGGAGGCCGGGGAGGCCGGGCGCTTGTGGAGCTGCATCTAACCAGGCAGGGGCAGAAGGGACAGGTGGGGGACCGGCTTCAGTGTAGGGATGAGGAGACAGTTTTAAAAATCCGTTATCCCAGAGATAATATCAAGGTCTTGAAAAATGAAAAGTTGCTGCCAGGTGGGAAAAGGCTGGACCAGGGACAGGCACATGAGTAATCCAGGCAGACAGCAGCCCCTGAAGGCGTGGAGAGGGAGAGGCTCTGGCTTCCTAGGGCCGGGCGAGCAGCTCGGTTTAGCTGGAGAAGAAGGCGAAGGGCCCTGGGGTGGTGGGTCCATCGGCCATTGCTGTCTTGTCACCCACCACTCGGCAGCTCAAAGCAACACACATGTATTGTCTCAGTTTCCGTGGCCAGGAACCTGGTGCGGCCCAGCTGGGTCCCTCTGCTGCAAGGTCTCTCGTGGGCTGCAGTTGGGGTGTTTGTGGGGCCACAGTCATCTCCAGGCCTGGGTTGGGGAGGATGTGCCACTTGTGTGGCTGTGGGCAGGATCCAGGTCTTTGCTGGTGGTGGCCAGAGTCCTCCCTGCCACGTGGGCCACTCCATGGATGACCTCACAACATAGCAGGTGGCTTCCCCCTTCCCCCAGAGTAGGCGGGGGTGGGGGGTCACCAGGAGGAAGGGGGTCACCAGGAGGAAGTGGGTCACCAGGTCCAGCCCACCCTCGGGAAGAAGGGCTCACAGCAGGCCATTGTGCCAGTCAGTCTTATGGATCACCTGGGCCGAGCTGTAGTGCCCAGTGATGTCATTGGACACTGCTGGAGGTGGTGCCGTGAAGGTATGTCGTCCGGTGGTACCAGCTGCAGTCCCATCAGCTGGCTTTCGGTAAAAGAGTGGGCCCTTGATTCAGTGGGTGGGCCTCGTCTGAGCAGGTGCAAGACCGTAAGAGCCAAACGGAGGTGTCTTGGGGAAGGAATTCTGCTCCAGACGGCAGCATCGGCTCCTGCCTGGGTTTCCGGCCTGGCCGCCTGCCCTGCGGATCTCAGACTTGCCAGCTCCGCAGCTGTGTGAGCCAGTTCCTTAAAATAAACCTGTTACCGTATACACACGTGCATCCTATCGATTCTGCTTTCTGGGGCACCTGCCTGGCGCAGCCATGGGTGTGGGAGCCGGGGTCGTTGGAGGCCAGCCCGGAGGTGGCCCTGCCGTCCGAGTGTCGGGCGGCGGGGGGCGGCACGGCAAAGTGCCGCAGACTGGGAGCTTCAAATAACAGAAATCTATGTTCTCACGGATCTGGAGGCTTGAAGTCCAAGATCAAGGTGTCACCAGGGTTGGTTTCTTCTGAGGCCTGGCTCTTTGGCTGGTTAATGGTCTCTCAGTCTGCGTCTGTGTCCTGATCTCTTCTTATGAGGACATCGGTTGTATGGGATTAGGGCTCACCCCGGTGACCTCATCTCAACTTCATTACCTCTGTAGAGGCCATAGCTCCAAATGCAGTCAAATTCTGTGGTCCTGGGGGTTAAGACCTCAACATAGGAATGTGGGGGGGCACCATTCATCTCACAACACCTGCCTAACGCTGGGGGGACGTCCTAGCTCGGGCTGCCGTCACAAAATGCCATAGACAGGGCGGCTTAAATGACGGACATTTATTTCTCACAATTCCTGAGCCTGCAAGTCCAAGCTCAGGGTGCCGGCGGGTTGGGCTCTGGTGAGGGCTCCCTCCAGGCCTGCAGACAGCCGCCTTCTCACATGGCAGAGAGGGGGACAGCGGGCTCTCTGGTGTCTTTTCTTTTTTTGCTGTTATTTTTGGTCTTTTTGATGTCTTTTCTTATAAAAATGCTAATCCCACCCTCATGATCTCAGTGAACCCTAATCCCCTCCCAAAGGCCCCATTCCTCCTTGGGAGTCAGGGCTGCCACACATGAATTTGGGGGCACGGCCCCGGGCTGCTGTGGTTGATAGGCAGAGGTGAGTCATGTTGCCAGTTGTCCATGACGCGCTCTCCAGGTCAGGAGTGCCCAGGCTTGGGACCTGCCCCCTCCGGCGCCCAAGAGGCCTGCGGGTCAGGGTGCTGCTCCGGCTGCACAGAGCGGAAGTGCTGGCCGCGGGGGGCTGAGCGTCTGGAAGCCGCGGAACTTGTTGGTGCTTCAGCCCTTTGGGGGCAGAAGGAGGGGATCTTGTGGGGATGTTTATTTCAGGAGGTTCATGTCGTTGAGTGCACCAGCCCTAGGTCCCCTCCAGCAGCTGAGCCACAGGTGGTGCAGAGCAGTGCCCAGACCTCTTCTGACCAGGGGCGTACATTTCACACGGTCCCACTCCTGTCCGCTGCTGCAGGCCCTCCCAGAGCATGTGCTAGCTGGGGTCTGCTGTTTGTCCTGGCTTTTGGCCTTTATCTCTTGGTGGGGGAAGGGCACCCTCTGATGCTCTGATGGCCGGGGCGGAGGCGGGGCCCGCTGCCCAGTCCCCTGTTAGCTGTTCGCTGCACATCACTGACCGAGGAGCCCACGTGCAAGGCGAGGAGCTGGGGCAGGCTAAGTCCCAACGTCGAGAAATGCCAGACCTACGTGCAGAAACAAGTGTGGGTGGGAAGCACAAGCTAATTAATTCAGATGCTTGGTGACCGTGACGCTATTGTGTGCCAATGTCTGTCCTGAAATCGGTTTGCCGGTTCTCGCCGGAGCTGCTTTCTGGGCACTAATGGGTTAAAGCAGTCCCAGGCCCATTTCTGCATGCGTGTGTTCCTCAGGAATTAGGTTCCCTCGATGCAGAAAGATCTTTGAAAAAAGCATTAGCTCAAAACTGGGCTGTGGCTAAGCAAATGCTGGTGTTTTAGCAGCTGGAACACGCCTGGAGATAAAAGAAAAAATCAAAATGTGCAGACCGTGTGCATATAGAGGAATATGTAGAAAATAATAATGCACAGCAGCCCCACCTTATCTACGTCCCCAGATCCCAGTGGGTGCCTGATGCCGTGAATAGTATCCAACCGCCACAGACACTATGGTCTCTGATCTGATAACTGAGATGGCTACTACGTTCCGAATGGGCGGCAGAGTAGACAGCAGGATACGCAGGATACAGTGGTGATTCACGGGTGGGACAGCGTGAGATCTCATCACGCTACTCAGGACAGTGTGCAAAAAACTTAGGAATTGTTTATTTCTGGAATTTTCCATTTAATATTTTTGGAGGACGGTTGACTGCAGGTAACTGAAACTACGGATAACGGGGGACTACCGTATGTCCTGCCTTTATTCACCTGCCAGGAATATGCATCTACCAATCTCACTTATTTTAAAAGTGTAAAAATGCACATCAGTCAAAACTGCAAGAATCTGGAGTGTTTTAAATCACGTAGAAATCAACGCGGATGAGGCTCCTGCTTTTGTTTAGGGTTTAATGAAAATACACATCAAGTGTATGTTCCTCCCCTCTCCAGGGGCGGGAGGGACCCTGGCTGAAACATACATGAGACCTCGCTCCCATTTGCTGGGTCTCAAAACAGAAGTGGGCCTGCAGGTGGACGAGGCCGGGGGCTGTCACCAGGCCCCAGAATCCTACATTTTACCTGTATGTGGGCGGCGCCCAAACCTACACCTCCAGCCCTGACCCCTCCTCCAGAATCAACAGCCTGGTCCCCAACAGCCTCCAAGACTGGTACCCTGAGCTCAGGCCGAGTGATGTCCAGAGGGATACAGGCTCTGTCCATGGCCAGAGAGGACCAGCCATCGCCACCAGCACCCAGAAGGTCACCTTTTCTGCCTCCTCCCCACCCCACCCCAACATGTCCTGTGCTGTGGCCTGTCCCATATGGGCTCTTTCTTCAGAGAGGAGTGTCCAAAGGGTGGGACAAACAGGTCCCTCTGTGGCCAACACTGCTGGCCTCGCTGCGTGCTGTGAGGTGGAACAGGGCCTGTGAGTGTCCCGGGGCTGCCATTACAAAGTGCTACAAACTGGGGGGCTTAACACAACAGAAGTTTATCCTCTCCTGGTGCTCAAGGCCAGAAGTCAAGGTGTTGGTTCCTGCTGGAGGCCCTGAGGGGGATCTGTCCCAGGCCTCTCTTCCAGCTCTGGTGGCTGTTGGCAATCCCTAAATCCCTGGGCTTGTGGCAGCCTCACTCCGATCGCTGCCTGTCACCTTTTTCTGTGTGTCTCTGGGTGTCTCTGGGTGTCCACTCCTCTTCTCACAGGGACGCGTCATATTGGATCAGGGTCCACTCTAATCCAGTGTGCCCTCCTCTTAAACTTAATTACACCTGCAGACACCCTATGTCCAAACAAGCTCACATTCTGAGGCTCCATATAGGCAAGAATTGGGGGGGCAGTATTCGACCCAGTACAGGGGCGAGTGACCTTCCTGGTCCAATGACGGCGGCTCCTCACTGTGTCCGCATGTGGCAGAAGGGCCCAGGGAGCTCTGGGCACTCGCCCCGTTTATGAGGGCTCTGCCTAGCGACCTCATCACTCGCCACAGGCCCCGCCTCCCGATACCGCGTCATCCTGAGGACTGGGGCTCAGGGCATGAATTTCGGGGAACACAAACGTTCAGCCCACGACGTTATTCTCATGGACGTTGGCTCCTCTGCTCTCCACGGAGGGAAGGTTCAGCAACGCAGTCACAGTGTTGAGCGCCAAGGGGACAGCTGATCCCGCACGCTGTCAGTGTCTCTGCCGTAAACCCTGCCGGCTGCTCCAGCGGTTTGCCCTGTGCCGGGCTTCCCCAGCTGCCTCTCTGGAATCCGGGGCCTGAGGACGGACTCCAGGCAGCCTCTCCGTCACCTCCTGAGACCATTACTCCTCCTGTGGCTGGCGTCTGCCCCAGGCAGCCCAGCTGGGGTGTCAGACACCTCAGAGCCCCCCAGGCGCACTTCTCGTAAGACGGTGCGGGTGGGGTGTGTGCACGTCCCCTGCTCATCACTGTGTCCCCATCAGTGAAGTCAGGGTGGGGGCTTCCGCAGCTGCTCGGTGCCAGAGGAACAAGTGAATAATAATAATCGAATGAATGCTAAGTGGAAACGTAATAAGAGTGAAAGAGGAGGGTAATGTTAAATAAATAATGAATGGATGAATGAATAATAAATGAATATAATCTAACAGACATTTAGATAGAACTTCCCCGGGGCCAGGCTCTGTTCTGTGAAATTTACAATTTATGAACTCAACAAATGCTCATAATCACCTTGTGAATCTCCCAATACTATGATTATATCCATTGTACAGAGGGGGGAAGCTGAGGCACGGGGGCTAAGAGACCTGTTCAAGCTCCCGTAGCCAACAGGGGACAGAAGCCAGGACTAGAACCGGGCTGCTGACTCTCAACCACCACATCCCATGGCCCCGTGAGCGATGAAATTGCCTGAGCTTGCAGAGCAGAAGGAGGAAATGTGGACAGAGGTGGTGGGCGAAGGGGGAGGGGAGAAGGGACCATCACACTGAGGACTGGGGCCAGCCACAGACCACCAGCTCTGGGGGTAAAGCCCAGACTGCAAACACCTGTGTGCCCCTGGCACCTGGAACCACGGCTGGCTCACAGATGTTTATAAAAGGATGAAGACAAATAACTGAGCCTTAGGAAGGGCAGTTTGTCTGGAGAGGGGAGCTGTTGATCTTAATCCCTTCGTGGAGCTTTCCATGAAGTCCAAGTGCCTACACCTGAGCAGAGGCTGGCGCCACCCAGGTGCAACCCAGGTAATCTCCAAAGAGGGAACAGAGACGGTAGGTGATCCCTGAAAGTGGCTGTCGGCTTCCATTTTCCGAAACCTGCCAGAATCTAGACTAATCGGGGTCATCCTCTGCCTTACTAAGGCAAAAGACTGAATTATAGATGGTTGGACAATTTTTAAAAGAACTTTAAAAATACACGCAGCAACGTAGCTAACAAAATAGAATTTGCCTAGTCAAATTTCTTGCTAGCTTCTGGAATGAATGGAGAGAGACAATTTGCAATCAACATTTTTGTGATGTTTGAATGAAATGCTTGAGGATGATGAAAAAGTTCATGTTTATTCCGCTGGTACTGTCCACGGCAGCCAGGACCCGCCCCTGTCCCTGTCCCTCCCTGGAAAGGGCCTTCCTGTCTCCTGGTCATGTTTCTATAGCACCCTTCTGTGATTTCTGGCAGACTTGTGGGATTAAGATCAACAGCTCCCCTTTATTGAGCACTTACTGCACCAAGCACTTCGCACACATTCCCCCTCTGCTCCTCACACCGACTCTGTGCGGGCGGTTCTGACTCGGATTTAACAGGTGGAGAGTCTAAGGGTTAAGGAGATTAACTCTGCCGGGCGCGGTGGCTCACGCCTGTAATCCTAGCACTCTGCGAGGCCGAGGTGG
>VBSM01003215.1:759190-776801 GCA_008086735.1 Cheirogaleus medius | reverse complement strand
AAAAAAAAAAAAAATAGGAGATTAAGTCATTCATCATGGATGCTTCCAGAGAAATTACCAAACTAGCCCCAAATTCCCCAAACTCAAAGCGTGTGGTGTATGAATTGAAGAGGCTGAGTCTGTCTGGGGAAGGGGACGAGTGCCTGCCTTCCACATGCTGGTTTGATGTAGACGGGTATTGTGCTAATTTACTACCCAAACTCCACACTTCTAGAACATTTGTTCCGTAGGTGTCAGAGGATGTACCATGAATGGGAATTTCAAAACTGGGTAAACTGAGGCACCTGGTGAGCTCTCAGCCTCCCGAGGGAAATGTCGTCATTGTGCAATGACCATCGCAGGTGCCTACGGAGGTCTGGGAGCGTCATCAGTGCTATGGGAGTGAGGTTTTGAAGGATGAGTAGGAGTTGCCTGGTGCCAGGGGAAAAGCTTGTTGCTGGGAAAGGAAATGGTGGGCACACAGGTGCGGTAAGTTTGCAGAGTGGAGTGGGTAAGCCCGGAGTGGTGGAGTGGCGGAGGGTGGGCTGACTCTCTCTGGCATCGTGCCCACAGAGGGACGGGGGGTGTGTGGGTGGGCGCCCTCCTGGGCCCACAGTGAGGGACAGTAGGAAGGAACTGTTCACGACCAGTGCCCCAAGAGGCAGACAGCCTTCCATGGGGGTGAAGCCTCACCTTCCTTTACCGGCAGTGGGTCCCCGGAGTCTACCACTCCATGCCCTCTGCCACCCTTGCCCTGCCAAAGGTAACCAGCAGCTCTCAATGTGCAAATCTGATTTTGATTGGTTCCAGCCTTCCCCCAAATGCTCCCTCGACCCAGCAATTCAGGGACCTTAGCAATACCATAGACCTCTGTGGTCTAGAGAAGCCTTCGGTCCCTTCTCAGAGTGTTGCTTGTAAGTACGCAGAATCACAAGAAAGGGAGCTATATTGGAATACAGATATCAAAGTGTTTTATAAAGCCAAATTTGTGATGTAGAGAGCTCTGGACGTCTTTACTAACACGTTAAGTAGCAGGACCCGGGGGACGGCCCCACAGCCACTGCCACTGTGCAATAGTGACAAGCATAAACGATTATTTCAAGATTTCTGCAACAGCTGTGAGGGGACATGAAAATATCTGTAATTGGTTTTTGGTGACAAAGTCAAAGGATGTCTGATATTACTGTGGTTTTGTTGACTGTATTTGTAATTGAAGGAAATGTGAAATATCAGATACAGGTTTGTGAAAACAAAGAAGTAATTTTTTTCTCATTCCAAGTTCATGGACTCCAAAAATTCTTTCCAAAAATCCCGTGGGGTCCTTGCATGCCAGGTTCCAAACCCCACCCTACACCGTTAACCCTCCGCCACCCTCTGCTGTGACCCTCCCCAGACTATCTTCAGGGGAGAGGGCTGGGAGCAGGAGTGGTTTCCATATGTCTGCCCAGAGAAAACAAAATAAGGGAAGAGAATGGTTGAGACTGAGGAAGACATGCCAACCACCCCAATTCCAGATAAGAGAGGCAGTGGTTGCTTGTCTTACCCTATCATGGGGTCCAAAACCCCAACCCACTAGCCCCTGGGTCATGGCCACCACCTCTGCATATAATCAAACTCCAGACACCTGTCCAAGAGACCCAGGACCCAGAGCAAGACAAAGGAACATAAATGCAAATGCTTCCATATGCCTCCCTTCAAGAGGTGAAGCTTCCTTCCCTCCCTTTGAGTGTAGGTTGGACTGGGAGACCTCTAACAAATAGAATATGGCAGAAATGATCATGTGTCACTTCTGAGAATAAGTCACAAAAGCCACTGCAACTTCCTCCTTGCTCTCTTTCTTGAATCACTCACTCTGGAGAAGAGAGCCGCCATGTTGTGAGGACACTCAATTAACCCTACAGAGAGATCCCTGTGGCCAGGGGCCGAGGCCTCCTGCCCACAGCCAGGGAGGAAGTGGGACCTCCAGTTGACAGATGTGCGAGGGAGCCAACCTGGAAATGCATCCTCCCGCCCCAGGTGGACCTTCAAACGACTACAGCTCCGGCTGACAGCCTTTCTGCAACCTCAGGAGAGAACCTGAGCCAGAAACTGCCCCAGCTGAGCCACTCCCGATTCCTGACCCACCGTTACGCTGGAGGGTGCTGGGGAAGGGGAGGCAGGATGAGTTACCCTGGGGCAGCCCTTTGGAGAGAGACCTTGCAGGTGTGTGGGGCGCATGGCAAACAGTCCTGCCGATGAGTCCTGCACCTGCACCTGCACCTGCACCTGCACCTGCTCCGCAGCCCCTGTTTAAGGGCATGCCACAACACGCATCTGGTGTTGGTTTCCTTAACTACAGAGGGGAGTCATCAATCAACCTGGAGATGCTGTAGGGGTTCGAGGAGGTAATAATAATATACGCAGTGCTTACAAGAGTGCCAGGCACACGGTAAATGCATAATAAATCGTGGCTTGTTACAGTAAACTCACTGGGCGCTCCCTCTGCCACCAGATTCAGACTCCCAGGCATGGATATCACGAGGGAAGCTGTTCTTTTCTGACACCCAGAAGGCCCTGGAGCCCGGAGGATGGGAACAGGACACTTCCACGCAGCTCTGATTCCCCCCTGAGCATCCTCCTGTCTCTCACTCGTCCTGCCCCTAATTCGGAAGGGAACCTACAGAACATCTGACATGTGAACAGAAACTCAGCCTCACCCATAACTAGGGAAATGCAGATTAAAACCACCCTGAAATGGAGACAGCCCAAAGGTCCACGGGCAGGTGACTGGATAACCATGTGGTGTGTCCGTGCAATGGGCTATTGCTCAGCCATAAAAGGAGGGACTGTGCATGCCACACCACGGACGAACCTCGAACACGTCATGCCCAGCAAAAGCAGCATTTACAGAGGATCCCATACTGCAGAATCCCATTTATGTGAAATGCCCAGAGCAGGCAAATGCCTAGAGACAGAGCAGATTGGTGGTTGCCAGGGGCTGGGAGGAGAAGGAAGTGGACAGGGATGCCTAATGGGTGTGGGGTTTTATTTTGGGGATGACAAAAATGTGTTGGAACTAGATAGAGGTGGTGGTTGCATAACATTGTGAATGTGTTTAATGCCACCGAACTGTTCGTTTTAAGATGGTTAATTTTATGTTATGTAAATTCCACCTCAATAAAAAAAAATATTTTTTTCAAACTACACTGAGATGCCACATTTACTCGTCAGATGGGCAAGTGCGAAAGGCCTGGCCCCAGGCTGTGCGAGCGAGGCTGCGGGGACGGTCCCCTGCACCTGCTCACAGGAGTGCGGATGGGAGGAACTGCGAGAGAGCCGCGTCGCCGTCCGCCAGCATCGATCGATCGGAGGCTCGTAGCCTCTGACCCGGCAATTCCGCAGCAGGTGCTTATCCTATAAATGTCCCGGCACACACGAGCAAGGACACAAGCGCACGGACGTTTGCTGCGGCGTTATGTGCCACGGCAAAATATTGGAAAGGACACAGCGGTCCAGGGGACTGGTTAGTAAACGGCAGCGGTTCATCAAAAAAATGTTTGTTGTTTGAGCTGCTGTATTTGGGGATAATTTGTTACATGTGATAGATAACCGTTATAAAAGTAGACACCGTGTACCCACGAAAGGCTGAACAATGGCCCGCGGAGCCATCCGGAGCCTGTGAACGCACCTTCTACGGAGAGAGGAACTGGCGGGGGTGACTGAGTTACGGTCTTGAGAGGGAGGGATTACCCTGTCCTTCCTGGGCGGGTCCTAAATGTAGTCACAAGTGTCCTTAGAAGAGGGAGGTGGATGGAGATTTAACTACAAGGAGAAGAGAAGGTGACGTGAGGACCACGGCAGAGAGGGGGTTAAGGATGCCGCCCTGCTGGCCTCCCGGTGGTGGAAGAGGAAGGGGCCGTGCTGAACCGGAAGCTCCAGAAGCAGAAAGGGCGAGAACACAGGGTCTCCTAGAGCCTCGGAGGCAATGTGACCTGCCAACACGTTGGTGCCAGCCGGTGACACTCATTTTAAGTGTCTGACCCCAGAGTTGTAGGAGAACAAACGTCTAAGCCGCCACGTTTGCGTAATCAGCTACGGCAGCCACAGGAGACTATTTTAGCACCTTTGTGTTTTGTCCTGTGTCGACAGCATCTCCAGCCATGTCCGGGCCCATCTTGGGCCTCCTTGTCCTCGGATCTGGTCCTCCCCTTCTGTGGCCACGCTCTGGGCGGCTGACCCACCCCCAGAGGCTATTTCCCAGCTTCCACGTCCGTCAGCTCCGACTGGCTCTAGTCACAGGACACACCCCGGTGGGCCGCTGGAGGTGGGAATTCTGGGGAGTCCCTCCTCTTCCTCTCTGCCTCGGGCTGCACCTCAGCAGGGGTGGTGTCTCTGCCGTATGTCTCCCCCCGTGGCTCTCCACCTGTGACCCTCGTCCTGAGGTCCTGGTAGCTCCACTTCTCCCCTCTGTCCCTCCAGCCCCAGGTGACGGCAGCTTCCTGTCCCTGCCAACCATGGGGCTGCCCCACGGCCCCCTCTAAGTTCTTGACTCTTGCATCATCCACGCCATCACCAAGTGTGAAGCAAGTGGCACCTGTTACCTGCTCCAGGACGGGAGCCCTGCGTGTGGAAGTTCTTACCACCGGGAGCAGCAGCCCTAGGGTGTCAACCCCCTGCATGGTTTGCTGGTGTTGGAGTCACCAAGACAGACGCTACTCACGCAGGCACTGGGTGGAGCGATGCTTTGCTACAGCGAGAAGAGACAGAGCAAGGCCAGCTTCCGTGGTGTCCGTCCCACTCGCCCGACGCAGGGAGGGGGTCTGTGTGTACCCCTCTCACCCCTCCCCACAGAACCGACACAGCAGCGGTGCCACAGGACTCGAACCCTTAAGCAAGCAAAGGACACATCGAGTCCACAACAGGGAAAGGTATCCCCAGAGACATGCCCGGCACAGTCGTGAGAGGTCTCCGTTTCTTTGTAAGGAAATGTCCCAGGCCCGAGGCCCGTTCTTATGTGACCCTGCAGGGGTCCCAAGACTGCTCCCCGAGCCCAGCTTGCCCCCCCTTCCCTTATCAAATTCCCTCTGATTTAAATACCCAGAATGCCTGGACCCTCATCGATACTCAAATAATATAATAAGCAAAAGAAAAATGCCATAGGAGTTAAAAAATTATAAAAGGTGTTGTTGGGTCCAGCCCAGGCTTCCCTGTTGAATCTCCCGGACACGCTCTCATCCTGGTCATCTTCCTACGCCGCCGCGCCTCCACCCCGGGCTCACTCGCTCCTCCTCTGCCCTCCAGGCTCCCCTAGTGCTCAGCTGCCTCCATCCTCTCCAGAGCTGCCCCGTGGCACCCAGATTTCTGCATCACGAGGGCTGGGGTGCCGGGGAGGTGGGGTGTTGCCTGGGGACGGCTTGGCCGTGGCTCACCATGTACCCCAAAGGCCGGCCCCGTTTGGCCACAGTGAGAGCACGGATGCAACCGTGTGTGCGTGCGCGAGCGCGGCCGCCATGCACAGACCTCAGCTCACCAGCCCCAGCCCCTGCCCCAGCCAGCCCCTCCTCCGGGCTGCGGCCGGAAGGAAGGCGTCAGCGACGCGGAGTCAGCAAGCAATCCATTTGCGGAGCGTGAGCGATGTTCGCTTGCCTGCCTGCTTTCTCGTTTTCAGGGTCTGACACGGGAGCATTGCTAGGTGACCAGATTTTTCAAAGCTCAAATTGAGACAGATGGCCTGCCCAAAGATGTTTTCCTGATTTAGCCATTTACTTGTATAAAAAGGCTTACAGAAAGCATGCACATTAATTCACATTTGATTGTCCATTTAATGAATTGCCGCCGAGGAGCAGAATGAAGCCCTGACCGCTGAGGGCACTCGCTGGCAGGACGGGCGACAGGCAGGGAAGGGCGGGGGACGGGGGTCCCCAAAGGGAGCCAGGGGAGGGCTCTCCGGAGGAGCAGCCCCTGAGGCGCCAGCTCCGGCAGGCCCAGCATGGAGTCAGGACACACAGAGCTGGCCGTGAAGGTGACAAACCATTCACAGACCGGGCATCTCCGCAGACGGGTCTCACCCCAAGCCGCCACTCCGCGGGCAGGTCTGGGAGACTGACCTCCAGCCCCGCGTAGAACTCTAAAGGGGCTCCCCCAGGACAGGGCTCTTTCAGGGGTCTGGCCCGGGCTCCCTGCCTCCCCAGGCCGAGAGAGATGGAGGCAGCGGAGGCTGAGGGGTTCAGGCAGCACCCGCTGGGCCCCCGGCACCAGGCCACAGCCTCACCTCTAGCGCCGGTCCTGGCTCGCGTGCAAGTTCCGCGCATTTTCCTGGTGCAGGTCCCCTTCTTGGTGCCACAGACTCTAGCTCCTTTTGAACGCATGAGACCCTGGCGAGGAAGATGCCACTTTTAATCCCTCATTTTACAAAGAGGCACAGAGAGGGCAGTGACTTGTCCAACGTCACACAGCTCGGAAGCAGTGGAGGAGGACTCGAACTCAGGCCTACGTTGGTAGTCGCCTCGCTGTCCTAGACTGAGGCCTTTTGCAAACATCTGCTTCCTCTCTCTATGAATTTGCCCAGAGTGTAGCCACCCCTTCTTTCTGCCACCCTGCCACCCCCTCCACTGCCCCCGCCCACCCTCTCAGACCACCTTGTCACCTCCTAACTGGTCTCGTTTCTTTTGTTCTTACCAACCCACCCCCTAGTGTCTTCTGCACGGGAAGCAAGAGGAGCCCCCACACCGAACAGCCACATGCTCAGGGCCCTCCAGGGGCTCCTCATGGTGGCCCCCAGGCTCTGCACCTCCTGGCCGTCACCTCCTCCCATGCCCCCTAGCACTCTGCTCCAGCCACCCTCCCGCCTCGGGGCCTTTGCACTGGCTGTTCCCTCAGCCTGGATGCTCTGATATCCACGTGGCTGACGTCCCCAGCAGCTTTTCGCCTGGGATCAATCAATCCTTGCTGGGTAAATGAATGCATTGCCCCGAACCCCCACAGGAACCCTTGTGTCAGGTTTACTCTCTTTTTGCAGATGATAAAACTGATGCTCAGAGGAGTCTAGCGTCCAGCCCAAGGCCACACAGCCAGGAGGGGCAGAGCAGGACCGGACCTGGTTCTCTCCCTCAACAAGGGGCTGCTCTATAGACCGGTGGGGTAGATTGACTGCAAACATGGCCCCGACCCTCTGCCCTTCCCTTTTCCCACATCCTTTGCGATGAGACGATGCGGCATGTCCCGTGTGGAGTCCATCGCCCACCCTTGAGCCTGGGCTGGCCCCATGGCTTACTTTGGCCAAGAGGCCCTGGCGATACTGGTGGCATTCCCGCCAAGCCTAGGCCTCCGCTTCCTCCTGGGAGCCCATCCCCACCGAGAAAGTGAGCCCAGGCATCCTGGGGGAGGATGGCAGAGATGCGGCCCCCAGCTGTGGCTGTCCTAGACCAGCCGGTCCCCGCCAGCCAGCCTGCCGACTGACAGCCACGCATGCCAGAGCCCAGCTGAGTCTCGCCAAGCCCAGCCCAGATCTGCGGAACCATCCTGCCAACCCACAGATTCCCTGTGAGCAAAAGCGAACGTGCAGTGCTGAAGGCCGCCGAGGGCTGTGTTGTTACGCAGCATCGCTGTGCAGCAGATCACGGATGCACTTGGATTTGAACAGAGTTGGCCTCAGGGGAGTCAGCTGGTCCAACTGCAGGGAGGCAGCTCTTGCACGTGGGCTCCTTCTGGTGGGTTTGACTTTGAGGACAGGCCCTGGGCACCAGGTGCTGAGGTCTGTGGGGAGACAGAGGGTGATCCGCAGCTGTGGGGAGACCCTGCTGACTCTCCCAGGCAGCTCACGGCCCCTGCCAGGCTTTGCTTTCTGGGCAGAGAGGAAGGGTGGGCAGGAATCGCTCCACTCTCATTTGCAATGTGGCTTCTCGGGCACCAGACCACCCACTGTGGGTGTCGAGGAGAGGGCCTTGGGTCCCGAATTTTCCCTTCTCAAGATTTGGCTGGAGGAGGGCAGCCTTGGTGGGGTGGGATGGGGAGGTGTGTGCCCTTCACCCTACTCGGGTTCCCCTGGAAGCAGGACCTGAGACAAGGACGTGGATTTGGATCCGTTACCTGGGGGTGACCCAGGAAGCAGGAATGACGGACAAGCCCTTGAAGGCTGTGCTGGGAGCCTGAGGCTCAGGCCTGCAGGGGACGCCCCAGGAACCGGGTGAGATGGCCCACAGGCGGCCACCCCAGGACTGGAGGCTGCAGGCCCAGGCCCCTGCGTTCCGGGGTTGTCTCTGGGGAATCGGCACCTCTGCGTTTGGGGGCTGCTCTGAGTAAGTGTGGGCTGGTGGAGGGGATGGCCCAGGCAGCGTCTGGGGGAGGGTGAGTGCTGTCCCCACAGTCCCCGTGGCCTGGGCTGACATCGGAGGCCAGCCATGCGTTTGCTACCCCTTTTCATCCACCTTCGGGCACAGCCCCTCTGCCGTCTCTGGACACACCAGACCTGCATGCCTTCGCCCGGCTCTTCCTTCTGCTCCTCTGTCCCCTACGACACCTGACTCCAGAGCCACCTGCCCTGTGAAGCTGCCCTGACCTTCCAGTGAGCTGGTCGCTCCTGCCTCTGCGTCCTGCCGCCCTTTGCACAGGCCTCTGTCACGAGGACAAGGGCCATTTAGTGGACAGTCCATGCATGGGGTCCATTTAGCACCCCCGCACTGTGGATGAGGTCACCTGTACAGACAGGAGCTGAGGCTTGAGGTCCCGTGGCTCGAAAGCAGAAGAGGTGGGATTTGCGCCGCCTCCTCGTCCCACTGCAGCCGGCACAGAGCCCTTGCTGGGTGGTGCTGAAATTCGGGGTGCGGCGTCCGTCTCTCCCCTGGACAAGCAGCTTCTGGAGGGCACGACAGCTACCGGCTCCCAGCCCCAGATCCCAGCCCAGCGCGGCACACGTGTGCACTCGGATGGGAAGGTGTGCACGCAGGCCGACAGATGGAGTCCGGGCTCTAATGCATTCCAAGCTCACACTCCCACGGGCAGCCGCCAGCAAAAATAGCCAGCTCATTTGAATGGCGTTACAGGAGGAAGCAGCAAGAACCCAACTTCAGACAAATGGAAATTTTCAAAAGAGGAAGGCAGCGGCCAAGCCCGGCGGAACACGGCTCCAGCCTGGCAATTTAGCGCGATTAACTGAAGCCGCAGCCCTAGTCGATATAATAGCGGGTGCATTATCAGTTTTGCCACAAACCATTATTCATTATCTCTGGGTTTCGCTGGCTCACCCACGGCCGGCTGGCGCGCTGCGGCTTCTCCCGCAGCCAGCTATATTTTAATCAGTCACATTACAGGGAAATGTCCCCGGAGGAAATCGTGCCGTCACCCGGCGTGTCAGCTGCTCGCAGATCGGAATAGGAATGTTCCAAGGTGCAGTAATGTGGTGTGACATTGTGCAAGTTAATTTATAGAAAAATTAAACATCATTTGGAGCTGAGCGAGGGAGATGAGCCGGGGACTGGCCTGGTTTCAGGCAATACCCAAACGGCCTCGGGGTATTGATTCTGGAGGAAATCTTTGCAAGGACTCCTGGTGGTCTATAAATGTTTGTCCCAAATGCCCCGACTCAGTCTAGACATGGACAGAGAAGACAGAAAGCAAGATATAGCCCCGAATCGCAAGCATGTATTTGGCACCATGAGTCTTGGAGTGGGTGTGGGGAGCTTGGGGGAGGGGTGCTGGGGAGGTGGGGAGGCAGCCGGGGTGGAGGGAGCAGAAGGAACCATCTGGCAACACGGCTCCTGAGCCCTTCCATGAGCCATGCAGGCCACCAAGACGAAGCCACGCAGCCTCTGACCTTGAGGGACGGAGGGAGTGGGGCACAAATGCACATACCGAAGCCAAGGCCTGACAAGGGCAGGAAGAGAGGTGTTCTGACCACGTCCTGGTCACCTCCTGGGGAGGGAGGAGCCCCAACACTAAATAGTAGGAGATGGCCAAACCCATGACACCCGATACTGGGCACATGAGATTGGCAACAGTTTATCAACAGCAGGCATTCTGGGGGAGGCAGACACCGCAGACCACACAGGGCCACGGAGGGGTGCACGTGGGAGCAGAGTGAGCCAGAGGGAGGAGGCTTTGTCCTAACGAAAGGGTGAACTGCCTCCTGGTTCCCACAGGAGGATGGGGTTGGCTTGTTTGAATGATCCTACTGGCTGGTGGGCAGGACAGGTGGGACCGTGAGGTTGAGGACAGGTGGGGTGCAGCCGATCTGGCCGATACAGGAACTAGCCAGGTGGGAGCCTCTCCCGCTGGGTGGGGGCATGTCTGGAGAGAGCTGGGGACGCACAGCCAGGCCTCTGGGGTCCATGAGGCTCGGAGATGTCAAAGCAGCACTGACTGTTGTTCTTGATCTGGAGCTCACGCTACAGGAGCTACAAGCTGGGAATGATTTGGGGTGGGGAGCTCTTCCTTCGGGGAGTGAGGTGGAGGCGTCGAAGGCATCATGGAGCTGGTGGCAATGAGGCTAGCCTGGAGGGGGAGTGGTATTGCAGGACGTGAAAATGACAGCAAGGGCTTCGAAGCCAAGAGAACCTCATGGTGAAGACGCAGAGGCAGGAGCAAGTGCAGGGCTGGAGGGAGGGCAGAGTCCCCCGTGCAGAAGAACATGGTGCAGGGAGGGGGTGACCTTCAGGGACTGGGGAGGCAGAAGGGGACAGAGCACAGAGGGTCAGGGATGCCATGCTGGAGACATAGGGACTCTCCAATGTGGAGAAGAAAATATTTAGATGGAAAGCCACCACTGGCTGCGGTGGCCGTGACGAAGGCCAGTCCGTGAAGGACTCTTATGGAGAAGTTGGTCCCCGGATATTGCAGTGGCCCCAAATCATGACCCCAGGCCAGGTCTCTCCCTGAATTCCACGCTCAAATGCCCAGACAGATCTCGGTCGATCCCACACTCACGTCCCAAGAGCCCGTGCAGTTCCAGGTACACCTCGTGGCACTGAGGGTCTGGCAGAGAAGGGGCCCGTGGCTCCCCCATGCGCTAGGCCTGGGGGCATCATCCTCCCTTTCTCCCAGAAAGGAGGAGGGAGAGCATCTCGCTCTTTGATGTTCAGCTTTGGGAACCAGCCAGCTGCTCCCTGGGTCCACCTGCTATTTGCACAACCTGGGACTCTGTGGGCACGTTTGCCTTTCCAGGGACAGTGGCAGCTCCCAGCCAAGCTCTGTGTAGTTGCCATGTCAGTAAGACAGAATCACAAGCTATTCTATGCTCTGGAAGTTAAACAGCTGCCAACACCTCCCAGCAAACATCATATTTAGTAACCAGCCAGCCTGTGTTTTCTCGCCCGGCTCTTTGTTCTTCCCGGCCTTTATTACGCGCCACAGAGTCCTGTGCAAACACGACCGCATCGTCAACGCAGCTTTGACAGACTCGACAGTCCCTTTGCCCTCCTTTGCCTGGTGGCGATGCAGACCTTACTTATCCCTGCCCCCTCCGGAGTCTATAAATAGAGGGAGAGATGCGCACACGCACGCACGCAGAGCAGAACCTCCAATGCTGCCCAGCTTACACGAGCTGCGGGCGCATGCTCCCAGCCTCCAGGGGCTCCCTTGGCCCCCACGATGGCAGCCAGCAGCTTCTGGTTTCCGGCACCAGTCACCTACTTCCCACCACCCCAGGGACCTGTTGAGGCAGGAGGGTCAGGGGCTGCCTGCACCAGTGCTGGCTGGAAGGTGTGCACGGTCGCTTTGCTCCACGCCCATCAGTGTTTCTCTCGGGACTTTTTGAGCTAGCATAGAGACCCCTTTGCAGGTGTGGGAGTGTGATAGATTAAATGATGGTTCAGTAAATATTCACTGTGTGCACTGGGCAGCATGTGAGTCCCTGCCTCATTGACATTGAGCTTAACCTTGGGACTTGCTTTGGCCAGTGAAACATTAGCAGACACGATATGAGCAGCGGGTTGAAGTGTGCTTGTGTGCATGGGTTCACGTTCTTGCCACCTGCCTTCCACTGTGAATAGGGTGTGCCCTGAGTAACCCAGATGCCGCTGGGATGAAAGCACACGGATCAGGCCTGCACCCACTTGCAGCTTGGAGTCCACTCCAGCCAGACAAAGGAGAGAGAAATCCATGCTTCTTGTTGCAGGCCACTAAGTTTTGGAATTGTTTGTTAAGCAGCAAAAGATGACTCATTCCAGGGGGCAGGCTTCCTCTTCTTCCACATTCTCCCTAGTTGTTCTTTTGAATGTTAACTTGGAAGCAATTAGCATTGCTGATCCTCCCCAAAGAAGAACATAAACTTGGAGTGGCCTTGCCAGGAATGGGGGGGGAGGGTCCCATTTCATGGAGCTACACCCACGATCTTGCCCAGGCTCCCCAGCAAATAGCCACCCCTCAGTGCTTATCAATATGGTTATAAGTGGAGCAAAGCTAGGTCAGTTGCTCAAGCCAACTGCTCAATGCCTGGCTTGAGGCTGGGGCCTTGGCCTCCTTAACACCATGTGCTACCCAGCTGGTGACAGAGACCATCCCGTGCTCGGGAATCCAGAATGCAGTGTGGAGGGCCGGCCTTAGAAACCCAGTCTCCCCGAGGCGCTGTCCAGCTGGGGAGGTGCTGACTCAAGAGCAGGCTCTCTCTCTCTCTCTCTCTCTCTCTCTCTCTCTCTCTCTCTCTGAAAGGTCTTGGAGAGAGTACTCGGGGACATCCCTGACCTTGCAGACACCAAGAGGCTGCTCCTCCCCACCTCTCCTGACCCCCCTCTTTTCCTCCACCTGTATCCTCCCCAGATCCCAGCTCTTCTCTTCCACGTCTCTTCCCTCAGCTCAGCCCCTGTCAAGGTCATGATCAATTGCCCAGGAAAAAAGATTTGTTCATCCACAGAGTTGAATCCTCAAATCACCCAGATAATCAATATTCGACTACTGTGCTGCAGAGCAGGAGATCGATCTGCTGCCAGCCATTGCTAGGCAACCAGAAACTTTCACGCCATCCTCAACGAGGGCGCCCGTGAATAGCGGGGCTGGTTCCTAAGGACTGGTGGCCTGTGAAGGTGGACGCATGGGGTGGAGAGGGTCTTGCTACTTTCAGGACTTTAGTGATGTTTTAGATTTAAGTACGTTGACCACTTGCTTAAAAAAATCCTTTTTATTGTAGAAATTTCAAATAGTTGCACAGAAAGATACATAATGAATATCCACATACTCATCACGTAGCTTTAATATAAAATTATCAACCCTTGGTGAGTTCAGTCTCATCCCACCCCTCACCCACTGACCCCCATCAGATTATGTATTTAAGCGAATCCTCAACACCATCCACAGGTAGATGAAGCTCTGAAAAAAAGAAAGAGGCTTGAAAAACAAAAGACACGACACTATCCTCACACTTTCACAAGATCTGTCTTAATTTTTCTGCAACATCCAATATCCAGTCAGTGTTCAGACTTTTCTAAATGCCTTAAATTTTTTTACAGTTTTATTTTAATCAGGATCCAAACAAGTTTCAAACACTATAATTGGTTGGTATGTTTCTTAAATGTCTTTTAATCTGCCAGTTTTCCTTGCAGCTTATTTGTTGAAAAGGAGGAGGATAATCTGTTCTGCAGAGAGTCTTGCAGCCTGGATCTCACACCCGTGGTGTGGTTTCCACGTTCCTCCACCCCCGAGCTTCCCGCGGATTGGAAGCTGGAGCAGGCAGCGGGGTTAGAGTCTGGCGTGACGCGCTGGTGAGACCTTCCTCAGTCATCTTCACCGCTCGTCTGTGATGCCCCATTCTCTCTCTTTTTCGCAAGGTGGGCAGCTGGTGATGATTGTTCATTAGGAGTTGACAGCCTGTAGAGTCAAAGGAGACATGAATGTCTGTATTCGATGTGGGAATTGTGTCTGGAATGCATCACGAACCCTTAGGAATCATTAAGGAAAAAGGTAAACACCCCACTAGGGATGATGAACCATTCCTTTTGAATAAAATGTTTCTAGTCACTTTCTAGTCACTTTCTAGAACTGAATCTGAACGTGAAAATCAATTAACAGAGGAGGCTTATCCAGCGTTTGGAAAGCGAGTGAACTCGGAGGAACGAAATGACACGTCACCCGCCCCCTCAACCAAGGAAGTGAACGTTTCCCATGTTACTGGGGAAGGAGTATGCCACTACTTTGGAGAAGCCAGCAGGTGGGTTTTCCAAGCCTGCCTAACCAAGGTTCTTCGGAGTCGGTGAGGGCTTCATCGATGATGAAAAAAATCAAAGTCAATAATTAATCTTAGAGTCTCCTTGTTGCAGCCAGTGATAAGGGAAGCCACACAGTCCTGGAACTGAGCACGTCCACAGAGACCACTCTGAGACAAAATGCATAAACACTAGTAAATTACTTCAAAGCTTTTCTCTTTTTTTAATTAACTGAAGCAATTTTGTAATAATCCCCGCAGCTTGTGTCTTAAAATGGAAATCCGTTAAGGATCGAATCCATCTTCAATAGTGTTTCTCTGGTTCTGGGGCTTAAACCAGGAGAGCTCAGCCGCCCTGGGTGGTGGTGACTCCCAGGCTTCCATAAAACACACAGAACTTTCTGACTTCACTCCAACCTCAGCAGACAGTAGCAAGTGTCAGAAGCATTTAATTAGCCCCTGCATTAGCTCATGATTTAATAAGCCGCATCTAGCCTTGTACCCGTCTAGCTCTGGGTGATGTGTGGATGTGCAGACACGTACACTTCTGAGGACTATAAAAAGCTTTTGGAGAACGATGGGTTTGAGCGTTTCAAGTTCCCAGACTGCCGTAAAAGGCAAAGGCCGGGCTCCCCCGCTCCTCTTCGCCGAGTGCACACACAGCAAATCGAGCTTCCGCAGGCAATTAATTCCACAGTCCCCGAGTCCACAGGGGAGCATGGCTGTGCACACAGCTTTCGGCACTACCGAGACAGGGACCCTTGCCCTATCTATAAACTCCTGTGTTTGGACACCTTGGAAATGCTTTTCAAAGCCAATTTGCTCACAGAATCATATCTGAGCCTCAGAAGATCCTAAGTAGAACAGATAACAATTATCCATCCCATTTGACAGTTTAGAAAACCACTGTCCAAAGTCTGGGGTCAACAGTGAGTGAAAAAGCCACACAGAGTCCATTGCCTCCACTCTGAGCCTCTCGTTGGGGCTGCAGCTGGCGTGGCTGGGGGAGCCGGGGGGCGGGTGGGTCCGAAAGGCAGCACTGCAGGCTTCATTAGGAACGAAGACAGCCCAGCGGGGCCTGGCACTGCCACCATTGATTCAGGGAGAGCAAATCCGGTGGCTCACGAGGAGGAACACCCCGGGATACCGGCGTCTGCATGGTCAGGAAGCAACGTCCAGATCCCGCTGCCCTGCTGCAAGCCGCGCTCCTCTGTGGACCTGGAGACTGACCGGGTTTACAACCCCTTCATACACCTGGAGACAGTCAGCCAGCGACCTCCAGACATCGAGCAAGGTCTCTGCAGGAGGACAAACCCGCTTTCCCTAATCTCCCTCCGGGGAAAAGGTGTCTGCCACTCTGAGTGACCACGCCCCCATCGTGGTATGTTCACGGGCGGTGAGACGTTCTGTGCTCAGTCTTCGTGTCCCCAGATTCCAGGCTGAGCCCTCAACCGTGGTGGGCAGACTTCCGTTCAGGAACTGCACCCCCCAGCCCCGCCCCAACCCCCACTTTGTGACCGCTGGACCGGAAGGCTGCGCTCTGCCAGCCGCGTCCGCAAGGGCTGCTGCTTCGGCAGGATGAAACCGGAGGCAATGGTTTGGAAGGAAACACAGCAGCAGCGGTGGAGGCAGAACAAGCAGCCAGGAGGCGACATCAGCTCCCCTTGGCTCCTCCAGGCGAAGCGAGTTTCCTACCCTAAAGCTCTGTGGATCGTGGGTCTCAAGATGCCCACCCTCAGCCCCTGACAGCTGATTTCCGGGGACCTCCGTGGAGGGCAGTGCAGGCCGTGGAGAAGATGTCCTCGGCCCGCCGGCGCGTTGGAACCACCTAGGCTGCTTCTGCCCCAGAGCAAGTAAATCCAGCTCTGGGGGGCGGTTCTGACCTCAGTGTTTTGTGACGGCCCCCCCAGGGGAATGTGACTGCCCAGCCAGAGTGGAAAATCGTCCCCTGGGGGAGCCTCAGTGAAGGTGTCTCTCACCCTGACCGCACGCCGGGAGTCTCTGGGGGCCGAAACAACACTGATACCACGACCCTGCTCCAGATTAATAACTGCCCTCTGTCGTCTGTACCCAGATACACTCGTACACTCAAACCTTAATGTGCTTCTCCTTTAATACAGTTTCTAAACAAGCTTAATATAATTTTACACGTACAAAACCCCCACAGCCCACATATAAATATGGAGCTAAAACACTGGGTCAGAACAGTCCAGTATCACCTCTCTAAGGGGCTGCGACCCGGCTGCAGGCTCAGTCTGTAGCCCCCAGTAAGACTCGCGAGTAATCTGGGCACAGTGTCACGCACCTGCAGTCCCAGCTGCTCAGAAGGCTGAGGTGGGAGGATCCCCTGAGCCCAGGAGTTCATGTCCAGCCTGGGCAGCACAGCAGGGACCCCATTTCTAAAAAAATAAATACATAACTAACAAGACTTCTAAATAAAACTAACTTTCATTCTTTCAAAACTTATTTTTTTCTTTAGTTGACCCCTTCATGAGTGATAGTAATCCCGAACTCTATGTGGTCTTCAAACACCACGACACCCTTTTGTGTAGGTTCCCCTGTGAGCATCACGGTGCCATGGGAAAGTGTCTGTCCATCTCTGTGAAATGTGGCTGAGCGACTCACGCATGGCTGCTGGGTTTGGGGGAGGCCAGGATTCCAGTCCAGGCCTCTGACTCCCAGCTCAAGGCCTCTCCACCTTAACGGCCTCGTGATACACACCTGAGGCAGGTGTAGGGGGGAAGCGGCTGCATGGGGGCAGGAGTGAGATTCTCTTCTGCAGTTACAGAACATCGGGGATTCTGGGGGAAAATCTGTGGCCACCGTGAGCGAGAGGCTCCCCCAAGGCTGAACGTCCCTGGCCAGTGCCCAAGGCAGGAGCACCTCCAGATGTTGCTACGGGGGCTACAAACCACGAAATGGGTGCTCAGCGCTTGGGCAGGGGAGCTGGGAGGGCAGGGAGTCACCTGCAAGGCAAGGCGAGCCAGGAAAGGGCCCCGGGCAGGTGCAGGAGGCTGACAACCTGCAGCATGTCCCCCTCTCAGGGCGCCTGGAACCCCACAACTCAGATCCTGCCTGGCCACGGCGGGGTGACTTTGTCTCTCCAGATGGTGGAGGGAGCCGGGATGAGCACTCAGCGGGGCAGGACCCTGTGTGCAGGAGGATGGCAGAGGCACCAGGACGTCACTTCCCACTCACTCCTACGGAAGCTGTTGGAAGGTATGCCCTGGCTGCCATGGCAGCACATACGTTGGGCCCTAATTTTAGGCCTTACATAGCAGCCCCCCTCCCCCAGGGATGGGTTACGCCTCCTTCAGGGCAGAATGGGCTCGCTCAGGGCTTTATTTAATGTTTTTTAAGTGTCAAATTTATCCTTCCCACTGCAGAAGGAACAAGCTGTCTCCAAGGTGCTGGGGTGGGAAGGGCGTGGGGAGAAAAGGGTCTACCTGCTGGTCGTCCTCCTGCTCTGACGGCTCCTGGGCTCACAGCAAATGCCCAAATTCAGTGTGACCTGTGAGTCCCCCC
>VBSM01003215.1:739302-757268 GCA_008086735.1 Cheirogaleus medius | reverse complement strand
AAAAAAAAAAAAGAAAAGAAAAGAAATCATATGAAAGGCTCCTGTCAAGCCAGGCTTCCACACAAATTATCCCTTTGTGGTCAAATCATTTCCTCCTGTCTCGCTGCCCAGTGCCCAGAGCCTGCACCGGAGGCGCTGGCTTTGCGCGACGAAGCCCCGAGTGTCACCGTGGCCCCTCTCATCGTCCTCTTCTCGCTCCCCCTGGCACTCTGGCCCGGGACTATGTCTGTCGCAGAAAGGACTTCAGTCACCATGTGGAGTCTGAATGGCCTTTGCTGAAGACATTGGACTTTATCTTTCAGGCCGTGTCCACAAGAAACGGAAAGCCCACACGGCCCCGAGGCAGGGTCTGGACAGTGGCTGAGCTCTCCAGCGTCTACCGCCCTGCTCACAGAGTGCTGGAAAAACGGGGGCTCCGTGGCTCCTCGGTGATGCTAATCCAATATCAGAGGATTTGTTTGTCTCCTTAAGCCATAACCAGGAACGGAAATCCCTTTTAATTCTCCCCGAAGACTATAAAGAAGTCTCCTCTCATGAAATCGGTCAGGAACCTCACTCATCTGCCCCACTCCACGGGCACTCATGGGAGCTTGGAGAGCCCCCCTGCCACTCCTCTTCCCTCCAGTCTCCTAATAACTCAGGGGCACCCCTGCCCCGGGGACACTTACCCCTGCAACCTTCAGGTGTGCCGCAGCACACAGCTCGGTGACTGCAGATATGTCGGTCCCATCGTCCCTACGTCTCATCGTTCTGACCTAGAGACTGGGACACAAGGAAGAGGTTTGCATTCCCCCCACCCCCTGGATCTGCACCCCCACATCACTGCAGGAAGTGTTCCTGCAGCACTAAGCGGGCCGGACTGAGCCCCACATGTGGCACCAGCTGGGCACCTGTCACACCCTTTGGGCCACTGCTTCTTGGTAGATCCATTTAGGTGCCTTTGGCCGTAGTAACGGAGACCCTGAATCCACGCGGCTTTGTCCATAGGGGCTTTGCTACCCCACCCAGCAGGAGCTGTGCAGGAAGGGCAGGGAGGGGCTGCGTCCGCTGACCTGCAGTGTCTCCCTGCCCCCTTCCCCAGGGCTGGCTGTGGCCCCCGGCCGGCTCCTCTCAGGGTCTCCAGGTGGCGAAGGCAGTGCCAGGCATCGAATCCAGACCCAGCAACATCCGAAGGAAGGAAAGAGTCATGAAGACCGTTCCCAGGAGCTCTCTAGCTGACTTCCCCTCAGCCCGCATTCGTCAGGAGGGAGTCACATGTCCGTTCCTGGCCAGCCACTGGCTGTGGAGCTAGGATTCCCCTGATCAGTTTACACCAGTGATTCTCAAAGTAAGGTACCTAGACCAGCAGCATCAGTATCAGCTGAGAACTTGCTAGAAATACTAATTCTTTGACCCCACTCCAGAACCACTGAATCAGAAACTCTGAAGATGGGCCTTAGCAAACTGCATTTTTTAAACTATGCTGTATTTTATTAGCTAGAGTAATTACTACAGTTTAACCACTGTTCAACAGAACAAGATCTAATGTAAATTCCTAAGATGATGCAAAATGAAGATTTCCTAAATAAAAATTCCCAAGATTTTACAAAAGGAAAGGCACGTGATTTTATATAAAACCAGTTTATCTAAGTGAGACCTGAAATGCAATTGGCTTTTTTTGTTAAAACTACATGTTTATAGGTGTTCCAGGTGATTGTGTTGCATGGTAAAGCTTGAGAGCAGTTGGTTTAAACTAATCATTTGGGATGATGCATCATTATCTACTGCTGTGAAATAAACCACCCCAGTCTTAGTGGCTTAAAATAGCAATGACTTTATTTGCTCATGACTGTAAATGAACCATCTGGGCTGGGCTCCGCTGGGCAGTTCTAGTCTCACCTAGGGTGGGACTGCCAGATTTAGCAGATAAAAATATGGGATATCCAGCTGAATTTTAACTTTAAATAAACAAGAAATAAGTTTGTAATACAAATATACCCTAGACAATAATTGATACTAAAAAATTGTTGATTATCTGAAATTCACTTTTAACTGGGCACCCTGGATTTTACCTGACAGCCTCGCTGACTCATGCAGCTGTGGTCACCTGGGGGCCCCACAGGTGCTGGACGGCCCAAGCAGGCTGTCGGCCGTCAGGGGACATCTTCCTCCATGTTGTCTCTCACCCTCAAGGAGCCTAGCCTGGGCATCTTCACATGATGACAGGAGTATCCCAGATGGCAACAGTGACAGCTGCAAGGGCCCTGGAGGTATGGGCTCAGAAGTCACATGACAGCTGTAGCGTGAAGAACCAACCTGACCCAAATAGAGGTCTGGCCTTTGCCCTCCGCTACCGGGAGATGGCCTGATCTCTAGGCCTTTGCAATGTCCTGCTTGACAGGGGCCTTCGTCACTGGACCGTCTAGCAATGTGTTTTACGATGGGGGCTTTGGGACACACCCCGTCAGTCCTGACCTCCAGAGGGACTGGCGACACAAGCAGTATGTGACAGAGCCCAGGGAGGAACTCTGGACACCAGAGGCTTGGATGAGCCTCCCTGGTTGGCCACACTCTCGAGTGCCATCGCGAGTCATGGCTGGGCCAGGTAAGGTCCTCCAGGACTCCATGAGGAGAGGAGGTGACCAGAAGCTGCACGTCCAGATCCCACCCGGACTTCGCCCCATTTGACTCACCCCATGGCTGGTGCTAGTTTGTGTCCTTTCACCATAATGACTGCAGTCGCAAGTATGGCGCTGTCCTGAGCTCTGTGAGTCCTCCAGGGTGGTCCTGGGAGCTCCCAAATCTGTAGCCAGCTGGTCTGAAGGGAAGTCTGTCTCCTAGGGACTGTGCCCTCAAACTGTGCGGTTTGCCTAAACTCCCTTCCACGTCACTTCTGCCACAACCTATTGGCCGAAGCAAGTGGCAAGGCCAGACCAGGTCCAGAGGGGTAGAGCAGACTCCGTCTCTCGGTGGAAGGATTTGCAGAGCCACGTGGCAACGGGATGCATGTGCAGGATGGAGGGACTCGGGGCCACGTTTTGCAATGGATGTGGGGAATCAGCCACCAAGACTGTTCTGTATGGTGGCCTGTTGGTCCTCCCCACTTGGCTTTTACCGCACACTCTTCAAGGGCTGGGACAACATTCTTCACTTTGTTTCTCCAATGCTGGGATCAAATCAGGGACTTGGCACATAGTGTTTAATGAATGAATGAAAACTTGTCAGTGTTAGATGAATGAATAAATGAATGAATGAATGAATGAATGAATGAATGTTGGAATGAACTGACTGATGTGAATCACGTCTCAAGCTGGACTGCACCTTAGAGTCACCTGGGGAGCTTTTAAACGGCCCTGTGCCGGCTGCACCTGAAAGCACTTAATTCTGAATCGGGGGCAGGGGCGGGGCCCAGCATTTCTAAAAGCCTCCCAACTGCTCTCGGCGTTCAGCCAGGGTTGAGAACCGCTGACAAACAGAACCAGACATCTAGGAGCTTAAAATCTCAGACTGACCTTGAGACACCGAATTCCATGCAGAGGACACAGAAACCAAGTGGAAACCATGAGGAAAGACATGAAAACCAACTGAAACTGTCAATCGGGATATAAAGACACAAGATATTAAGAACACACACAAAGAACCAGTGGGGACAGAGCTGACGAAGGGCTGGTGCCTGTCCCCTGGGCCAACACTTACTAAGGGCCTATTCTGTTCATGACACTCCCAGGGGCTGTGTTGTCTCAGCAAAGAGCATCACACAGAAAAATCTTCTTCTAACTTGACTTCTCCATGGCCCGGTGACTGCCCCGGGCCCTCAGCTCAGAGCTGCTCTGGCTTTTGTCTTCCTCAGACTCGGTCTCAATAGTGAGGTTCTGGAGCTCACACTAGCTCACACCAGCTCACACCAGCTCACAAGACTGTTCACAGTTCAGGACTTTGGCAAACCGATTGTTACATAGGACCATTAATTAAAAATAAATTATGTTGGCCAGGTGCAGTGGCTCACCTGTAATCCTAGCACTCTGGGAGGCCAAGGCGGGAGGATCGCTTGAGCTCAGGAGTTCGAGACCAGCCTGAGCAAGAGCGAGACCCCATCTCTACTATGAATAGAAAGAAATTAGCCAAACGACTGAAAAAATAGAAAAAAATAGCCAGGCACGGTGGCACATGCCTATAGTCCCAGCTACTCAGGAGGCTGAGGCAGGAGGATCACGTGAGCCCAGGAGTTTGAGGTTGCTGTGAGCTAGGCTGACGCCACGGCACTCTAGCCCAGGCAACAGAGTGAGAACTGTCTCAAAAAAAATAAATAAATTATGTTAACTTACAGTTGCATACATAAATTAAAAGATAATAAATACCCAAAATGTATCACTTCCTAATTATTTTACTATATTTTATTGCTACCTATGCCCTGAGGCCATTGACGTGGATTGTGTCTATAGGGTGGGGAGATTAGACGATGGTGTGAGAACTCTGTGATCAGCGATGTCACCCAGGCAGCTTGAAACCAGCCGTGGGGGGAGTGTTCACCACGAGAGCAGTAAACGCTATAAATCATGTCCCCTCCTCCCGAGAACCAGTTGTTCAAATTTACCAATACAGCCTTGAGTCTAAAGGTTAAAAAAAATGATAATGTCAAATGCCAGCGCTGGGTTCATCAGGAACACAGACTCCACGTTGAACTCAAGGCTTCTCAGCAGGGAACTCACATGTAACCACACCTGATACAGCACCCTCGCTGCCACGCTCCACCCACCCATGGCTGCCCGGCTCCTCCCAAAGGCTCCATCGGCTCGGGAACCCTTCCCGACTCTGCCTCCACGGCCCCAGCCTCTCTGCTTGTTTCAGTGCGCCCTGCACTTCGAGTCCCCACCTCGAGCCCTTAGGATGGGTGATGGCAATGGCCCCGCTGTGCTGGTCTCTCTCGGGGTCTTGGGTTCTGCCAGACCCCTTGTCTCATAGCCTTGAGCCACCATCCCCCATCTCCCAGCATTCACACGCTCTTATCAAAACCCCATCCCAGCCCCGGCCAGAGCCCAAAGGCACGTCTGGCAAGGGAGGACAAATACATACTTCCTTCTTCGAATACATCCTTCCCTCTTTGTGCAGTTAGAACCAGTGCCCAGAGGGGCCGCAGGGCTGCCAGAGCTCTCTGCTCCCCACCCTTGCAGGGACCCACCCCACCCCCCTGCGAGTTAGCAAAGCCATCTCCGACTCTCTAATCCTAGCAGACAGCATCCAGGACTACAGCGCCCCAGGGACAGCCTCACGGTGGCCTAGGAAGTGTTTTCTCAACACTAGGCTAACCCTCTGAGCACCTGTCACCTTGCATTACTGGCCACTGCCTCTCCTGCACGTGATGGCGGTCGGCTGTGGTGAGTGCCACAGGCCACACCGACAGGTGCCTCAGAAGGTCCTCTGCTCCAGCCCCTTCTCCAGGTAGACCTGCAGCAGATACCAGCCTTCCCCAACCTTTCTCAGTCGGTGACACGTTGATGAACTTCCTATACGACCAGGACCCGCTGGGGACTGAGCACTGCAGAAACAGCAACATCTGTCAACGGCTGTTGAACCCCACGGCCAGTCCTGCCTATGGAAGCGTGTGTCACTTGGACGCTGGAGAGAAATTTCTCTTTATCTGTAAAGCTGGCGTACCTTTCCTCTGAGCAGCAAATGATCGTTCGTGATACCCAATTACGTTTTTCTAAACAATTATTTTTTTCTAGTTTACAATTGAAGTATAACGTGCATTGAAATGTACGTGTCTTAAGTATACAATTTCACGAGTTTTGACAAATGCACGTCCCGCACCCCCATCCAAACCCAGAACACTTCCTTCACTCCAGAAAGTTCCTTCCTGTCCCTTCCCCATCAACTTCCCCTGAGGCCATGGCTATTCCAGTTTCTGTCCACAGAGATTAGTCTTGCCTATTCTAGAACTTCACAGAAGGTACTCTTTTGTTTTTTCTTGAGAGGGGATTCGAGCAGAAGAAAAGAATGTACTTTTTTGTGTCCGGCTTCTTTAACTCAGCATAAAGCCAAATAATTGTTTTTAAGCAACTTCAATTTCCCATGCCGTCTGTGTCCCGGAGAAGACTTCTAGGTTTGGAATCTTTGTGTTGAATTCAAAATGGCTTTTGTTTGGCCAAGCACATCTTTGCCTCCCTCCCTCCCACTTTCAGACCTCTGAGAACCAACATCTTCAAAAGACCTTTGAGTCTCAATAAAGTTATTTAAGATTTAAAAAAAAAAAAAAAGGACCTTTTAACTTTGACCTCAGGCCTCCCTTTTGCACCAGGGGCAGAGAGTGACTGCCCCAGGGACACCCAGGATGGGATGAGACGCTGCACCTCGAGGGCCAGTGATCACACAGCTTTATCCAGGAACAAGGAACGGAGAGAATCCGTGTGAGCTTCCTGCTGCTGTCACAAATCGTCACAGCTTTAGCAGTTTACAACCCGTATTAATTAGCTCACAGGTCAGAAGTCCAGGCTGGCTCAGCGGGTTTCTCTGACCCAGGTTTTCCAAGGTCAAAGGCAAAGTGTCAGCCAGGTTGGACTCTTCTAGGGGGTTCTAGGAAGAATCCATTCCTACCAGCATCGCGTTGTCACCAAACTCAGTCCCTTGAAGTTGTAGGACTGAAGCTCCTCCTCCTAGGGGGGCTGTGAGCAGGGGCCAGTCTGTCCCAAGGGCTGCCCACGGCCCTCCTCCAGCGGTGGCAGGTTGAGTCCCCGTCACACTACACATCTCTCTGCCTTTTCCTTTTGACTTCACTGGAACAAAGTTCCCTGCTTTTAAGGGTCGCTCGTGTGCTTAGCTTGCACCCTGCCCCCAGTAATCCAAAACAATCTCCCTATTTTAAGGTCTCTGATCTGAATTATGTCTACAAAGTCCCTTTTGCCATATGCAAAATTTGAGAGTCCCCAAGATCACCCTTAGTTTTGATAATTTGCTAAAAAAAAAAAAAAAAACACCTCACCCTAACAAGAAAAAGTCTGTTATGCTCACAATTATGGTTTATTACAGGGAAGGATAAGAGTTAAAACCAGCCATGGGAAGAGGTGCACGGGGCAGGGTCCAGGGGAGACCAGCGTGGAGCCACATCTGTCCCCTCTCAGCTGTGCAAACAGTGCCTGCCGTCCCAGGGATGAGGCATGACCTCACACACCGGGTGTTGTCCACAGAGTTCACCCAAGCCTCAGCGTCCCAAGCTGTACTGGGTCTGGGTCATGTAGACAGGACTGACCTCAGTCTCCAGCCCTCCAGAGTCAAGCTGAGGCAGCCTGGCCCAAGTCCCCACCATGTCACATTGAAGCATAGACTGGGGTGGCCCAAGACCCCAGGTAAGCAAAGACATTCTTATCGGGCAGGACATTCCAAGGGCTTAGCATTTCCCTCCCAGGAGCAAGGGCCAAACCTCTCTTTGGGCAAGGTCAATGTCTTACTGCACACTGTTTAACTGACATACTCAGGGGTTCCAGGGATTGGAGAATGGACATCTTTGGGGTGGGGGTGTTATTTTGCCAACCACAGTAAGAGTTAATCTTCCAGGTTCTAATGGAGCAGCATTTCCCAAAGTGTGTCCTTTGGAACCCAAGTCTCATCAGTCGGTGGAGGGAAGGAGGGTGCTGTGGTCAAACAGCTTTCGGAACAGTCATCTCTCCCCATCCTCCTCTCTCAGAGCCAAGTGGGCTTTAAGGGACACCTGGGAAGCCCTGCCCCAAAGAAGCTTGGTGCACTTTACTTAGGCCAGCATTTCCCAAACTGTCTTAGCCATGGAACCCTTTTAAAGCCCTTTCTTAGTATTTCACAAAAGAAACGTTGGGAAAGTGGAGTTGTAGCGTGAGCAATCTTTGCAACCTAAACATTTCTGTCTTTCTTCTAAACTCTTCCTCCTGGGGACCATCTTTCTTAGACAGAGTGAGTGCCACAGAGCCAGACCCTGCTTTGAGCCCTGACTCCAAGACTTTCCGATTTGTGATAGCATGTCGGCCTCTGAGCCTCTCTGAACCTTGGTTTCTTCTTCATTTTGTTTCTTATCTCAGGTGGTTTTTTGTTGTAACGCACACAAAATGCTCGGCCCATCATATGCATTTGATAAATTTTAGTTATTATTATAGTAATTTTTTTAAAGAGCTAAAAAGTCTTCCCTAACCCATCTTTTGCCTTTGGGTCATTGTCAACACCAGGTCCAGACTGCCCATGAAGCATCTTGCAGGACGGTTGTGATTTCAGCTCGGGGAAACTGGACATGGCCAGGCTTGCAGGCAAATGACAGTTGATGCTTCTCTCCCAAGGTCTCCAAAACTCTGCATGAACTAACTAACCCAGAAGGATCCTGTCTGAATAAAAGACACTACGCTCCAGTGACCAGAACGCCTTGCTTTCTTTCAGCACTTACTCAGCGTGAATGCTATGCAGAAAGTGGCCCCAGGAAGGGACACCCAGGCTGCTGATCCAACCCATAAGCATCCCCCACCTCCACTCCCAGGGGACCCACTCAGACCTGCTGCTGAGGCTGCCACCATCTCCCTGAGTCTCCTTGGCCTGACACGCAGGTGGGCACGGTCTGCCCAAGCAGCCTCTGGCCAGGCAACCCCCATGAGGAACACCTGGGGCTCTGGAAAGCCGCCTGCTTCAAAGTGGGAAGACCAGGTAGACTCCCCAAGGGGACCTTCTTGCTCTAAGTCAGGGCCAGCTCAGATGCTCCTGAGCTTTCAAACCTCAGATAAGGCTCCCAGCCCATCCTCACCACAGCATGCAGACTCTTTGGTCCCCTACCTGGGTCCCTCAGAAACACAACTGGCCGCACACCTCCCTTCTCCCCTCCCAAAGGGCCACACGCCCTGCCCACACCCCGGCCTCCTGAGTCTGTCTCCCGCCAGAACACCGTGGCCACCGCCCGGGGCGGTGCAGACTCGGTCCAGCCTCAGTCTTTACTGCCATCTAGTGGCTCTGGGACTCCAGTAAGGGTTTGAGTTCTCAGGACAATTTCATTAGCGTTTGAGGCCTACTCTGGGTGTCACCCGGCCACTGAAAGGTTCTCGCTTTCTTCTCAACCGGAAGTGGAGGGTCACTATGAAAGTCGGAGGTGTTTTTTGGAGAAGACTGAGGGCGCTCTAAGGACAGAGACTGAGGGAGGCGTCCACGGGAGCCGGGGAGCCGGGGCAGAAACCAGGTTCCGGCTTCGGGTGTGAGCAGTTACCTCCTTTGTGGGGTTCACAGCTCACGCACTCTACAGCCCAGGCCACAGCACCCCTGGGAAGAGCACGAAAGGAAGGATGCTCTCCCCTGTCGTGTTCACTCTGGTTTCTTGTTTTTTGAATTCCTCCCAGGAAAGGAGATGGTCTCGGTCCCATTTCCCTGGAGAAGAAATGCCTTTGGGAGCTGAAGAGTGTATCAAACCACTGATGTTTCATTCCTCACTCATTCAGAATGGACTAAGCAAACACTCTCTGCTGAGCACTGGGCTGGACACCAAGGCGACAAAGATGAAAACAGCCCCCGCCCTTCAGCACGTTGTCAGCCTGGCCGAGAGGACGGATGTGCCCACAAACGATACAGTGTGAGGGGGCCCTGTGGCGGGAGAGTGGATGGTGGTAGTCGAGGTAGGTGGGCAAGGGTGGTCTGCAGTCCGAGATCAAGGTGTGGGCAGGGTTGGCTCTTTCCAAGGCTCTGAGGAAGGATCTGCTCCAGGCCTCCCTCCTTGACATGTAAACGGCATCTTCTCCCTGAATCTCTCTGCATCCTCGTCCTTCCGTGTATCCAAATGTCACTTTTTATAAGGACAGCAGTCACTGGATTGGGGCCCACCCTAATGATCTCTTCTTAACTTGATGACCTCCGCAATGACACTGTTTCCAAATAAGGTCAAGTCCTGAGGTACTGGGGGTCAGGACTTCAATATATGAATGCTGAGGTTGGGGAGACACCGTGCAACCCGTAACAGCAAGTGACACCTTTTGTCTGGAGAAGGCCGGCCAGGAGGGTGTGACACTGAGCACCACGCTGTCAGACTAGTGGACGGTGGCACATCCTCCCTGTGCAATCACACAAGGCTCTCGTGCAAAGCTGATCTGTGAGAATATTCCAGACAAATTCAATATACAGCATCTGAGAAGCCAAGAGGCTTGGAAAAATGCATTTAAGGCTTAACAAAAGACGGAGCAGTTGGACGAGCAAGTAAGACAGCATTAATTGGCAGCCACATTTTGTTTTCTCCCCACAGCTGCCTCATGCAATCGTAAAACCTCTGTACGTGTTGAAGCCATGAAATTAAACACTTTAATAAAAAAAACAGGCCAGTGTTCTCAGAGACCACATTTTAAAGACAGCTTTTGTTCCATATTCTGAGTTTTCTCAATCAGCAGAAAACACTGTCTCCAATTGACAGAAGCACAAAGCGATAGGCAGAAGACACAGCCTTAAACATCTCTCGAGCAATTTTCTCTTCCATCTTATCACCAGCTTCAAGACACGTTATTTTCATCTGAAGTACGCTTCCAATTTTTGCAAGAAAAAAAGGCTTTTCATCTCTCCCCTTCCTCTTTTTTTTTATTTTCCTCTCTGTCTCCTGAGGGAAGCTTAGGGGAAGAACATTCCTGCACTCGCCACGGTTTTGAAATCCCATAAAGTATGCCAACGACTGGAGTGTTTTGGACTGATAAACGCCTTCCCAACCCACCATGTGGCTCCAGCACAAGCTGTCACGGCCATTATGCAAGCCCCGTGTGGGGGCAAACCAACACGGCTTGGCAGGGAGAGGGGGGCGTGGAGAGAGGGGGGAGAAGGGCCTGGCTGCCACCCTGTGTTCCCACCCTCCCACCTCCCGAAAGCCAAGCTGCTGAGGGCCAGAAAAGCAGCGCAGATCCCAGGAGCTCTTATCTGCCAGCTGCTGCGCACACCCCGCTCCCTCCTCGGGCATCGCCGCCTTTCTCCGTGCCCAGGGCTGCGTTTGTGTTTTCATTCACCCATACCCAGCCGTGTCTGCGAAGCTCGCCTATCACTCTGGCTTAGAAAGCTCCTTTTCCTCTGAACCTTTGAAACATAGAAGTGAAGGAGGGCTTGGAGGCTAAGCTTTTCCTGTCCTTTTTCGTATCTGCCCCTCCCCCCAAACTGAATAAAAGAGATTTCAAGAGCAATTGGATGGGTGATGGCAGCGGTCAGCCTCCGGAATGGTCTGAGCTCCTGGCACCTAGAGGCCACCCAAGCTGTTTGGGCGGACGAAGGAAAAGGTCCCACGTGGAGCCATCGTTGACATCTATGTAGTAACTGGGAGTGAACCTGTTGGGACAACTATGTCTTGTGATGCCTCTAGGGGCATGCACCATCATCATTATTCATTCCTTTCTTCATTCATTCAAAAAATATCTTTGGTGCCACTGTGTGCCAGGGCCTGCTCTAATTACTGAGTATATAATATTTTTTTTAAAAAAATTATTCCTTACTCTCATAGAATCCAAGCTCTATGGGGCTAAACAAACAGTAAATTAAAAATTTACACTGGTTACATTTGGCGACCGATCAGCAAGGTGTCACCAACGGACTAGAAGTGTGTCCTGCCCAGCCATTGCCCAAGCCAAGGAAGTACGGGCTGCCTCTGGGCTGGTGTCACATGACACTTCACTTCTTCCCTTGACTCCAGCAGGTTGTACCCCATCCGTGTCACATGACCATCCAGACCATCATTACTCTAGGAACCCATGGTTAGAACCAGAGTATGCATGTGACTGACAGTGGTTGGCACGTGACAGTCTCCAGGAGGGGTTGCAGCAGCCCAAATTGGAATGTATCCCCAGTCACCTCATAACACACCTCCCTCTCTGGGCTCTCAAGCAGAGAGAGCCCCAGCTCCAGGCGGATGGCATCCAGTGAACACATGCCTGGGTTCACTTCTTCTCTTCTCCCCTTCCCCCCAGTCCCATGGCGTTCTGTCTGCAGAAGCCTTCCCAACAGGTAAGAGAGAAATGGTGTGTACGGGGAGCGTGGGCTTTAAACATTCTGCTCCTTCCAGCCATGGCTGATGGGTAATGTGTGGCAGGAACCTGCTCAGGAGAATAAATGGGTGGTGTGTCACCATGCTCAGGATTAGGGAGCGCTGTATTTGTGCATGAGCACTGACACCCACTGACTTCCCTGTGGCAGCTTGCAAAATGAGAGCCTCTAGAGAGACAAAAATAGGACTTTATTTTATTATCTACAGTGTCCTTTTAGTGGCCCCCCCTTCTCTCTCTCTCTCATTACTCTATTGTCTCTGTGAGAACAATTCCCTTCTGTGTCTGTGTCCTGGCCTCTCTTGACTCACCAGAGGTCTACTCAGCCCTACACAGGCTCACAGGACATATCGCCCCTGTGGACATTACCTGTCCGGTGCCAAATGAAGGGGGAAAGCTGAGTCAAGCCCCTCACCTTCCTCCTTACACCAAAATTAATTCCAGTTGGATCATAGATACCAATGTGAAAAATGAAACTATTACAGCACTAGAACACCTGGATAAATATTTTAAGACTCTTGAAATAGACAAAGCTTTCTCAGTTTGTTAGGTATAAATCCAAGTCAACAAATTTAGGAATACAAGAATGCCTTTTATTTTTTGTGTGTAACTTAGTTTGCATTTCAAGCAGGCCAGTGGGGCCTCAACTCCTGGGTTGAGCCTCAATTCCTGACCCTCAATCGGTGCTGGTATTGGGCGTCTGGTCTGCAGCACGGGGTCCGCGAGGGTCCCTCCATCAGCACGACCTCAGCCCTCCCGCGCCGGTTCCCTCCGTCCCTCCGTCCGCCCTCCACGCGCTCGGCCACGCTACCCACATGCCTTCAGGTATAGGACTGCCAGATTGAACAAAAATGAATGAATGCACGGCTGAATGAAGGACGTGCAACTAATGTTAATTTCAGATAAACAATGAAAAAAGTGTAGTGTCTCCCAAATATTGCCCCTCCCCCCAGAAACAATGGTTATCTGAAATTCAAATTTAATGGGCTTCCTGTATTTTGTCTGGCAGCCCTATTCCAGTAGGATGTCTGTAACCATCAGGACTCCACATGTCCTTGTCCTTGTGTGGCAGAGCCAAGGGAGGGACTGCAGAGTCACCAAGTGAGGGACTGACAGGGCTCCCCGCCAGCCACCCAGCGTAGGCCCTTCCCTTCCGCCTAGCGGGGGCCATCTTGGGTCACATGCTTGCTCCTGAGCCAATCACAGGCTCCAGTGGCACGTCTTGCGCTGATTGGCTTAGGCCTGGGCACTTGCACCAATTGCTGGCCAGGACTTATGGGGCCCTGATTGGCTGAGACCCTGGACCCACCTTTGGGCATTTAACACATTGCCACGCTAGAAAAAGCAATTTTTTTTCCTTGGGGCCACGATGTATTATTACAAAAGTAGAATACAAACTCCAAAAGGAAAAGATCCTTTCTAATTTAATGAAAAATTTGTTATTTTTTTATGGTTTTCTGTGTGTGAGTTATATGGAACTTGAAAAGTTCAGGTAGCTCCCCAGTTAAAGAGACGTGTTGAGTGACATATGCTTCGCTAGGCCCCGGGCTCAAAACTAGCCTGAGTTAAATACAACTCACATGGCAGTTAATGTGTTAAATTCAACATCAAGATAAATGTATGCAACTTGAAGAAAGTACTATTTGCACAAGAGAGGGAAAAGAAAAACAACATTCTGGGTCCTCTTGCTGCCGGGCTTTCTCCTGATGGTGAAGTGGGTCTGTCTTCTTGACGTTGCCTGGAAGGACTGAAGCCAGGGAACGCTAGGGGCTGACACTCTTTCCTAGGATCTAGTAATTGGGACTTTCACAAATATGAAACGTTTGGAGATGGAAATAAAGGGGACCTTGTTGTGAGCCATTCACTGAGCCTAGTTCTGGGTTTACAGATGTAAACAAGACAAAATCCTTGCCCTCCAGGCACTTGTATTCTACTCCTATAGTAGTAACGCAACACAATGCCCTAACAGCTGGAATAACATTTCCCTCCCGCCTCTCATCCCCCTCAAAAAAAAAAAGTGTTACTAGAAGCACAGGAAAGGGACAACCAAGTGCTTGGAGGGTTGGGGTGGCTTCGCACTGAGTCTCACATGATGCGTGAGCAAAGGGCCCAGACAGGAAGCAGGCATTTGGTTCCTCGCATTCACCGTTTTTAGCTGTGTTTTCGTGGTTTTATAACCCACGTGGATCATAACCGAACCTCTTCCAACCTAAAGTAAAATCACCCTGACAGTAAGGTTACTGCAGTTACGCCTAACTCAAGGGAAGCCCGGAAATATATACTGCATGCTGGACCGCACGTGTCCTTGCAAGGAGCCACGACACTGTGCTTGTCTTTCTTCCTGCCTCTCCCTTCTTTCCTTTTCCTTTCTTCCTCCAGCAAGAGGGTAAAACCAGCTTGCAACATTTCCCCACTGGCAGGGGAGCTAGGGAGATGGGGTAGAGGGAAAATGTGAGGATTGTTAGCAAATGTTTAACTGGTTTATTGAGCAGTCTCAGACTCCAGGGGTATAAACACAAAATGGTTTTATATTTTCTCTAATCAATGCCTTTAACCACGCTCTGTCAAATTCCACTTTCCGTCTCCAATCGACATTACAGGCAGATCACATATTTTTTTCCTTCTGATCATTTTCAGTTACAAGAACTTCTTCCAGTTTTTCTTTTTTTGTTTTTCCCCACCCACTCCCTTCCAGTTTTAAACCACAACTCCACGTCCAGTTCAAAGCTCTGAGGTCCCATTCCTGCCACACCAGTCCAGCTGTGGCTCTGAGACAGTAAGGGAGAGCTGCCCACCTCTCTCAGACTTGGTCTGATTCCAGCTGCTTTCATGCTGGTCTCCGTGGAGACGGTGTGCCCATCGCCCGCGCCCCCACATTTCCTGGAGTGATGTTCAGACTCAGCTCAACATCTCCATTACTTCAGAAAGAGATAACCATGTCTCCCTTCAAGCCCTGCCAGTGGTCCCAGACTTTTAACATCTTCTCTGGGTAAGGTGTCCCTCACTTGAGAGCAGTCTTGGCAGTCCATGACTCCTGGCTGTCTTCAAAATCATGGTCATTCACACAGAGCCACAGGAATCAATGAGGGTCTCTATAGTGCCTTCTAAGTGCTGTAAAGATATTGGGAGGGGATCCTCTATCTGTTCTTCCTGGGCAATTACACCCCAGTCCCTACTTGCCCAGCCATTGCTAGCTGCTCCAGCCAGATTCCTGCCCTCAGAATGGTCCACATGGGAAGCAGACACCAGTTTCTATGCTCCCATACATGCCACACTCCTGAGAACCCAGGCCAAGTTCTGGGTACAACTTCTCCGTGCCCCAGTCTGTCCTGAGAGGAGGAATGAAGGAAACTGCACACTCCACAGCTCCACAAGCACCCAGTGGGGCGTGAGCTGAGCTGCCCATGACCTCTGCTTGCAGGAACCCCAAATATTGGGGCCCCACTTGTTTGGCTTGTTTGGGAGGGAAATACTGCCTCAGCCAGCTTGGGTTTGGGGGAAGAGTTCCTCTCCCCTCCCTCTGCTAGAGTGACAGCACTATAGAGTAAAATCATAATATATGAATCACTTATAATCAAAACAATTCCTATGCATTATTCCATCTACCCTGCAAGAAATATTCTATTGTTACCTCCATCTTACAATGAGAAAGTTGAGACTTAAGGGAATAAGTAATTTGCCCAAGATTGCATACTCAGAAGTATGTATTAATTAGATTTGTTCTGTCACAAAGACACCTCGCAAATCTCAATGGCTTACAGCAAGGGTGGGCAAACTACTGCCAATAGGCCAAATCTAGCCCAGCACCTGTTTTTCTACAGCCCAAGAGCTAAGGATTTTTTTTTTTTTTTGAGACAGGGTCTCCGTCTGTCACCCAGGCTGGAATGCAGTGGCCTGCAGTTCACCGTAGCCTTGAACTCCTGGGCTCAAGGGATCCTCCTGAGTAGCTGGTACATGCCAGCATGCCCGGCTAATTTTTTTATTTCTTGTAGAGATGGGTCTCAGTGTGTTTCCCGGGCTGTACATGTTTAAAGGGTAAAAAAAAATAAAATAAAATAAAATAAAATAAGGAATATTTTGTGACATGAGAGAATTGTATAAAATTCTAACTTCAGTGTCCCCAAATAAAGCTTTGTTGGACACAGCCACACTTGTCTGTGTCGTATCTATGGCTGCTTTTGCATGACAGTGGCAGAGTTGAGGAATTGCAACAGAGACTGTCTGGCCCTTTACAGGAAAAGTTTGCCACCTCCTGCCAACTTTTATTTTTCCCCCTCACAGTTCTCGGATTGGCTGGGATTATCTGCAGGCTGCAGGTCGGGTTCATGTTGGCTCCGTCTCCATCATTCTGGGACCAGCAGCTACCCAGGGCATGTTCTTCTCGTGGCAGCTGGAGGGAATCAAGAGGGATGAGCAGAAACACCTGACACCACCGAAGACCGGGCTCACAGTCATGTCCTCCCATGCCCCACGTGCACTGCCCATTCTAGCGGGAGGAACTGCAAAGGCACATGCTGAAGGGCGAGAATTTATAATTCTGGCTCCAGGAGGGAGTAAAGAATTGGAAGCAAAGGCCTCATTCACCATTGTTGGGGGATTCAGGATTTGAACTCAGGACTGTCTGGCGTAAGAGTCTGTCTTTGTTCCTCTGCTACACTGACTTCTGTCCCGGGCAAACTATTAGGTGCAAGAAAAAGAAAATGGAAAAAAAGAATGCAGAAAGACTCTTCCATCGTTCTCCTCCCACAAGGGCTATTCCAGGGCATCGCCAGGCACCATCCCAACAAATCACCCTCTTCAAGTAACACACAAAAGCCAGCAACTGTAAACAAAATCAGAATGGCTTCCGAAGCCTCTGGAAAGCCTCAGCAAGTGCTCGCAAGAGCAGCATATTCTTCAGCAGCGCCGTGATTAATAACGGAATGCATAGTGGCAGGAGCTTGAAAAATTCTGAAGAGCATCATTTCAATTACCCAGCAGGCGATTCTTGGAGCGAGCTTCTCTCCCAGCCAGAATGTCGGTAAGTTATGTGTGTCTGAAAGCCCTTACAGACGAACGGAAGAAGATGGGAAAATAAAACTTTACAATTACCCCTGCGCCGGGTTTTCACCAAGGCGGGGAGGGGCAGACCCACTGCAGACCGGATCCCGTGGGCTGTGAAAGATGAAGCCTCAGAGAAGCTGGGGCCGTTGGGTGTTTGTCGTGCTGACAGTCAGGGCTGGGAGCAGCGTGGGAGACGGTGACGAATAAATGCCCAGCGTCACACAGCTGGACGGGCCTCCGGCGGCCCAGAGTTGATGCTCCACAGCATAATGAAATCGGACTCCTGCCAGGAAATCGGCAGGAGAGAGAAAGGAGATATAAAACACGGACACGCTACTCGGTCTGTAGCTGCTGTTTCTAAAGAAAGACACGAGAAGCAGAGAAATACAGTGAATAATAATATAGTGGTGCCGATATGTTGCAGAACGCGCTGGGTGGAGAGTTTCTCTGCAAGCTCCGCTGGAAATCCAGGAATCTAAGAAACAGGGGACGTGGAGAATCTTTGAATAACCACATGTCGGAAATATTGTACTTGACGAGGTGTCTTCTGGGTTCTAATCCCCCTGTATATGGTCTTGCTGAATGACACGCCAGATAAAATCAAATTTTCCTGGGCAGGTACATTTGCTTACGTATGTAGAGGAGTAAAAACTACCGTTGGTTGAGAACTTATTTGTGTCAGGCACAAAATGCTTTACAGACATGATTCTGCTTAACCCTGCCCATGAAATAGGCAGAACCCTGCCTGGGCTACACATGAAGAAACTGAGACAGGAACAGAAAGGTTCAGTAACTTGCCCAAGACAGCCCAGCTCCTAAGTGAGAGGGCTGGAGTTGAACATTGGATCTGAGTGTAGACCAGTGTTTTTCATTTGTTATACGGCCTCTTAAAAGAGTAGGTTAAGGCCGGGCGTGGTGGCTCACGCCTGTAATCCTAGCACTCTGGGAGGC
>VBSM01003215.1:717544-739202 GCA_008086735.1 Cheirogaleus medius | reverse complement strand
TTGCTGCAGGATTTTTTTTTTTTTTTGCAAGATTAAAAAGTCATCTCCCCGATTATGAATTCCCTGACTCACCTGCACATCCAACCCTCGAGGAGCTCGGCCCCACCCAGTCATCCCAGCGTGTCCTGCCTCCTCCGTCACTGTGATGAGGCTTGCGGGACTCTCCTTCAGGACCTGTCCCCCTAAGACATCACCCACTCTTTTTCCCCCAACATTCTATTATGAACATTTCCAAGTGTACAGCGACACTGAGAGTTCTGCTGTGAACACCCATGTACCCACCGTCTCGGTTCCACCATGAACATTTGGCGACTCTTGCTCTAGCACACATCCACCCATCCATCCGTCTGATTTTTGGTGCATTTCAGAGTAAATTACTGTCATCAGTACACTTCCCCTAAATAACACAGCATGCCTATCATTAGCTAGAACTCTATATTTATTTACATTTTTATCCTTTTGAAGTAAAATTTACATGCAGTGGCATGCCCAGATCCCAGAAGTACATTTGCTGAGTTTTGACAAACGTGTATCCCAAACCTCCATCACCACACAGAGCATTACCATCACCCCAGAAAGCTCCCTCATGTGCCAATCAATACCCACCTCCAACGTCCATAGGCAAAGGAGCTGTGATAATGTGCATATGACTCTGAGGTCCATGGGTCTTACCATATACTCTGTCATCTGGAAACATCCGGACTAAAAGAATGGTCAAATGACCTCATAAAGGTTTACTAAGGCACCGGATGAGGGGTAATATCTTGCAGCGTAGACGTGCTGTCCTCCAGGACGTGGTAGATCCACTAACTCGATGGCTGACACTTGGGACTGTGTCCACAAGTGCTAGGATGCATTGGTCCAGGAAGCAAGGGGAGACCCTTTCACCAACTCTGCAAACTTAGGCTTTGCTGAATCCAAGGTCTTGGTTTCTGGGGAGGTAGAGGGACACTACAATTGCTTCCACCAGGGGATACAGTAAGGGTTTTGCTAAATTTGAAACTACAACTACTACCTGGTCATTTTGGCCTCCTCATGCAAGTGGACCAGCGGGCAAAGACAGGACCTACCATCCTGGCAGGGGTAATTGATCACGCATACCATGGTTGTTGCTACGCAACGGTGGCAGGGAGGGAGACGCATGTCTAGAAACCTGAGTGTTCCCTTTAGTGTCACTAGGTGCTTCTGTTTCTTTTTTTTTTTTTTTAGAGACGGGGTCTCGCTCTTGGTCAGGCTGGTTTCGAACTCCTGACCTTGAGCTATCCACCCGCCTCGGCCTCCCAGAGTGCTAGGATTACAGGCGTGAGCCACCGCGCCTGGCCTGCTTCTGTTTCTATAATAACTGTAAATTGGCAATTTCAACAGCCAAAGGCCAATAAGGGCAAGGCAAGTAAAGACTCAAATCCCCCGTAGATGAAAGTGTGGGTCAGACCACTGGGAAATAAACCTAGACGGGCTGTAAGGATAGCAGACGGCAAGGGAAATCTAGAAAGGGCAGCGGAGGGGACAGTTGATGTGCATCAGCTTTGGCCTTGAACCAGCTGCAGCATCAGGGACTGTGGCTTGTTCCACTAACCCACCAGCACTAAGTCTGCTCAGAGGTCATGGATGGCCACCACGTTGAAGGGAGCTCTGTAACAAACTGGACTTCAAGGAGAAAGACGGGACTGGATGTGAGTGGTGCAAGGGGTGACCTACATCAGACACTTCCTTGTGTCCCTGCAGATCCTCCGCTCCAGCCACTTTCCAGGCTCTGAGCAGTTTTCTGACAACTCTGCACCCCACGCTTGCGCAACATACTTCTTGCATTTTCTTCTGGGACTTCTCCAGCACCATTGCGGGATACTCACAGAACAGGCTCAGCACTCTCATATCGTATTAGTTACCTGTTGCTGCATAACAAAGCACTCCAAAACTTAAACCAACAGCAACCCCTTATTGCCTCCCGCAGGCTGTGGGTCAGGAATTACAGGGGGCAGGGAGGGAGCTTCACTGGCTGGCTCTGCTGCAGGGTTCCTCGCAGAGGTGCGGTGAAGACGTCGCCCCGGACCACAGTTATCTGAAGGCTCCACTGAGGCTGGCTGGACGATCCCTTTCTGAGATGGCTCACTCGTGGTTGTCAAGTTGGTGCTTCTGTTGGCAAGACGTCTCAGTTCCTTGCCATGGGGACCTCTCCCTAGGGCCACATGACAGTCCCCAGGACATGGAGGTTGGTTTCCTCCAGAGTGAGTGATCCAAGGTGCAGAGCAGATGCTGCAGTGTCTTTTGTGACCTGGCCCCAGTACTTTCACTCCACTACTTCTGCAATATCCTCCTGGTCACACAGTCTGCCCTGTTGAACACGGGAGGGGACTGTCACTGGGGGCTGTCTTGGATCTGGTTGCCACACATCTGAACAACCCAAGGGTGCCAAGGACTTCATGTCTAACAAGTCAATTTGGACCCGTGGGAGACAGGAGCCAATGGGCAATGCTTCCCCTCTGCCCCTCCAGGCAGATGCTTCCGAGACATGTTTCAAAGGGTTCCTGAGAAGGTCTTGGGGAAACCAAGCACCTGTCCCTATGGCAAAATTGATGATATATTCGTCTACTGCTTTTCCTCCTCCCCTGTCCTCTCCACCCATCTTTCACTCCTGCTCCCTGGGATCACTTCCCAAGTCAACAAGCCTTTGCCTCTGGCTCTACTTACCATGTGTGTGTTTCCACGTGTGTTGGGGAGAGGGGACAGGACTCAGGCTAAGACAGCTATGTAGTATTTGTGGTTGGCTGCTTATTTATTGAGGTACAATTATATAGTAAAATGCACAGCTCTTAAGTATACTTTGGTGAATTTTTTGATAAGTGTATATACACCCATAAGACTAACACCCCAAATCAACGTATACAGTACTGCCAGCACCCTAGAAAATTCCCTTGTGTCCTTTTTGAGTCTATCTCCCCCGCCCCAGAGGCCACTGCTATTCCCATTTCCATTCCTCTAGACTAGCGTTGCCTGAGCTTGAACTTCATGTCTGTAAGTGGAGCAGACGTGCAGCATTCTCACCGTGGCGGTGGGTGAAAGACGGCTGCAAATCGTTGTCACTCCCAGTCAAGTGACAGGGTCTATTTCCCCTTCTCTTGAGTCTGGGCTGGCCCTGTGACTCGTTTTGTCGACAGAATGCCTGGGAAGTGCAGCTGAGATCGTCAAGGCTGGGACTTCGGAAATTTGCCGCTTCTACGATCCGTATTTGGGACGCTCCCTCCCAGGGTGGCACCGGTGGACGTGAGGCGGTGGCCGCAGCTGGAGCGAGCAGCTGCAGCCGGGCCAAGAAGACCCTCGGCGTGCAGGAGGGAGCTCAATGCCATGCCAGGAACATGAGACGCAGCCAACGTCAGCCTCAAGGTCATTGAGAAGCCTGGAATACGTATACTAAGAATAAAAAAGATGGGAAATATATGAGTCAAACACACAATTCAGGAAGCTAGGGAAAAAGACAAGGAAAATCTAAGGAAAATGGAATAAAAGGGACTATAAGGTAAAAGCAAAAATTCTTGAAATAGGAAACAATAGAGAGCATCAATAAAACAAGCTTTTTTTCTTTGAAAAACTGATGAAGAAAAGAAAAACTGTCACCAACAAAAGATAAAAGACAAATAAACAATGTCAAGAGTGAAAAAGGGGCCTTATCTCCAGACATAGCAGGGATTTTTTTATTATACATAAATACTGTTAACAACTTTATGTCAATGTATCTGAAAATTTAGATGAAATGGGCAAGTTTATAAATGCATATAAATTACTAAAATTACTCAAGGATAGAAAACCTGAATTAAAAAATTAACATTAAAGAAAATGAATCACAATCCATAAGTCTCCTCATCCCCCCAACTCCCAAAACACCAAGGAACAGATAATCCTTATCTTAAAAAAATTGTGTTTTAGTAAAAAAAAAGGGGGGTGAGAGGGAGGAGAAGGACTCCTCAGTCTAATCTAAAACCCAAACTGGATAAAGGTAGTTTCCTGAGAAGGGAGAAATAAAGGCCAGCTCACGTATGAAGGTATTAGTAGATGCAAAATACCTAAATTAAATAACAATAAATTTAACTCAGCAGATATATAATAAAATTTATCATGCTTTATGCCAGGAATACAAAAACAATACATCATACTATCTCTTAGTGTTGTTCATATTAAAGGAAAACAGCTATTATATGTGGCCATCCTCAATAATCAGAGAAAAAAGAAATTCAACAATATTCACAGTCATTTTTTATTTTAAAATACTCTAACAAACTAGAACTAGAAAGGAACTTTCTTACTTGATAACCAGGATTCATTAAAGACCTACCATAAATATACTTAATGCTGAAATTTTAGAAACAGTGGCATTAAAATCCTAAGTAAGACAAGAATGGCCCAATTTCTTTTCAACATTGTACTAAACATAGTAGCCGATACAAAAAAAGAAAATGAAGTTTGAGCATTTGAAAAGACAAAGCTGGCTTATATAACTACCCACATAGAAAATCCAGAAAAATCTACAAACTATTAGAATTAATAATAGAACTCAGTAAGATTGCTAGGTTTCAGATAAATATAAACATATAAACAGTGGTACCTCTGTATTAGTAATAATAATGGACGCGTGTACTGTACAAAATACTATAGATGCATAATAACTGATAAAACCAAAGGACATTTTAACTTAAAAAATAAGATTCCATTAACAATAAGGATATATTCAGAAGGAGCACTCTATATAAAAATTTTTAGGCTGGGCATGGTGGCTCACGCCTGTAATCCTAGCACTCTGGGAGGCTGAGGTGGGAGGATCGCTCAAGGTCAGGAGTTCGAAACCAGCCTGAGCAAGAGCAATACCCTGTCTCTACTAAAAATAAAAAGAAATTAATTGGCCAACTAAAAATATAGAGAAAAAATTAGCCAGGCATGGTGGCACGTGCCTGTAGTCCCAGCTACTTGGGAGGCTGAGGCAGGAGGATTGCTTGAGCCCAGGAGTTTGAGGTTGCTGTGAGCTAGGCTGACGCCATGGCACTCTAGCCTGGGCAACAGAGTGAGACTCTGTCTCAAAAAAAAAAAAAAAAAAAAAAAAAAAAAAAAGATTCCATTAACAATAAGGATATATCCAGAAGGAGCAATCTCTATAAAAATTTTTAAACTTAAACTTTAAAAAATGAGACAAAAAAATAAATATGTACAATAAAACTCCTAGAATATATGGGACGCTCGTATAGAGAACCTAAAACAACTTTTTGAAGGATGTGAATGAGTAGAGAGACACTCCATATCCACGCAAGGGAAGACAATATTATATGGGTATCAATTCCCCCCAAAGTAATGTAAAAATTCAGTGCAATCCCAATCAAAAATCCAATAGAGCTTTTCACGAAACTTGACAAGATGATTATAAAATTCATAAGGAAAAGCAAAAGACTAAAAATAATGAAGACATTTCAGACATGCGGAATAATGAGAGATATTCATGAGCAACTGCTCAGAATAGCAGCTGGGAGTTAGCGCCTTGCTTTCGTGGGATGCCCCATCCCCCAGGCTGTGGAGGTGTCAGGTCAAAAGGGGTCAGCCGGGCTTTAGGGACCACCACAGATGGGACAGACGGGGTCTTCTCTGTGGTCTCCATTTCGTCCTCACAATAGGTATATTCCTTCCATTGGTTAATAATCCCCAAGGACAGAAAAGAAAGCATTCCACATAGAGATTCAGAAAATGGAGGTTGGGAGTTACTTCCTCTGGAAAGAGAGTTCTAGAAGTTGCAGTTAAAGTTTTCAGATGGAAAGAGAACAAGAGGGAAGAGAAAGCACAAAGCAGTGTGGAAGGGAATCAGGGCAGATCGGAGACTGACCCCTTAGGAGTTTGCCTTTGGGACGTCAACCAAGCATTAAGTCAGGGTCACAATCCTGCTGCTCTTGGCCTTGAAATATCCAAGGGATGTTTTAAAAAATTAACTGGGAGGTTATGAGGCCAAAATGGCCTTGGATTCCTATGTAAGCAAACCAGAACCCAAATCCACGTAAACAGCAAAACGAAACTTAAGATTAACCAATCAGAAACCGCCAGCTAACCTCTAACCAGGGACTTTAAGGCGACTATTCAACTTTAACCAATCAAATATTTTCTTATAAAAATTTTCCCCTTGCGCCCCCTCAGTGGAGTCCTGAACCCCCTTCGGTTTGGTGCTGCTGTTTGGTTCATGAACCGCTGTTTGCTCAAGTAAACCCTTTATGTCTCGATGTGCCTAAGTTTATCTCTTAACAGTGAGTTGGGTGCTGATGCTGTGACACTGGGGGACCCATGCCAGTCACCTCTGGATAGAGGCTTTCCAGAAACTTCACTGAGTGCTTACGCTTTACCGCACACTGTGGCAGGTGCAGGGGACACAGGCGTCCCTAACCAGTGGGGTGACACGCAGGCCTGAGCATAGCTGGGAGACCGCACGGCGTGGCGGAGCCACAGTGCGGTCCAGGGCACGAGGGGGCGCCCCGCTCCCTGCATGGGACCAAATGATAATTTTCAACCAGTTGAAATGTAAGATAAACCTGTAGATAATTTTATTCAACTCGTTAGTTAATGAGGGAACCAATAAGCTGTGAAGACCAGTTAAAAGGAGAATTTGAAAATCGACCGTATACAGAGGAACCAGGAACACGGGGACAAATTTGCTAATAGATGCAAAGCTGGGCAGTGTCCTATAGGGCAAAGAAATGTCATGCCTAATGTCATCTGTTCTAGAGGACAGAGCCAATTGTATCTCTGCGGACAAAATCCATTTGCCTTGCTGGGGACAAGAATTATTTCAGTTTCCTACTATTTAACGTCTCCCCTTTTAGAGTTGTGAAGTAGCCTCGCCGACAGAGAGGCAAGCCAAGGGACGGACTCCTGTGAGCACGTGCAATCCCAGAAACCGGCTCCACTCTGAGAGCACGTGGGATCTTTGGCCCATTTCCAAGTCTTGGACAAGTTCTCCTGGCAGGGGACTAGCTCAGTCTGTTCACACGTGCGGGACCATCTAGGGCTGCAGTCCCCAATCCCCGGTCCGTGGCCCGTTAGGGACTGGGCTGCAGAGCTCCACCACCCCCTCTCTCGGCTCCCATCCATGGAAAGATCGTCTTCCATGACAGCAACTGAGCAAGTGAAGCTTTATCTGTATTTACAGCTGCTCCCCATCGCTGGCATCATGGCCTGAGCTCCATCCCTCCCACCCCCCATCCATGGAAAAATTGTCTCCCAAGAAACCGGCCCCTGGTGCCAAAAAGATTGGGGACCGCTGATCTGGGGCATCTCAAATCTGGCACACCAGAATCACCCAGGGAGCTTCTAAACATGCTGATTCCCAAACCACAACCCACACCCATGAAATCAGAATCCCTGTGGGTAGTGCCTGGCTGCAGAATCTTTTAAAGCTCCCAAGTGACTCTGATGTGCACCCACAGCTGAGAAGCAAAGGCTGCCTGCTCCCCACTCCCACCTTATCCTCCCCCTTGCTGGGCTTCCTTCGTGCCTTGGGGGTGGGGGTTGCTGCAGCCTCCTCGGGCTCCGGACGTGTCCCTAGTATTTTGCAGAAGTGATTGACGGGGGGGGGGGGGGGGGGGGGGGGGGGGGGGGGGGGGGCAGGACAACGCTCCTTACAATGCCCCTTTTCCGGAAGTCCCAAGAGATGGCATCTTTTGAAAGGGTTTTGCTCCAGGACATGGAAGGAACCCACAGCTTGAGAGCAACTAACGAGGAGGAATCTATCAGCCTCAGAAAATTGTTTCCTGGCTGTCCCACAGAGTGACAGTAATCACAGAGGCCTCTTAAAGTGCCCGGCTAAATAAATAGGTTTAATAGTAGTGAACCAGCTGCCAGCTCGGAAGCTCACAGCCACCATGTGGGTGGACTTTGGGGCTGCGTCTCGATCGATGCCCCACTCACGCCCCGCTAGAGCGTAAACCCAGGCACCGTGAGGAGAGGCTTCCGCTCTGGATCCTTCACCAAGAGGGTGATGGCAGATGTCCCTTTCAGCCACCAGGTGTGTGTTCAGCCTAGGGACAGCGGCAGCCACAAAACTCCCCAGGCTCCCCAGCCCGACCCTGAGGAGCGGCCCCAGGGAAAAGGCTGGGAGGATAGGACTGGCCATTACTGGAACTGGCCAGATTTTCTGGCAGACAAAACCCGGAGCAAGTTGATGGGCCAGAAACGGGGTTTGGGGAGTAGGAAGCAATCAATGGCTGATTTGGACTTGGCCACTGGGATGACCTCAAGGGCATCATCACTGATTGCAGCAGACCATGGGGCAGTCAGGGAGTTGGAAGCGTAAAATTTTTACCCTGTTTCTTGTTTGCTGGGTGACCTCAAGCAAGTCACGTAACCTTTCTGAGCCTTTAAAAAAATAAGCAGAATAATACCTCATTCCCAGGTTTGCTTTGAAGTTAAACGACATGATGTATGTGAAAGCACAAAGCTAGGCACCTAGCCAGCCGAGCTGGTAATGTGAGTTTCCCTCCTCCTTCCTCCATTCCTTCATATCCAAAGAGTTAAGGGATTGGACCTGGGGAGACAACAGTCCTAGATCTGCACCGTCCAATGTGGCAGCCACGAGCCCCTCGTGGCTACCGAGCACTGAAATGTGGCCAGTGTGAATTGAGAGGTGCCGTGAGCATAAACCTCACACTGATTTCTAAGACTTAACACAAAAGATGTAAAATTTCCCTAATAATTTTTATATGATTATATGTTGACATGATCATATTTTTTTGTCTGTTAAACTACATTATTAAAATTAACGTCACCTGTTTCCTTCTTTCTTTCTTTTTTAGCCAGGGCCTCACTCTGTCATCTGGGCTAGAGTGCAGTGGTGTGATCATAGCTCACTGTAACTCAAACTCCTGGGCTCAAGTGATCCTCCTGCCTCAGCCTCCGGAGTAGCTAGGACTACAGTCACATGCTACCATGCCTGGCTAATTTTTTTTAGTTTTTATAGAGACAGGGTCTCTCGTTATGGTACTCAGGGTGGTCTTGAACTCCTGGCCTCAAGTGATCCTCCCACCTCCGCCTCCCAAATTGCTGGGATTATAGGTATGAGTCACCGCGCCCGGCTTCTTTCTATTTTTAATGTGGCTACTAGAAAACCTACAATGAGTGTGTGGCCTGCGTTCTATTTCTATTGGATGGGGCTGCCCTGGATAGAATCAAATGATCCATCCCAAAAGCCATGGTGTGGGCTCCTGATGGGGTCCCAGAGCCTATGGTGTTGGGGCTTTTCTGAAAAGGGAAAAGCAGTAACTGTTTAGCCAGGTCACCCCAGAGGCTCCTATCTGCCCCCCTGGGAGAGCTGTCAATTCTTCTGAGCCTTCTAAGTGCTTTACATTAATCCCCACTGAATCCTCAGAAGTTCCATGAGATGATAAATTACTATTCCTGTGTTGTGGAAAAGGTAACAGGCAAGAGGTTAATAAACCTGCCTTGGAGAGAGCGAGTGAGCTGGAGAGCTGGTATTCCTACTGGGGGACTGAGGCCAGGTCTGCTCTCCTCCGGTGCTCCAGTCTGGACGCGGCCCTCCAAGTTCACCTGTCGGAAGCTGAATGCCCAAGGCAACAGCGCTGGGAGGCAGGTCTGGCGGAGGTGATCAGGGCACGAGGGCCCTGACGAAGGCATTAACGTCGCTATAATAAGGGCTTTGGGCTGGCTCTAAAACGCCAGGGCAGGACACTGTCCTCCCAGAACAGGGCACGTGCTGCAGTGTCAGCACAAAGGTTCACACTTCCCGTGACACCGTGGCAGTCAAACCTCAGGACTCCCCAGCCTCAACAGCAGGTGGTGGGTGCACAAGGCAGCCCTTGCCAGCTTCTGCCAAAGCCCCTCAGCCTCCGAGTGAGGACGCCCAGAGCCACCCAGAGCAGGGACAGGGCTCTGCCAGCGGCCTCCTGGGCCTGCCTGAGCCGCTCCACTAGAAGGGGCTAAAGAGTTTTCATTAGCACGAGCGGAAATCACTCAGCCAGGCAGTGCTCTGAGCTTTCTGAGGACTGTTTCCTCCTCTTAATCACAAGTTCTGCAAGATACGTCCCTGCATGATGAGACTGTTTGTTAAATCAGAGTCAAATGTCCCATAAATCACTTGATCACTCCCAGTCTGCAGAGGTCCTGTCACAGGTGTGCATGTGCCCAGCGTTCAGAGGGGACGCTTGAAAAGAAATACCCTTCGCAGACATCATCTCGAAGTCCCAGCTAATGCCTGGCCCTTCACCCTCTAGCCTTCCGACACCCTGTGACGTGTTTGCGGCAGACACATGGTCACCTCCCAGTAGCCACTGTTCCCTTCTGGGCAACAGGAACACCCAGTGTGGCGTCCCCCCGAGCCCCGCTGTCTTTCTGTGTCCTGACCTAGAAACAGAGTGACCTGACCACCCTGTGTCCGGCCAGCTGCATGTTTCCCCTGCAGACTTGACCCCAAGCCGGGGCCTTGCACATTCCCAGGCACTGATGACGCTGTTTAGGTTGTTGATGGAAACACTGAACGATCTAGCACACCTAGAAACCAGCCCCTGCCCTGAGCCAAATTCCTGCAACCCTCCTATAATAAACTCCACACCCCGACCCCCACTGTGGGCACACCTGGGCAGAACATCTCTTTTCTCGATTACCGGCTTGAGGATGCCGAAGCCCTCTGTGCATAAGGGCCCCTAATAAATGCTCTGGACTCACCACCTGGGCGCTTAGCGCGTCTCTCTTTGGAATCCTGACCAGACCATCTTGGGAGGTTTGGGGCATTTCTTTTCAGGAAGTCCCCTGCTGCCACTTTGGGGGTGACTCTAGCCACAGTTCACCTGGACGGAACACCCAGGTGAAAGCTACACCTTCCAAACTCCCTTGTAGCAAGGTGGACAAACCAAGGTGCTGGCAGGGCTGGCTCCTTCTGGAGGCTCCAGGTGAGAGTCTGTTTCCTTGCCTTGTCCAGCCCCACTCCCTCTGCCTCTGCCTCTCCCTCTCTCACTCCTTCTGCTTTTGTTCTCACCTCCCCTCTCTATCTCCCACCCCCTGCCTCCCTTTCATAGGGAGGGACCCTGTGGTTACACTGAGCCCACCTGAATAATCTGGGATAATCTCCCCTTCTCAAGGTCCCTAACTTCATCACATCTGCAAAGTCCCTTCTGCCGTGTAAGGTGACATATTCACAGGTTCCAAGGGTTAGGGTCTGGACATCGTTGGGGGATTATTCTGCCAGCCCCGGCCATCATCCTTTTCCTCCCACACCCGCCATTCCACTGTCCCTCGCGGCCTTGCCGATGAGGTCGACTGAAGAAGGCTTTGGTCTTGGAGTTCCCAGATGAGAGCCAGCACCAGACTCGAGCTCAGATATGTCCCACCTTCAGGGGACACGTGTCACATCTCCCCCAAGATCTCTCTCACCACATCCTCTCTGGCGGCAGCGCGGGATGGGCTGGCAGGTGTGCGGCTGGCCAGGTCTGAGATGCAGATCTCTGCTGCCTGCAGCCCTCCCCAACTCCGGGGGACTCTCCTGGGGTCACCCCCTTGTCTTGGGGGGGGCAGGGCAAAGGTGATTCTGCAAATCTTGTCTTCCCCACGAGGCGAAGGATGCTGACAATGTCCCACCTTCAGAGAGAACCGCCCCACTCAGTGGAGACCAGATGTGCTCATCAAAAGATGCGGAACAAACAGTGTACAGGATGACGTGTCGGGTAAGTACAGAGAATTGGCACTAATGAGCGTCCACGAAGAAGCCATCATCACCTGGGCCTGAGCTGGCTTCGGAGGACAGGTGTGCTCTGCCGAAGTGGTCATGCCTGGAGCGTCTGGAAGCTGAGAGATCACAATGGCCGGAGCAGGGTGTCTGTGTGGGGACAAAGCTGTGGAAACAGGAGGTCCCATTAATGGGCTGGTGGAGTTGGGCTCTGGGGGCTCGAATGCCGAGTAAGCTCTGAAATAACACACACGGACAGCGGTGCGTCGCAGATGTCCCCCTGACTGCAACGAGGCGAGAGGACCCATGGCAGGTGAAGGTTGTCCCGGCCTCGACTGCGCTGGGCGAGTGGACTATGCAGCATTTCTTCGCACACCTGTCCACGGTTTGACTCGCTGGGGCGCACGTGGGATTTGCGGGGTTTTGTTTATTTTCTAATGAAGTAGAAATGGAAAAGGAGGATGAAAGCAGTTTTGGGGCTTTACCCTGCAGGTCAGGCTGAGCTCCGGAGAAGACCTGCCACGGGCGGCTCTGGCTCGTTTCTGGCCCCACCTGTGGTCAGAAGCACCACCAACAGCCACCACCAGGGGGCACAGGTGGGACCACGGAGTAGCCTACTAGAGTCTTCACCTGCCCGGTACACCTGCATCCCTGCTGCCTTTGGAAACCGTCCTTCTCCGGCTCCAGGTGGTTCTGATAGGGATGGCAAAAAACAGAACAAGCGTCTCCTGGGCGCTCCAGCTCAGGGAAGGCCCCGTCCCCACCATGAAACTCATGCAGTGGTGCCCGTGGCCCGAGGGACACGCAAGGCTGGAGGCTCCTCTCCGGGAAGACCCGGTTTCTGCTCCCACCGGGCGAGCCCAGTGCCTGCTGAAAGCCACTGTGATGTTTCCAAACCTGTTTGTGCCAGTTAGACTTATTATATAACTACATGATGTAATTATTATGTAAACTAATGAAATAGGATAAAACAAAACAGAATTGTTGTTCCTGCCCCAAAACAAAAATCTAAGTTGAATATTTTGGAGTGAATAAAGCTAAAAAGACTTATCATTGTACTGGACGTGAGCAAGACAGCTCTTAAGAGATTGAGGGGGGCAGAGGTCATAAAAACCCAAACGAGTTTGCTCTCATGTTATTTTGCAAGCGTCTTTAAGACCCGAGAAAGAGGAGCCAGGCGCCTGTAATCCCAGAGACCTGGGAGGCTGAGGCAGGAGGCTTGCTTTAGCTTGAGACCACTGTGGACAACATAGCAAGATCCTGTCTCTTAACAAAATGGGGTTCTGATATACGCTACATCGTAATGAACCCAGCAAATTTTATACTCAGTGAAAGGAGCCAGACACAAAAGGCCACGTATTATACGATTCATTTATTAATATATGAATGTCCAGAAAAGGCAAATCCACAGAGGTCAGAGGTTAGCAGGGGCTCGGGGGAGGGGAGTGGGGAATGACTACGAATGGACACAGGGTTTCTTTATGGAGTGGTGAAAACATCTTGGAACCAGATAGACTTGGGGGTTGCACAACATTTGAATATACTAAACGCAAAACACTGAACTGTATACTTTAAAATGGTTAAAATGGAAAATTTTTGTTATGTGGTTTAAAAAAAGAAAAGTCTCGTTTGCTGCTCTGCTGCTCTCTGCACTTGCACCTGTCAGCTGCCTTCGAGCCAGAGCTGACAGCCCCTTTTTCCTTACAGGTTTGCCCCGGCGATATCCCCCCAGCCCACCCCCACTCCGTTCCTTGCACCTGTTTAACATCCAGTCCTCCTGAGAACGCCCCCGTGGAGACCCTCCTGCCTTCCTCCCTGGGAACAGTGTTAAACTGTCTGGATAGAGGTACATTTTTCCAACAGCTCAGCTGAATTCCACTGCAGTGTTTCTAGCCTTGGGTTCAATATCGAGCTTTCCTCTAAACCTCTGTTTCCCCAGGGGCTGAGGGGTGTGTCCGACTTTATCCAGGGATCCCTTTCAGGGCCTGATCATAGGACGGTAGACCTGGAGAGAGCCCTGGACGGTGTCCTATGCCTTCTCATCTGCTCTGTGGGCCTGAAGGGTCTCCAGAACCCCGCAGCAGACCTCTGGGACTAGGGGTACTCCAGGCCTCAGGGGCCTGTCCTGTCCACCAGGGCACTGCCTAGTTTATCAGACATGTGAATATTCTTTATTATTTTTTAAAATAAGTGTTAGCATACCAAACAATATTGTTCTGCACTTTGCTTTTTTTTCTTCACTTAAAAATGTATCTGGGAGGGTGGGTCTTCTAACCACTTCCTCATTCTTTGTGTGTGTGCATGCTAAAATACATACTACATAAAATATGCCATTTTAACCATTTTTTTAACTAGAAAAATTTTTATTGTGGTAAAATCTACATAACATAAAATAAAACTTACCATTTTAACCATTTTAAATGTATAGTTTTGGGCATTCAGTACATTCACAATGTTGTGCAACCATCACGACTGTTTCCACAACTTTTTTGTCAGCCCTAACAGAAACTCTATAACCATTGAGCAATAGCCCCTCATTCTCCGCTTCCCCCAACCCTGGAACCTCATACCGACTTTGTCTCTATAAATGTGCATATTCTAGATATTTCATATGAATTGAATCATGCAATATGTGTCCTTTTATATCTGATATATTTCACTTAGCATGTTTTAAGGTTCATCTATGTTTGTAGCATGTATCACAACTTCATTTTTGTCAGCTAGGTGCGGTGGCTCACACGTGTAATCCTAGCACTCTGGGAGGCCGAGGTGGGAGGATCACTTGAGGTCAGGAGTTCAAGACCAGCCTGAGCGAGAGTGAGACCCCCATCTCTACTAAAAATAGAAAAATTTAGCTGGGCATGGTGGCGCATGCCTGTAGTTCCCACTACTCGGGAGGCTGAGGCAGGAGGATTGTGTGAGTCCAGGAGTTTGAGGTTGCCGTGAGCTAGGCTGATGCCACGGCACTCTACTCAGGGCAATGTCTCAAAAAAAAAAAACCACTTCATTTTTTTGGCTGAATAATATTCTATTGTATGAACAGAGCACATATTTATCCATTCATCTGTTGATGGACATTGGGTTGTTTCCACCTTTTGGCCATTGTGAATGATGTTGCTATGAGCATCAGTGTACCAAGATCTGTTTGAGATCATATCACAAGGGCAGAGTCTCATCTCCTGCAATAATCCCTTCTCCAAGGAAAGGCAGGAGAGCCAACCCTTGGACTTTGACATCCTGCCACAGTTTCTGTTATCATCCTGCCATGCCAAGAAAGAATCGAGGGGATGCAGCAGTGCCCTGTTAATTTGGCTATAGCCATAAACCTTCTTCACCTCCTAAATAAAAAGCCTGAATACCTGGTTCTCTCTGTCAACATTTTCTACCTCCACATCTGTGTTTGGCCCTTTTTCTGCCTAGGAAAAAGTAAATAAACTTCTCTCTATCCTAATCTTTGTTTGGAGAAATCTTTCTGAAAACCCACAGGCACTAGCTCTCACACCCTAACATCTCCATTTTCAATTCTTTGGGGCGTAGACCTACAGTGGAATTGCTGGACCATATGATAATTCTATGTTAACTTTTTGAGGAACTTCCAAGGCATCTTTCACAACAGTTACACAATTCCCCACCAGCCATGTATGTACATTCCAATTTCTCCACATCCTCCCCAACATTTATTATTTTCAGGTGTTTTTTAATTATCACCATCCTAATAGGTATGAAATGGTATCGATTTTGATTTGCATTTCCCTAATGACTAATGATGTGAGCATCTTTCCATGTAACCACCAGCCATTTTTGTACTTGTTCTTTGGGTAAACGTCTATTCAAGTCCTGTGCCCAATTTTAAATTGGTTGGTTTTTGTTTGTTTTTTTTTTTGTCTTCTTGTTGAGTTTTAGGAAGTTTACCTGTTTTAACTACTGGATTTCTGAATAATGTTGCATCTAAAAAAGAATTTCACTGCTAAATAAGGCTTGGGAGGGAGTCTGGCCCCTTAATCTCACTGATGGAAAACAGACAGAGACCCCTGAGGTCAAGACCACACAGTACATAGAAACAGAGTCCAGGCCCCGGCGGATGCCTCACCTCCCCCAACATCCCCTCGGGACCTCGAGTGGGCACTGGCCAGGTGCCAGGCTCTGTGTGAGATGCTGGCGCCCCATGCCAGTGAGGCCTGGTTCTTGCTCTGCTCTGTGGGTCTCAGTCTGGGAGGGGAGGTGGAGAAGGTGGAAGGCCCTCCGAGCCAAACAAGCAGCACGTGCAAAGACAAATCCCGACCTTCGAGACTCAGCTCGACAGCCCTTTCCTGTGGAGAGATGAGGCTGTGCAGGCATGAGTGGTGGGGACATGGTGAGAAGGGAACCTGCGGCTGGGGAAGGGAGAGAGAGGGGCGGCAAAGGAGGATAGCCTCTGAAGGGCTTGGATGCCGATCAAGAAGTTGGGGGTTTTAGCCTGGAGACCCCAAGTCACAACTTCTAAGGCCTTCTGGGACCGCAAGTACCATGCATGTGGGGAACACCCGGTGCAACACAATAGGGGGTGCAGGGGGCCTGTGGGTAACCAGAGAGCTCAAGCCCTGCCTGGCCGCATGAACAAGCCCAAACGCTGTGTGGGTCGGACCAGGCCCTCGGGCCGGCGGCGCCTGCAGAAGTACGAGCCCCACGACTTAAGGGCGGATGACTGAAGTAGAATGCTTTTAAGCCAAGGAGGGCGGTGACCCGGTGCCTTGCATGGTTCTGGCATTTCCACAGCCCCAGCAAAGTCTCCCTTGGTTGTGGGTCAGACCCGGAGTAAGTCTGCTGCCCAAACTGCTCCCTCTGCCCCTGCGACACTGAGCTGCCGGGACCCATCGGGTGCCGTCTGTTGGCGGGATGAGCTCTCTGACAGGCAAAGTCGGCCTCGGCCCCTCCCCGGGGCGCAGACCCAGCGGGGCCGGGAGCAGAAGCACGCGGGTGTGAGCCCCTCCGCCACTTCCCCGCCAAGGGCGCCCAGCACGCGCGGTCCCTGCACCTGCTCCCCGGGGACCGGGACCGGTGGTGAGGCGCAAAGGGACGAGCCCCGCACGGCTCCCGGCACCCAGCAGGCTCTCAAGAGATGGGATGTCCCTTCTGCTTCCCTCGCGCTAGGGCCCTCCCCTCCGGCCCAGGCGCTCGTCTCCATTAGTCAAACGTCCGCCTGCGTCCCCTTTAAGACCGCCTTGGAGGACCAGATTCAAAGTCGAGGGCGGCCCTCTAGCTGCTGTCTCTATGGTAAGTCGCCCTCGCTTCCGGCCGGAAGTGTATGAGCGGAAGTGCTTCCGTGCAGGAGGATCGGCAGAGAGTGGAGACCTGTGCTTTGTTCTGTCCGAGGGGAACCCGCTCTCGCCTCCTGCTGGTCGCCGATCCCCGGCCTGCAGGACGACGCGGGGCGGCCGCAGCTTCTCCTGCCACCCGGCCCTGCCTGTAGAGATGTTAACGGAGCTCCGCCGGGGGCGGGAGGCGCTGACCCGGAGACCGGAGATCCTCCTCGCGGGGCCCGGGTCTCCAGGGCCCGCTCCTCCCTTAGCAACCCGGGATGGGACGGGGGGAGACAAAGGGAACTTGGGCCGCACGCGGCCACCGAAGTTGTAGTGCGAGGCTGTAAGGAGGCGCTGTGGCCTGCAGAAGAGCCTCGGGGTCCCAGGCCGCCTTAGCTCGGGTTTCTGGGGCTCTGGTAAGCATCGAATGACTTATCCTTTTACTCTTTTCCCCCAGGGTTTCCGCAGAAAATGAGAAGTATCCATTCCCCGACGGTTGGCTGAAGCTATGCGAAGATTATATCCTGCTCCGCGTTGGTGCGAGCATTCGGAGCGACCTCGATTTGGGGAATCCAGGTGTGTCAAGTGTGGAGCCAAAGTGTGCTAAGGCAGACGGTCTGGCGAAAGGCTCCTGTGTTGTTGAACCCGCCCAGTTGTGGGTGCAGCCTTGTACCAGGCAGCCCAACCCTGACCTAAAGAAAATTCCCAGAAGTCTTTCCTGGGATTTGAATTTGCAGTAACAGGTGTGAGCATTCTAGCAGCAGTTTGATGATCATGTATGATACTGCAAACAGGACCTGTGCTGAAAGAAGGAAAGTTAGTATCAGAGAGCAGGTAGTTTTTAAAACTTGTTGATGTTATCTGTTTCATGCAGTAAATATTTATTGATGCTTTGGCCAGGCACCATGCTAAGTGTTATGGATACAGAACTGAACAAAACAGTCATGGCCCTTGTTCTCAGGCAGCTACAGCCTAGGCAGGGAGACAAGGTTAATTGATCACACTTAAGAGGGTGTAATTCAAGCCAAGGTGAATGCTATGAAGGAAGGCACAATCCTGTAAGAATTTGTATCACAAGGAGACTAGAAGGCTTTCCTGAGGATAGGGCCCTTGAGCTGAACTCTGACAGATGAGTAGGAGTTTGCTGGGAAGGCCAGGGACAGGGACAGCACGTGCCTAGTGGCTGACGGGCTGGTGAAGGAACTGAAAGTAGGCCATTACAGCCCAGAAAGCAAGGTGGAGAATGGTGTGGAATGAAGTGCAAAAGGTAGGAAAGGGCCAGACCACACAGAGTCTTGTGGCTCAGGTAAGGATTTTGGTCTTTGCCCTGATAATAGTGGAATAGCATTGTGGGTTTTAAACAAGACAACGTGCAAAAGTCCGTAATTTGAAAAGATCACTGTGTACAGAACAGTGTTGTTGAACCAGAACTTACTGCAGCGGTAGAAGTCATCTGTACCTGCACCATCCAGAGCAGCCAAAGACACATGTCACTGAGCACTTGCAGTGTGGCTGGAGTGACGAAGGGGCCAGATTTTTAATTTTAACTTAAATTTAAATAGCTACACATGGCTAGTGGCAGCTTTGTTGGACAGTGTGGGTCTAGAGCACATTGGAGGGAGTGGCCACACCTTTGTGGGAATCATGGCCTAGAGAGAGATCCCTTTGCATCTCCTGCACCTCCTCCTTTCTAGGATAAAGGCGGAGTCCTCCTTGGAAATCATGTTAATTTCTCCTCAGAGTCTCAAATAGTAGCTGTTTGTGGATTTTTTTTATTTTTTAAGGTGGAGTCTTGCTCTGTCACCCAGGCTGGAGTGCAGTGGCTTGATCATAGCTCACTGCAGCCTTGAACCCCTGAATTCATGGTATCTTCCTGCCTCACCCTCTGGAGTAGCTAGGACTACAAACATGCACCATCAGAACCACACTTGGCTAATTTTTTAAAAATCTTTTTAGAGCTGAGGTGCTACTGTGTTGCCCAGGCTGGTCTCAAACTCCTGGCTTCCTGCATCTTCAGCCTCCCGAGTCGCCAAGATTACAGTGGTGAGCAACAGCGCCCAGCAAGTTTATGGAATTTTTAATGTTTATTTCCTTGGCTGTGGTTTTGCCTGTTCTTTAATGAAGCAGCATTCTTGCTTTTGTCTTTGCCTGTTTTGTTGTCGGTAAATAGATTGAGAGGTGACTTCGTCAGTGCATTTAATGGTCAAAGCATTAAGTCATATGCCTTGGAGAGAATTTAAGGAAAAGTATGGACCCTGGAGTTAGGGGTTTCAAATCCAACAAGGTAGACAACAGTGAATGCTGCAGTACAAGAGGAAGGAGCATTTTCAGTGGGACTCTCAGGGAAGGCGACCCTGTGAGGGAAGCAGAAGCAAAGGCCATTTCCAGCTGATGAAGCATGTGACAAAGGCAGGAAGCATGAGAGTGCTTGGGAGGGTGTGGGGAGCTCAGGTGGGAGCCGTATTGGGGGAATACGTGGCTACAGGGAAGAGAAGGCACATGAAGTCGAAATATGTAGGCTGCGGCTGGGTTGTAGGGGCTTTGAATGTCAAGAGTTCTGGTGGCTTTGTAACCGGCAGGTTCTGAGGCCACAGGTGGTGGTCTGTGGTCTACTGATAACATCCTGGAGAGAGGTGGGGTAGGAAGTCCCTGTGATAGTCTTGAGTAGGAGGTGACCAGCCTTTGCTCTGGCAGTGCCGTGAGATTTGGAAGGATGAGGGGGAGGTAGATGCAAGGTCCCCATGGGGCAGAATCCCAGGACACCTTCCACACTGTGTTCTGGGTAGAAGGTGGACTTAGATTTTGGAGAGTATTTCATGGTGCTAATGGTTTTACATATTCAGACCTGGTAAAGTAGAATCAAAGCTGATGAAATGTCCTTTCTTTGCAGGTCAGTTTACTGGAAGATTTGTATGTGTGCTGCCTGGAAAGCCGATTCCGTTTCTGCTGGTTCTCTGTGCCTGGAATGGGATTGTTTTGGCTTAGCACCTGCCAGGTCTGTTTGGTCAGTTCCTGACTGCATACTTGTTGAGTGTTGGCCTGCTTAAGACCCTATTTTGTATGGATACAAATAAACGGAGTTGGACCCCTAGATGACTTTTTACACTGTGGTTTCTGTGCCCAGTGGCCACGTGTCTGAGTGTGTAGCCTCTACTGAGACACACAGTTGGCAACGCTGTTTCCAGCTATTTTGAAAGAGTGACTTCCAGGGCCACTCACACAGTCCTGTGTTGGAAAAGTGCTCAGGAGGGGGCCTGGGGCCCAGGAGCACTTTAGACCTGTTAGCCCATTGTCCTTATTGTCATTTACATATTTTTCTCTGACTTTCAGAGCAGTTTTAGCATCTTTAGCTGTGAAATTTTCTTGGGGGCTGCAGCATGGCAAAGTTTTGGGGTCATAACAGGTGCTATTTGCTGCAGGAAGACACCTACCCCTCCCAAGGTAGGAGAGCTGGGGAGGTGGAATTTATCAGAGGCCATCAGTTTTTTACTGTCTTAGTTTGCATGTTTGGGCCACTCACGGAAGCATCCACCCCACAGTAAACAGTTACCTACGTTCTCCTCTACGTGCTTGTCTGTAGAGGGAGAATGTGTATTGCCTAAATTAACATATTGTGTTAAGATGTGATATGTACTGGAAAAAATAATATGAATTGATGTTTCTGGAATAAACCACTTTGATGCCCAGTTACCAACTCATTCATCTATGTGGTGTTTTTCCTGTATGCAGAATGTCGGCCTCCTCACCGTGGCTGTAGGGTGCCTTGACTGTCCTCAGAATGTAGGACTGTTCTAGCAGCTGTGGCTTCCTGTGTGCCAGGTTCCTCGGGGAGTTGGTTTGGTCTTGGTTTGGGAGTTTAATCGGGCACCCTGGATCCTGGGCCCCACTGAGCAGTAACGTCTTACAGCATGAACGCAGTTCGTATTGGTAGAGCTGTTTGTAACTGCGAGAGCTTTCCTCTTAACCCGGGGAGGGTGCTTGAGTGTCCCTGTAAGTCCAGAAGAGTCTGCCGAGAACAGGGAAATAAGGACAAGACGAGCGTGACCATCCCATGGCAGAGTGGTACGAGCTGAGATAACGACCCTTCCCAGGAGCCTCCACCCCTCAAGGTGCCGTCTTGTCTTTGTGCCCCTGTCCTGCTCCAGTCTGCTGAAATACTGCCTGGAGGTGGCTTCTTAACATCGAGCCACCTCCCCTTTTCTCTGTGACTAGGCCCAAGACAGTTAATTCTCCTACACAGTAAAGGGCCTGGGTGACTGGTGTGCTGGGCGCCTTTGTGGTGTTGGGAAGGAGGCCTGGGATCCACGGGAGGAGACTCGAGAAGGTTTGTGTCACTGCCTGGAGTATTCCCCAGCTGTCCCCTGTTCTGTCACTCAGATCCAGCTCCATGGAGTTGGCCCCTACAGGCCTGGACGTGGTGTGCTGGACTTGTTTTCCCCGAAGAACACATGTCTAAAATAGCCTTCAGCATCGTGGCTGGGCCTTAGTGTTCGTGACTTTCTGTTCTGGATTGTGTGAGGAAGAGCTCAAGCAGGCCGAGTCCTGTCCTTCAAAGACGGAACGTTCAGGACTAGCAAGGGAGGATGCAATGTGTGGTTAAGCCATCGTTTTTTAATGTTAAGAACTGCTGTGGGGCCGGGCACAGTGGCTCATGCCTGTAATCCTAGCACTTTGGGAGGCCAAGGCG
>VBSM01003215.1:688588-717444 GCA_008086735.1 Cheirogaleus medius | reverse complement strand
GTAATTTAGCCAACACCTTCTTTCACCAGAAAGTTATGCAGAGGATTCATCTGCGGGGTTGGGCTCTTGCTTAGGAATCTGTCAGGGTGCCCCGGTGGCACACAGTTCCTGGGAAGGGTTTGTCATGTCAGGGACCAGCTGCACTACGCCCAGGCACTCGCACTTGGGCGTCAGAGCACATGCTAATGCATTTCTCGCATTCGCTCCCGGTGCCAGCTGGTGGGCAGGAATCCAGGGCAACACATACCTGCATTCAAGGTCCCAGACAGTGTATTACAGGTTTAGAAGTATCTCTGGCAGCAACATTGCTCATACTCGAAATTGAAAGGTACGTACCAAGACTGAACCAAGTTTGTACAAAGCCAGCATGGTTTAGCTTGCTGCTGTTACCTGTTAGAACAGTGTTGTTGAATGGGGCAGAAAAGTGATTATTCTGGAAGTGTCATTTTAAGTAGAGGTCTGTATATTTTCTGGTTTATGAGCCTCGTTTAACAGCTTTCTGGTGGATTAAACATGTTTAGTTGAGCACTTATGCTGGCTGCATTAAGCTACAGCCAGGAGCAAAACAAGCTCCCTGCCTTCAGGAAGCTTGCATTCTAGGACAGGAGAGACAGGAAGTAAATCATTGAAAAATGTGAGATAACAGATGAGTGCTATGGAGAAAAAGAAAGTGACTTGGCTAGGGCTAGGGCGTGGTCAGGGGTGTAATTTGCAGTTTCAGGTAGCGTGGTCTGAGAGGTGGACTTTAGCAAAACTTTCGGGTAAGGAAGTAAGTCATGGGGCCGCCAGAAGAGCATCCCAAGCAGAGGGGGCGGCCAGTAGGCGGAAGGAACTAGAAGGGTTTATGAGGGTGCATGAGAGGATGGGTCTCATAGGGCCTTATACGCAGAAAAGTGGGGGGCTTGCGCTTTCCCTCTGAGTAGCGTAGCTCACATTCTCTTCAATTGTCACCTTTTAGGGACCATTTTCCCCTGATAAAGTAGTTTGCATTACCAGCATTTCCCATTCTTGCACTAATAGACTTGCCCATGAACGGATCCCAGATCTGTGTGTAGGGAGCTTTATCTTCTTCTTGGCCATTGAACTCCGTGTCCTGAGATGAGTGATGTGGACAAAGACATTGGGATATGACAGGTAAAGTTCCTGGCACAGCCGACCTTCACATAAAGGACCTTGTGTCCTCCACCGTGTTGAAGCCAGAGACAGCCTGTCCCAGAGTGACAGGGACCTTAGCCCTGGGTTTGTCCTCACCCCGTGCACGTCTCATTCATAGAACTCGCCCTATTTTGTCATTTTCCCCTTGTCTGTTGCCGCCTCTGCACTAGCTCCTTGAGTTTAGGATCCCTGTACTGATTTGATTTTTCAGCAGAATAGATGTGTTTATTTCATTTATATCATTATTTAAATTGTTATCAAGAAGAATGCAAAAAGCGCCTTCTCCTGTAATCTTTACAAGTAGGGAGCCTGTTTGGGTTTTATGTGGTTACACCCGATGAATGTATACAAAAGAATTATTCCGGGAGGTTTTCTTTTCAGAGCAATTATGCAGCTACAGCAGAAAACTAGTTCTTTTATTGCTAATGTAATGAAAGTAGATCCGCGTAAGTCATTGGAAGGTCACATGTCCGCAGACCGTCAGCTGTGGAGAGTTATGTAACAGTGGTTATGCAATGCCACGTTAGAACTGCAGCCACCAGCAGTAAAACATGTAGATGATTGTACTGAATTAAAATAGGACTTCTACTTCCTTTCAACAGCAAATTCCTTGTTAACAAAACCAAGACTTGGGAAAGTGTTGACTTCCACTAGAGGCTCTGTAGGCCACATTCCACCTGTGCGTGCTTCTGTGCATCAAGTAGATCTCTTAAAGTCAAATTTCTGACGTGAGCCTGTTTGGAAACATTCTTACTTGGTCATCTGGTATCAAGATGAGTTATGGGCAGAGCACCCCATAAATCCTAATGCACATCTCAGTCTCCTTCACTAATGTGCCATCTTTGTTCCAAGATACTTTCACCCCTTTGAAAGTTAGGGGGGATGACAAACAGATGTTAAGAGGTCAAAATGAAATAAAGGCTTCACTTCCTCTGACTTCATGTTTCTTTTTGTTGTAAATTTTTTCCTAAAGTAGTACGCGCACTGGTTTAAACTCATAGAACTAAAAGGCCCCTAACACTAAGCCACACTCCCCTGCTCTGGTCCTCCCAGAGAAGCTGTTTTCCACTCCCGCCCTTTCTTGCAAGTCACCCCGGGCCCTGTCTGGGTAGCACACACTGCCCTGGCCTGTTGACTTCCTTTCTGGTAAATTCACACCGAGCTCTTCCTACTTCCTCTTCTGCTTCTCCCTCCTCATCCTCGCAGCACAGTCATCCTCTGTACTTCCTGTTTAAGTCGCGCTCCGTGTTTGCGTGATTAGGCACCTGCAGAGTTCACCACCACCTTGCGTTGCGGTGCACGCTGCGCCTCCTTTGTTCTCCCTCGCTGGTTTCCCCCCGACTTGTCTTGCTTTTTCTTTGGCTGGGCTTTCTTTGAACCTCTTGCTAATTCTTCCCACATTTTCTGGTGGCTTCTCGGCAGAACTTTACACAAGGTCAATCACATTAATCTAGCTATAACAATTTTTTCTTAGGTGAGCGAAAGATGACTTTTCTGACAATTGAGTTAAGAGTACGGGTTAAAGTTTTGCTACAATCTCATATGCAAGGGCCCTAGCATGCCAGTTCAGAAGTTCGTTTCGAGGTAGGGCTATATTTTAGGAAAACAAGAGCTGGATTCTCATTGTTAGGCCACATGAAAAAAGAAATGTTGGCTGAAGCTCCTGACAGGCAGTTGGGGGGGGGGGAGGGGGTAACTGGTTTCCCAGAACACTCCTTACCAATCTTGCCAATCTCTACCCAGAAGGAAATTATGAATTACACCAGGTAGAAAGGGCTCCCAAGCCTAGTTTAGACCAGTCTTCTATTTTGCAGTCCCTTTTTTTTGACCAGACCATAACTGTCTTGGCTAAATCTCTGTCTTGGTCCAGAAGGCCCACCTTGTTGCATTTAGGTCTAAGAGCTTAATTAAATTTGTCGTCTGGTTCCAGGCTTCCCAAGCACTGTGCAAAGGAGTCCCCTGGGGATGTTGTCGAAATGCAGCTTCTGGTTCGTAGGTCTGAGGTGGGCCTGAGGTTCTGCGTTTCTGTCAAGCTCCCAGGCCGGGCTGACGCTCTTGGTCTGGGGACCACACCTTGATGAGTGAGGGAGGGCTTGCCCTTTCTCACAGATGGTGGGACTGACTTAGCTGTAGCCTTACTTTGTAGGACACATGTATAATCCTGACTGCTTGTGCTATTTATATACACGTGGATGTTGTTCCTTTCAGCCAGTTTCCTGAATTAGGGAAGAATTTCCTAGCACAGTCCTGTCACGGTCTGTTGCCACGGTCACGATTTCTTGTAGTTTATTCACCTGGGCTTCTATATTGTGCAAGGTGGCTTCGCTAAGGCTTCTTATTAGGTGCAGTAAGAGTCAGTTATTACCATGCAAAGACCTCCTTGCTGTTTGCTTAATAAAACTGGAGTCACATGTTGGGGAAATATAATTAAAAACAATCTCACAGCCCAGAAAACCTCTCAACAAAGGTAGAAGTGAAAGAAAACAATCTCATTGTTGAATAAACCTAAACCCAAACCTGATGAGCAGCCGGCAACCGCTAATGGAGTTGCAAGGACAGAAGGAAATCTCCCCCTGAGTGGGTGCAGCCCCTTCAGTAGGAAAGCGGGTTTTGCCGTTTGGAGTCAGATGACAGGTAAGTTGGGCCCATCCCCTCCCAGGAGTTATCTTCCTTGATGATTGAGGTTCAAAGAGATGACCCTTGGGTCCTTTAAGAAACATAACCTGAGTTGTAAGGCTGGCAAGAGACTTATCTAACCCCTAAAAAGATTTATAAGCATTTGAAAAGGACAAAGAAATGACAAGAGAAAAGGGGGTGGGGGAGGAGGGTGGAGGGTGTCTTCCCATTTTCAACAGGGAGAATCAAGTCTTTAATTTCTAGTTTCTATTTGTCCTTACACGAGATGATTAATAAAGCCGAAGAGTTGACTTCTGTCTGGCGAATTTGTAGCAACTCCAGAACAACAGTATTGTCCTAGAATTTTTTTTTCTAGCTGCCTTTTTCTTTTTTTCCCACGTCAGACGGGTGATGTGCCTTCATCGTAACAAGGTTTGAGGGAGGCACATCTCACCCATGCGTGTGAAAACCCAACCATCACGCTTATGAACCACAAAAAGGTCACGTAACTGCCTTTCGTCACCAGTGTTCTCTGAGACCGTGAACCAGAGACGGTCTGACTCACCGCCCAGGCCCTCCCTGCAGCGCCAGCCTGCGCAGCCGCCCGTCCTCCCTTGAGATTCCCAAGCCTCTCTCGTGTGCCTGGCCTGCCCGCAAGTAACGTCCCTGCGTGTCAGCCTAGCACTCTGGTTTCTCGTGGGAAGGAGTGTTCGTCCCCAGTGCGACCTTGTGGCATAAACAGGATTATAGATTAGATGTCTCTGTTTATATCCCGGTAGGAAGGAGGGCGACTGTCACTGAGCCCAAGCAAGTGGCTGCTTTGCCAGGGAAAGTAGAGGGACTTGGCAAAGGCATCGTGTCACTGCGCGATCACCCCTGGGAGCAGTCTGGTGGACAAAACCAATCTATATGTGTTGTATTTGCACCAGATTATGGTAGACTCTGCAGTATTCTGTTCAAAGTTCGAGCCTTGGTTTTGCTGTGGAGCCACGTGGGAAACCTTAACTGACTGAACCCGAGTCTCCCTTTCCTGTGCACGCGGCCCCCACCGCCGCCGTCTGCGCTCACCGTGAGAACCAAGTAGGAGAAGGTGCCTGTAGTGCTTAGCAGAGGGCCGGGGCCTTCCTGGGAGCACCCCATGATGCTCTTTACAATTTCTCTGTGGAAGGGAAGCCCCTGTCTGCCTGACTTACATATGAATGAGCGGGAAGGGGGTCCCAGGACTTCAGGGAGTTGGGGGCCTGCAGTTTTTAAGGAGAGTGGCTGCTGTGATGGGAGATGCAGAAAAGAGAAGGCCGGAAAGTGATGTTTTAGGGAAAAGGGGTGTTTTAGGAGGCCTTTGAGGTAGCCATTCTGTGTAGGGTTGTCAGATTTAGCAAATAAAAGTACAGATTTGCAAGACAAGCAGCTAAATTTGAATTTCAGATGAACAACAAATGATTCTTATAGTAAGTCCATTGCATGAAGCATGTCTATTGAGCAGAAAAACTCTCTTTTCTTCCATTCTTATGCCACAGCAGTCAACACAGAAGGCTCCTGTGGCCAGAGAGGGGGGGCTTTTTGGCACCCACTGAGCAAGCAAGCAGTGCAGCAGACACCAGCTGGGTGTCCCCTAATCAGTCCAGTGCTGACACTGTCTACCTAGAGATGGCTTCAGATCCCATCTGAAGGTGAAGGCTCAGTCCTCAAGACTGTCCCCACTAGAGACACAGTCGCCAAGTCCACGCCTCTGGAACTTCACACCAACTGGCTCCAAGTTGGGGTTCCCACGACCCCCTCCTTTCATTAATTTGCTAGTGCAGCTCACAGAACTCAGGGAACCACGTTTCCTGGTTTATCATAAAGGATATTACGGAGACTGCAGGTGAAAAGATGTGCAGGGAGATATGTGGAAGGGTGCAGAGCGTCCAGCGCACCACCCTCCAGGAACCTCCGTGTGTGTAGCTACTGGAAGCTCCCCGACCCGTCCTCTGGGCCTGCTAGGGAGACCTCACTGGATAGGCGTGAGTGACAACTCTGGGGGATGTGATTGGGCTAAAAGGGTGTGATCTGACACTAACAGGCTGAGTGGAGACACGCAGTGAGGCCCATGTGTTCAGATTCTTCCTGGTCTCTCTGTGCAGCATCCTTCCTCCAGGGTATGGGGCAGGACCCTTCCGAAATGGGGTCTTGTGACCTACAACCAATCAAGGAAGAGCAGAGAACTTCTCTATGGAAAGGCAGGGGAATTAGAGTCCTGCCTTGGGGAGGGGAAAGGAGGGCAGGGGCACATCAGGGAGAGAGATCCCGTTTTCTGAGGCCTGAATGGCCCCAGCGTCACACACAGCAAGAGCTGTGGGAGCTACAAGCCAGGAACCGTGGATGAAAACCAAAGTATAGTTATCATAATATCACATTTACACTAAGAAAATTTATCTGAAATTCAAAGTATAACTGGAGGTTCTGTATTTTATTTGGCAACCCTAGTTGAAAAAGACCTAAGTGATTTTGCAGGGGTTCCACGCAAGGTGCTGCTGTCGGCCTCCTTGCTACTGAACCGGGCCTGGGCTGCGGCTCGGACCCTGCCGGGCCCCACCGGGGAGGTGTGCGCTACCTCTGCAACTGCAGCCGCCGCTGTCTCCAACAGAGCAGGGACTGGCCATGTCGAGCTTTCCCCCAGCCCTGTGCTCCTGGAACAGGGCCGTGGTTGAGAAACACCCCTCAGCCCTTCCTGTGTTTCTGGATACTGTTTTGTTTTGTTTTTTAGAAACATGAAACGTTTCACAAATTTGCAAGTCATCCTTGCACGGGGGCCGCGCTAATCTCTGTGTCCTTCTGATTTTAGTAGATGTGCTGCCGAAGCCAGCGCTGTTTCTGGACTCGGTTTTGATGACCTCAGGTTTAGACGAGACCTACAAATTCCCGCGCTTGGTCTCACAGGTGATCCGCTGGAATGCTTCTTGTCCCCACTGGTCAAGGGGAGCAAAGTGCTTGTTACAAAGCAGGGACCTTCACCTGGGTTAAGTTTCTCTCTTCTTCCCCCGGGCCTCTGCACTTTGGCCTCTCCCCAGGGGAGCCAGCACAGGCCCCCCGGAGAGGCCCCTGGGAGCAGAGGAAGGCCTGGCTCTCGTCTGCCCTTCCCTCCTCTCCCACACCTGCTCCCTCCTGGGCGTCTTCACTCTGCTCCCTGGAAAAGAAAAGTTCTTTTTGTCTGACCCCTGAGGTGCCTGTAGACCTCTGGCCGGAGTATCCTATTGCAGAACAGAGAGCCGCAAACACAGACGAGCTCCGCTTGCCCCCGCCAGGCCCCGTCTCTGGGCTTCACCTCCATCCCATTGAACCCCTGGAACGGATTGCTGAGGCTAGTCTCGCTCTCATCTCCACTTTATGGACGGGGACAGAGGCACGTGACTAGCAAGCGCTGGGTTGGGATGAAAAGAAAGGATCCCGCTTGTGTGGCATCAAACTAATGAAAAATAAAAAAATATTGGCCGGGCGTGGCTTGTAATCCTAGCACTCTGGGAGGCCGAGGCGGGCGGATTGCTCAAGCTCAGGAGTTCGAAACCAGCCTGAGTGAGACCCTGTCTCTACTAAAAATAGAAAGAAATTAATTGACCAACTAAAAATATATACAGAAAAAATTAGCCGGGCATGGTGGCGCATGCCTGTAGTCCCAGCTACTCAGGAGGCTGAGGCAGGAGGATCGCTTGAGCCCAGGAGATTGAGGTTGCTGTGAGCTAGGCTGACGCCATGGCACTCACTCTAGCCTGGGCAACAAAGTGAGACTCTGTCTCAAAAAAAAAAAAAAAAAAAAATACAAAAATATTAAAGAGTATTTTAAGTACAAATTATCTATTATATATTTCTATCCTGTGTTGTGCTAAGTTGACAAAGACATAGAAGGAGAGAAAGAAAGAGGGAGATTGAGAAAGTCCAAGCGGGCAGGGAAGAGAGAAGAGAAACAGGAATCTGCAGACCAGATCAGAAGGTCCCACCCACGGCGAGGAAATCACGACCTTCTCCCACGCCGAGTGTCTTGGGTGATCCCAGTGATTTAAAGGTGCTGTCCTTGACTTTCTTGCTAATGACAATACAGGATTGTCTCAGTGGAATTTGAAAGGTTTTGTAAGTGCTAGTGGTTGAGTTGGTTTTGAAGCTTCACTTGGAGCTTGCCAACACTGTGGGCAGCACCTGGAAGTCCCTTTGAGAAGGGGACTGTGCTGGTTGATTTGTTCCATGCTCTCCGCATATGACAATTGGCATTGATGTTTATGTCAGTGTTAGGCCCCCTGCAGCACACACACATCCATACACATGTGTGCACACACACGCGCACACACACGGACTCATACTTCCCCCATTTGAGCAGTTTTATTTTTATCTTTTGTAGAGACAGGGTCTCGCTATGTTGCCCAGGCTGGTCTTGAACTCCTGGCCTCAAGTGATCCTCCCGCCTCGGCCTCCCAAAGTGCTGAGATTACAGGCGTGAGCCACCGTGCCCAGCCTCTTCCAGCCCTTTGGGCAAGTGTGCAGTGGGGATCAAATAAGTATGTTCAATAAAATCTTGATAAACCAGCTCACTGCTGTGGGGCTCTGCCACCGTCTGTATCCGGAGTCCAGAGTTTCTGTGTTAAATGTGGTCGGCACAACCCGAGTCCGACAGGGGGGTGGCCCTGTGTCTCCTCTGGACAGGTGGGAGGCTAGCTTGACCCCATGCTGCTCTTGGATCCTTCCTACAGGTAAATAAATAGAGGTCCAGAGGGCTTGGACCCCTGGCCCACAAGATTATTGTATGTGCACGTGTTGTCTCATATTCCAAATAACTTTTCATCTCAGTCCTGTTAAAGTCATCCCAAGTCCTTGTGGTCATCCCAAGAAAAAAAATCTGAAGGCTCAGTTGTAAAGGATGTTTTTGTTGTTTTTCTAGAGACAGTGTCTCGCTTTGTCACCCAGGCTGTAGCGCAGTGGCTATGCACAGGCACAATGATAACCTTGAACTCCTGGGCTCAAGAGAGCCTCCTGCCTCTGCCTCCTGAGTAGCTGGAACTACAGATGTGTCACCGCGTGACGATGTCTGATCTTTCAACTACCTCCCTTCTGCCCAAAGACAAAATTACAACAAATTTAGTGTAAAGATCTCAGTTGACTTTATTCTAGAGCCGGGCAACACTTCTTCCCATAAAATAGAGTAAGTGTTCAGTGAGCAGAGCAGAGGAGGCTGGTTTTATAGACAGAGAAGGGCTGAAGAAAGTAGAAACAAAGAACAAAGATCAGATTGTCATTTCGAAGTTACTTTCCTTGTAAGGCAGGGACAACTTCTAGTTAGTCTTTAAGGATTAAAACAGGGAACTTCATCAGCATGTGGGTTGAAGACTGAAACTGGCCTGCTTGGGAAACTAGGCTGTTATTTCTCTCGCCTGATTTCTTGGAAGGCCACATAACAGCTCAGATTCAGTTTGGTGAGCGTGGGTGACTCCATTTTGATTTTTAGTCTAGTCTGTTGGGGCCTCGTGCAGGAGTTTAGTCCAAAACAATGACCTCCTGTAATTTTTGTTTAACGCTCTGAAAGAGAATGGACTGAAATTAATTATCCAAAGGTATATTTTCTCTCTGCTTTTTATAGCTTTTATTTTTCACGCCTGGCCTTGGAAGCATATACTGTGTCAAATATTTTAAAGGAACAAGAGAGTCCACGCATACTTAGCTTCTACTAATTTCCGGCCACCAAAGAGCCCTCAGCCTCATTACAGTCTGACAGGCTGTTAGCTGTTACATTAACTAATGCACAAAATGCTAATATCCTCATATGCCTGTGTTTTGAAAGTGGTATCATAATTCATAGTTTGTAGGCTTGCAAACATTTTCCGTGGGCTCCCCTGTGCTTCTTAATAATGTACTTTCTGTGCAAACAACACAATAGTTGGAACTGGCTGCAGGCCAACTGCTTCCTTTTAACTTTTGTCATGTTACCCAGAATAGAGGCGTGGACTTGTTTACTTGGTCTTCCTTGAGGAACGTTCTTTGTCTTCCAAGGAACACATGAGAAGAGTTCCTGTCTCAGAACAGAAAGCTCTGAACCGTGACTTTTCCGCCTATTAGGCCGGTTGACTGAGCTCCGGAGATAAAATATGTTCTTGGTTGCCCAGTTGCAGGGAGAGGAAGTGGCTTATATGTTGGACTATAAGGAAAACAATTGTTTCTGCGGAAGAGTCCTCAGTCTCCCTTTAGAGAGCCTTGATCTTGCAGCGATCGATTATGGAAGTGGCTCTGGGAATAGCCGCTTGCCTGGTGATAATGATGTGGGAGGAGTGAGCTGGCAGCCCATCGCTACGAATGTAAGAGACATGATGCATCTCGGCTATTTAATTCTCAATTAGCCCAAAATGGGAAGCAACCATAGACAAAAAGGAGAAGTGGATTAAACAAACTGTGGCACAACTGTACAGTAGAAAGATGCTTATGATATTTTGATGAGTAAGGAAAACAGCAGATTTTCAACATACTGTAGGATTCTATTTATACAAAGTCCAAAAGCAGGCAGGAGTAATTCTAGGGTAAGCCAGCCACGATGGTGTGAGACTATATAGTCTCAGCTACCCAGGGGCTGAGATGAGAGGATCACTTGAGCTCAGGAGTTCAAGACTGTGCTATGATCACTCCTGTGAATAGTCACTGCACTCCAGCCTGAGCAACATGCCGAGACCCTGTGTCTGAAAAAAACAATAATAATTCTAGAGTGCTAGAAGTCAGAAAACTGATTATTTTGGGGAGAAGGATATAGGCTGGAAGGGGATCAGGGAGCTTTAGGGACATGCTCCTGATCTGGAGTCACACAGTGGTTAATTGGGTATATGCATATGTAGAAACACACCTAAAATTTGTGCATTTCACTCTATGTAAATTATATCTCAATAAAAAAGAAAATATTGTGTGATTTCATTTGTAAAGCTCAAGAACAAGAAAGCTAGGCTATGAAGTTACAAGTCAAGATAAGGTTCCCTTTGGGGAGGGTGTTACTGGGAATAGGGCAGGGGCTTCTGGGGGCTGTCATGGTCACCTTCAGGTTCTTAATTGGGGTTGCAGTCACACAGTGTGCTGTCTATGATGATCCAGCTGCACAGTGGGGATTTGTGCTTTTCTGCTATACTTTAATAAGTTTATTTAAAAATATTAGGTACGGTGTGGTCCTGTGCTTTTTTTTTTTTTTTTTTTAAAGCCCAGGCTGGAGTCAGAGGCATGATCATAGCTCACTGTAACCTCTAGCACCTGGGCTCAAGTGGTCCCCCTGGCTTACCCTCCTGGGTAGCTGGGACTACAGGAGGGTGCCACCATCCCTGGCAAATTTTTAAAAATTTTCTTAGAGACGGGGTCTGGCTGTGTTGCCCAGGCTGGTGTTGAACTCCTGGCCTCAAAGCGATCCTCCTGCCTTCACCTCCCAAAGTGCTGGGCTGGTCCTGTGCTTTTATGTTGAAAATATATATGCAAAGAAAAAGAGCTAGAAGGGTACTCACTGTATTAGTTTCCTATACTGTTCTAACAAGTTACAGCAAACTCACAAACTTAGTGGCTTAAAACAACACAAATGTATTATCTTACAGCTCTGGAGGTCAGAAGTCTGACTCAAGCCTTAGTGAACTCAAATCAAAGTACGGGCAGGACCCTGTGATTACATTGGCCCCCCTGGATAAGCCGGGCGAATCTCCCTCGTTTAAGGTCAGCTGGTCAGCACCCCTAACTGTCCTTTGCATGTGACCTGACACAGTCACAGGGCCCACGGTTTAGAATGTAGACATCAGGGGGGAAGGACATTATCTCGCCAACCACAGGTATATAATAAAAAGCTAAGAATGATAGTTTCTAAGTGGTAAGATTACCCCAACCTCTTTTTCTTATCTTTATTTTCGAAAGTTTTCCTGGAAATACACATATTGCTTTTGAGATGAGAAAAGCTAAATCTCAGTTATCTATATTGATGATATCTTTATAAGGTGTGTTAAACTGCCTCCCAGGATGGCCCTGAGCGGCTAATTGTGTATCTGAACGATTAGTGTTTAAAAAAGATTAATTAAAAAGCACTTAAACCTTGAGCAGATCGTCATCTGCTATCGCTGCCCTTGGAAATCTTCTGTTCTTTCCAGGAATACACAGAGATCTTCTTATCCAGAAAAAACAGCTTTTCTGATTAAAACATTAAATTTTTAAATAAAATGATGGTATACTCTAGAATTTTTTAAATATGTGAAACAAATGAATTCTTTTGTGGGGACAGAGTATTGGTAACTTGCCAGTGGTAGCTTCATGTTCCTTTGTGCTGCAAGGAAGGTCACCTTCCCCGTGTCTCTGAGAGGCCAGTGCCACCTCGGCCCACAGAACCCCAGAGTCTCACCTCTCTGCCCTCCCAGCCAGCCCTCCTTTCCTGGGTGCTTTGCTGGGACTCAGGCTGAATGCACCCAAAAATGCATCTGCAGCAACACACTTGATAAGAACGAGTTAGGAAGAGACACCGGCCAAGGTAAGTCTGCCTGCTAATCCACCCCTGAGACACTCGGGCTGAAGTTATCACCGTCTTTAGGACAAACAGTTCGCATCAGAAGTAAAGATCCTTAAGGCTTCTGCAGCAGAGAGTTAGACCTGCTTAGTTAGGTCTCATTATTCCCACCTCTTGCAGACAGCCAATCTCTTATCCTACTCACAGGCCTAAAATACTCCCCAGGCACAGCCTTCTGGTCCCAGGAGAGAGCTCCTGGCTGCAAAATGCAGGTGCCAATAAAATCAGCAAAGGGTACTTTGGGTGGGAAGGAGGTGTGGGTGTCAGCCTGCAATCCCCGCCCGAAGCAAGATCTTTTTCATAACACTATTGTGTGGCCACCTGGATATCTGAGAAATAATCCCAGGAGTCACTCCCTTCCCTCCCATGACTTCATGATTCTAGAGGCAGGCACAGACTTTAAACAAACCATTAAGTCCCAATAGCACTTCCTGGAGACAGGCAGCTGTAAACCACAGGAACACAGGTCTCTTCTCAGTTCCTGATAGCAGAGCTGTCTTCTCGTTTTGCCTTTAGTCATTCAATCGCTCCAGAAAACTGTCCCCTTCCTACTCCTTCCTGTGTCTGCCAAGCACCAGGTACAAATAAACTGCTAAATGCAAATGTGGTTTTTTTCCCACAACCTGCGGTGGCATCTGCAGCTGTGTATTTTGTTTAAAGCACCAGGCCTTTCTGGTTCACCTTTCCAAGTTTGGGCAGGGGTGTTTCATCAACCATCCCACTCCTTTCAGGCCCTTGGGGGATTAGACCCTTGTTCTTGGCTGTGTGTGTGGGTGGAGGTCTTGGGCCTTCGTTCTGGGAGGCTACTGGCCCTGCCTGATGGGGGAAGGCGCCTGCCACCTCCAAGAAAAGGGATATTTTTGGTGCTGACTACCCTGGGAGTTGTTGCAACCAAAGCAGCGTGTTCTCTTGCTTTCAAAACACAGGAAACAAATCACTGTTTCTTAAAGAAAAGGAACTGAGAGAGGCCGTGGGAGATGTTTTCCAAGTGTCTCCGTGTACTTGGCAGAAAGAAGCAAGAACACTTATATTTAAAATACTCTTGATCAACGCCTGTTGGAAGTCAGCTTATTGTGTGGTAAAGAAAATTAAGAGAAGAATGAAAAAGTTTTGACTTTCCTAGTTTTAAACTTTGAAAATTCACATCAATTTAAGCATTTTGAGGGCTCTTGCTGTTGCAAGAAATCGGTGTGCCTGAGGAATCCCTCCATAAGGCAGAATATTATTAATATGAGAACTGTAATAACGATATAAGCAAAACCTGGACCCAGAACCCAGACGAAGGAGGAATTAATTCTGACCCTTGGATCTGGGTGTTACACAGAGGCACTGAACCAGGAAGGATGGTGTGGGATTTTGGAGGGCAGAGATTGAGAGAAAAGACCTTCCACGTGTAAGAGGCTCAAAGTTCTGGAGAGGGAGGCAGGGAGAGAGGTGTGTGCTCCTCTCTGGACAGGCAGCCACATGAGGGACCAGGGTTATAGCCCTTGGCTCTTGGGGCACAGTAAAACTAAAATCTCATATTTTTATCAATTTTCATATTGTGCTTTACAATTCTGACAAGCAACAGACATACGTTTGCTAAAAAGTCAAGGATTTTGATTTGCTATTTCAAGGGACATTTTTGTTAGTAACAGGATGTTTGAATAATCCTGGAATTTCACAGACTTTTCTGCAACCTCCTTGCATATCTCCCAGGAGCTAGCTGGCATAACGCACAGCAGGTACCCGACTGTAGACTTCCTCGGCCTCATCAACCCCGTGGATGCAAGTCGGGGCTGGGACTGTGGTGGGAGGAATTTTGGACCGTGATTCCAGGCCAACACCTCCTCTTTACAAAACGAAATGGTAAGCATCCTTTTCATTTGCCATAATTGGTCATCTCTGGCATTTGTTGTGTGCCATCTACCCGGCAGTTTTCAGTTTTCTCTATTCTAATGCAATGGAAGTACGCTATATGCAGAGGCACTTTTTGGGTGGGTGGGTGCATGCAGAAATCCAATCAACATCTTTGCAAGAGACTGGTATTGGCCGGGCGCGGTGGCTCACGCCTGTAATCCTAGCACTCTGGGAGGCCGAGGTGGGCGGATCCTTTGAGCTCAGGAGTTCGAAACCAGCCTGAGCAAGAGCGAGACCCCATCTCTACTAAAAAATAGAAAGAAATTAATTGGCCAACTAAAATATAGAAAAAATTAGCCGGGCATGGTGGCACATGCCTGTAGTCCCAGCTACTTGGGAGGCTGAGGCAGAAGGATCGCCTGAGCCCAGGAGTTTGAGGTTGCTGTGAGCGAGGCTGACACCACGGCACTCTAGCCAGGGCAACAGAGTGAGACTCTGTCTCAAAAAAAAAAAAAGAGACTGGTATTTTTAAAAGCCCCAATAAGCTATTCTCACAGGCTGAATGAATGTTTTGACAGCCTAACGGTGATCGATGTGCTCTGTATCTCTTAGATGGGGCTGATGAATTATAGAGGACCCTCACAGATCAACCCTTAGCTGAGAATTCTCCCCGTGGACTTGACCTGTCACCAGTGAGTTACTCAAGAAAACCCAGCCCCTGTTGACCCTGCCATCTCCTGCAGGAAGAAACATTCAGTAGGGTCGAGGGATGAGGACATCTGTCATTGTGATGGAGTCGGGGAAAGGGCTTAGTTTGGGGCCTTTAGGTCTTGAAGACTCCTTTAAACTGTCTCCCGGGCTTTCCTGTTCATTTTCACCACCGGGGTGAGTCTGTGTACAATGGCCAGGTGATCAGGCCTGTTACGATAGGCCTCTGTAGGACCCAGCACGATGAAAAGACCCTAAGAACGAGATCTGCCTGACAGATCATCCGTCCCCCTGCACAAAGTTGGCACCGAAGTTCTCCTGAACCTAGGACTGGAAGCCCAAGGCTGCGTCTCATCTGCGTCAGCTTCAGGGTCAACTGGACGGCAGGGATCATTTGATTTTTCCCATCCGGGCAGGTCCACCCGACTCTCATCGGTCATCACAGAGTCCTAGTGGCTGGAGGCGAGGTGTGGCCGCTCAGAGTCATTTGGGGTGGGCACAGCAGGTCGCTCTTCAGAAGGGGCTGGAGAGCTGTTTCTCCCTCTTCCTTCACCCCACAGCCCTGTCACCCAGGTGGTCTCACAAGGGGGTCCGTTGCCACCCGGGCTTTGTCTCCCTCCTTCTCCTGGGGGACTACAAACCAGTGCTCTTAAAGTCTGTCACCCAGCCAGGTCCCTTCTGAGAGCGAAGGGGGCGTTGTTAATAATTACCTCAGTCAGTAGGCATAAACCGAGACTGTCTCAGGCCAGCCGGGGTGTGTGTCACCCTAATTATAAGGGAACAAATGTGACTCATTAATGAAACTCTTAATCTCCACCCAGTTGAGGACTGTCCTCTGAGCCATGCACATTCCAAGGACAATGGACATTTCTCATTATGTAATAGTATCCCGGGTGCCGCCGAGCCCGGAGGTAACACGGTACAGAGCAGTTCCGGCTGCCAGTCCAGGAATGTCATTTGACACAGGGAGAGCCTTGGCCCCAGCCGGAGAGGACCATGCTTCCCTAAGTCGAGGTTATAATTATGCATCTCGAAAGCCTCCCTCCCGTGATTGTTCTAGCGCTCGTGGCAGGCACACATGCAGGCGGCACACCTCGAAGCTGCTGTCTATATTTAGCTGCCATTAGCATCGCCTCTGTACCGCGTTCCCATCTTGTTAAGCGGGGAACACAGGCTTTGACTGGCAAGGTAATCCCAGGGGATTTTAAAAAGGGAAAGAAAGAACTAGTACCTCACAGTAACCATCCCACCGTCTTCAACACGATGAAGGTAGTCCTGGCTTTGCTGACTTCCTATGTGGGGTCCCACAAGCTATCTTAACATCCAGGAAAATGACCCTCTGCATGCAAACAATACTTTTCAGGAGTCGGAAGGAGGATTCTCAAATCACACCCAGTCCTCATCAGCATTAGATTAAACAAGAAAGTTAGCTGGGGGGAAACTGTCCAGAAGCCGCTGTCCTTGTGTGAGAGCAGACTGGGCTGTTGTCAAGGACCTGAGCTCTCTGGCAGGACAAGAAGCAACATTTCTTTTATCCACCCACAGGATAAAAGAGTATGTATTTAGTGAAATAATTTATGCATAGTGATGCAAAATACCATCCATAACTGCAGGTAATTAACGTCTTCATCCATAAGAAGAGGCTGCAGTCTGGCTAGTCTCGAAGGGCCCTTATGCTCGAGCACTTCACACTTCTCTTATGTCTGTCATCCCTGCATTACATAAACCCACCTGTGCTCCACCCGCCCTTGCAAAAACTGTGACTGTCAGAAAAATCAAAGCTTTTACAGATACATTCTGCTCCAATGCCAAAGAAAAGGCAGACGCTTGGGACATCAGGAACAGCTTCGGGGAGCTGACCTTGGGGACTTTTCCCAAGCTGAACTGATCGGTGTAGATCTGCCCTTACTAAAAACATTTTCCTTTATTGCACCGAAAACAATTTTAGCTCCATTGTCATACTGCCTCAGAGGTCATTGGTTGGAGAGTAGAGCTGGCCAGCATCTTTGTAAAAATGTGAAATGTGAAGGGCCCATTAGACACATACATCGAGGAACAGGATGTTCTAATCACCTTGATTTGCCACTCATTCTGAGCTCAGCTGGGAATTTACCTGGAGCGTGTCACATGCCGTCTGTGATGGATGAGGACAGAGGTCCTCCAACTTCCTTGTGTGTCTGCTTGTTCTGCTCCTTATCTGCGGCTGTCCTGAAGTTTTCGAACTTTCTCCTCACTTTCTGAGTGTAAGCATCACCTTTCCGACACAGGAATATAAAACCTGCTGGAGTTCAGATGTGTGATTTGGTTCCAATTAATTGCATGTTCCTGTGGGAGACCTTGACTCAGAACTGACTTAGGTGGAGAAAGAGGCAGGGACAGGCCTCGTTCCGTCGGCACGGACTGCGGCGGGGGGAGCTTGGTTCTGGAGACTGGAGACAGGAGCAAGGCAGCCACATCCTGGCTTGGCAGCTCCCGTGGGAGCCAGTTCTTCAGTGTGATTCCGGGAGTGGGCTGTCCCTGGAAGCCTGCCTAGTGCCTGTCTCTCTGGCCCTCCCGACGGTTATGTGAGCTCTCTGTATCCGTTCCGAAACCCTTCTTGGTTTGAATTAGCTGGACTGGATCCTGTTGTCTGCAACCGTGAACTCCCTGGCTAATATAGACAAGCAAAGACAGCAGGGGGCTGTGAAAAGAGATGCCAGAAAAAAAAAAAAGAAAAGAGATGCCAGGAAGTGTAGACGAGTCCAGAAAGAGATATAATAGCCACCGTTTGTTGAGGCCATACCATGTGCACTATCTCTAAACTCTTACGACTGGGTTAAGGCATAATCAGTCCCATTTTACAGATGAGGAAATAGCCTCAGAATGGTTAAGTGGCCTGCCCAAGGCCACACAGCCTAAGGAAATTGAACCCAGATCTTTTGTGCTCAAAGCCCAGGCTCTCCCCACCGTGTTGCCCTGCCTGGGCCAACGCTGCCTGCAGAAAGGAGTGGAAACTTCTGTCCCCGTCCCTTCTGCTCCTCTTGACTTCTTACTCTCAGGACCCAGACGTTCAGCTGCTGTAACAACCCAGTTTACTTGTATGGGCTTAAAAGGTAGTGACAGCTTTCATTAGTCAGGAACAGCCCATACATTAGAACACGCTGATATACTGGGAGAACATTACCAGCATAGGTGACAAATTGCAGAGTCCACCACTCAGGGGATGGGATCATGGGAGCTGTTTACTTTCTGCATTCAATAATCGTGCTATTTGAATTTTTTTACACAAAGTAGGTGTATTGCTTCTGCAATCCTATTATCGCAATTAATGCCAGCAAGTCAGTTGTTTAAGAGGGATGGGAAGGAAAGAAAACATAAATTGTGATCATTATAGGATGGTGAGATTATAGGTGATTTTTATTTTCTTCTTTATGCGTTTCTGCATGACACATGTTCCTAAAATGAGCATGTGTCCATGTTGCGGTTAGCTATAAGGAACAGAAAGCCCTGACTCGCGCTGGGTTGCACCGTGAGGACGTGGACCAGTGCGCACACTCGGAAGTCGAGCAGAGGCGGAACCTGGGCTTGGCCGGAACAGCCATATCAACCTCTTGACTTTTCCACCCCTCCTCTCTGCAGTCTCAGCATCCCTCCATCAAAGGCGGCTTCCCCTCCTGGGCACAGCACGGCTGCAGCTGCCCAGGAATCGGTGTGGGCACAATAGCTCCCAGACACAGAAACATGGGCCTTCTTTTTTGGGGTCTCCTTTTTAAGAGTGTGGGAACCCTTCCAGAAACCCCCAAACTGGGTCAGAGGCCCCCTCCTAAATCAGTCCCTGGCAGCAGGGGTGCCTTAGCCTTGAGTCCTCCTGCTGGAGCTAGATCAGGGGCCAGTTTCCCCTGGAGCCGCCGGCATGTGCAGGAGGAGGACGCTGGGCAAAGTCGGGGCCTTGGGAAGGAAGATGTGGGGAAATAGGTGCCGTGTAGACAGTCTGTGTGTCTGCTAAAGTGTATGTAATTTTATAATTTAAAAAATTTCATTGATTTAAAACCATTTTAAAAACTATCCTTGTTACGGTTAGAAGTGCCCTTGAGGACTTGGGCAGGGCCTGTGTTGATGGGTTCCTCTGTTGATGAGAACTTCTGCTCCTCGTGGAAAATAATTGAAGCCAAACAAGAGCAAAAACCCTGTCTTGTAACTGCTTCAGGATATTGCTCTGTCTCTGGGAACCTCAGGAAGCAAACAGGTCCCACTTGGCAGTCACGGGGCCCAGATTTCCTTGGGTGCGTATCACGGGGTCACACGAGGCAGGCCACTGAACAAATGCCCCTCTCTTAAGTCATGGTGGCTAAAAATCAAGTTTTGTCCTTAGCCGGGAAAATGGCTAAACTTTTATCAGACATTGTTTGATGCGGACTTCTCAAAGTCTAAGAAGTCTGCGTGAAATGATCTTGAAGGGGACTCAAATTCCAGCGTTGCAAGTCTGAGGGCTGGAGTAAGAGAAGCCAGTTGGAGGCAGCTCAGGTTTACCGAGTCCATAAATTTTCTCAGTGTTTCTTTCAGCAAGTTGGAACCAGCTGCAAGAGAAACCATTTATTCCTATCAGCGTTTTGTATGGTGGCTTAACCGTTTAAAGCAAGGGCCGCAGAAACTAAGATGGCGAATTCGATGCCTTTGGTCAGAGAATAAGGCTCTGATACTTTGTGTTGGGACCCAAATTGACCTGGCAGCTTATGCTGCTGGGATGTAAGAACAATCGGATCTACAGAAAAAGAAAAAAACCCTTTCTCTTATTCTCACCAAGTTAAAGATACCTTTAATTCCATTCGGCGTTCTCAAACGTGAACTTAATCCCTAGATTCCTAAATTGCAGGGTGTTTTTTTCTTTCTCCTATTACGTCACGTGCTGGGCACTCAGGAACTACGCCATAAGTCCCGGAGGAGTGACGGGTGGAGGACTGAATGGGACATTACAGACTCACACAGGCTATTGCCACTTGCTATGTAAAGAACTTATGACTCAGAGCAATTCAGCTGCTACACAGGGACTTTATGGAAATGTTTTAGGGCCAATGTGTTCTTGGTTTGCTGGTCACCAGAGTGTCCAGGGACACATAGGCACCTACGTCGTCAGGTGTTCACTCGGGGGGCCTTCTTGAGCGGGATGGCCCCGGCCATGCCATGCACCTCGCGTGCTTAGGGCTGATGGGCTTTTTACCATGACACCGGGACGGACAAATCTGGAAACTGGAGAACTGGAGGAAAAAGCAAAAAGGAAAAACTGAACAGAAGGAAGCGAGCGCAGCAGGAACACCCCTGTGAGCGCTGGAGCCAGTGCTGGGTTCAGATTCTCTGCTCCGAAAGTTACTTGCGCTCTCTGGGCCTTGGTGTCCCCATCTGAGAATGGGCTGTTAGGAAGATCGGTGACGACGCACGGAAAGTGCCTGACACGGGGCCTGATGGAATTGGCGTGCAACAGAGGGAGCTGCCATTGTTCTCAGAGGGAGTTGTCATTACCTGCAACCAAAGTGAACAGGGCACTGTGTTTACATGTCGTACGGGGAGAGAGGGACTGTCGACTGGCTCCAAAGTTCTGATCTGTAAGGACTAAACAACCAGACTGCCTTGTGCCTCGGTTTCCCTGCGTGTGGAATAAGCTCAGGTTGCCAGCATCCCAGGGGGTCCTCGAATGCTTCCCTGTACGGTTAAGAGGCTGGTCCCCAGCGAAGCCCTCTGTGTGCCCGAGCGTGCCGTGTGAGGAAAGTCGACCTCTCACCAGTGCACATGAGCCTTGGAACAAGGCCGGCCCAGACAAACGCAGCGTCCTTGTTCTTTTCAGAGCCCAGGGTCTACAGAGTGACCAGCAGGTCAGCTCTGCCCTTCCCTGGGCCTCATTTGCTTCACAGGCAACAGAAGTGGGTGGGTCAGGCAAGCCTGAGCGACGGTGGGGTCTGGGAGGCCGACCTTGTGGGGTGCGGGCCCTTCATCACTGCTCCATGCTTGACAAGGTTGATGCCAGTGGCAGGAGAGTGAACAGGAGTGTGTCCCCTCCCTCTAATGGGGGTTTGTTTTCTAAACAGCTGTAGAGGGTAGACTTTGGCTCCAAAAAAGATGTGTCCAAGTCCTAACTCCTGTACGTGTGAAAGTGACCTTATTTGGAAAGTAGTGTCTTTGAAGATGTAATTAAGTTAAGGAGCTCAAGATAAGATCATAGTGGATTTAGGATTGACCCTAAATCCAATGACAGGTGGCCTTAGAAAGGAGAGAGAGGTTTGACTCATGGAGACACAGGGGAGAAGGTGGAAGAGGAGCCTAGAGGGATGCGGCCACAAGCCAAGGAATGCCTGGGGCCGCCAGGAGCTGGTGAGACAGGAAACCCCCCCTGCAGGCCCTGACCCAAGGCCTCTAACAAAACCAGGAGAACAGAATGCAGTGAAGAAACTGGTTAAGACCAATAAAATAAAAGATGGCTACGAGAACGACCTCTGCTTGCCCTTGTAACTCATTATGCCCTGCTTATAATGAGTTACCTGCTAACGGAAACTCCCACCAGCGCCGTGACAGCTTACAATCACCATGACAACCCCTGGAAGTTACCTTATATAGCATGAAAAGAGGAGGAACCCTTATTCCTGGAAATCTCATACTTTACCCAGAAAATCCATGAATAACCCACCCCTTAATAGCATATGATCGAGAGATAGCCATAGAGTTTGCCAGCAATGTTATTGCCCTGCACTGTCTTGGGGGTAGCCTGCTTGCTGTTTGTTTAATAACTGTTGCTTTGGTTTCCAACATAAGGCTTGTGCTTGAATTTTTTCCTGCAGGAAGCCAAGAACCCTCTTGGCCTAAGGCCAGACCCGGGTTTTGGGGTCCACTTTCCCGTGTCAGAAGGACCCTCCCAACTTCACTCTGCCCAGTTTGATGCGGCTGTGTGGCACTTTGTTTCAAACACCAGGTCAGCACTTAAGTTAGCCAGTCCAGCAACGCAGCCCGAGGCTGTGCAGCTGCCGGTCACACAGCTGGAGGTGGTGGTGGACTCACTGCTTTTAACTGGCAAAGTGTTGGCCTTGCCAGCACCTTGATTTCACCTCCAGGACTTCCGGCCTCCAGAGCGTGAGAGAATGAATTTCTGTTGTTTTAAGCCGCCCAGTGTGTGGTCATTTGTTAGGGCAGTACACCAACAACCGTGGGCACTTCCTGAGCCTTGTGTTGTCCCTGAGGGCATGGAGAAAGGTCATGTGGGTTCTTGGTTTTGCGTCAGTGTGGTTGTACATTTCTGGGGTGCAGCAGAACCCCCACCATCACAAAGACATCTAAAGGTCACACCTTGGCACGAGCACAGCACTTGACCGGAGGCCTCGGATAAGGCCGGGCTGGCAGGCACAGACACTTTTAGGTGCAGTTATGCATTCACAATTTAGCATTTTAGGGTTGAGTGAGCTTTCCGGACTCAGAGGGGTGTCAGAGACTGTTATGCCCAGCTAAGCAAGATAACTGTCTCTCTATGCACCCCACCCCCTTGGAGTCTATTTAGCTCGTAATTATAGAGGATGGTTTACCAAGAAAGACCCCTGCGTATTTTCAGCCTGTCTGTGCAAAGAGCCATACAAATGTCTTTTAAACAATTCTCATATTGTTTTTCTGTTTGGGGGAAATTTAAGATGGGGAAGGATTTATCTAAATATAGAGGATGATGCTGGTAACCAACTAGAGGCGTAGGGAGGTGATAATAATAACCTATGTGTACAGAACATTCTGGAGGCAGAGGTGTAGGATGCCTGGCAGTGTGGTGCATTTACATAGAGCCTAACCATTTACAAAATGTTTTCATAAACATTTTCTTATCCGAGCTTAACAACCCAGCGAGATACATTTCCTGACACCAAATTCCATCAACATCCAATTTAAACATTTTTTTTCCCCTTTCCTTTGGAGGTGAAAAACCCTAAAAGCTGCTTTGTGCTACTGGGATGTCTCAATCAGGCACACAGGCCCTGCCACGGTGGGGAAGGATACGAGATGGAATTTTCAGCGAGGTGTGAAATGAGCAGATGTGTGATTCTCAGCTGGAGGTCACACTGTGTGCACGGAACCTTCTGGGGCAGAGCTGTAGGAGGCCTGGCTGCGGGATGCATCCCAAATGAGAAATTGAACAGAAACCCTCTCAAATGGGGTGAAATGGGAGATTTGGGGAGCTGAGTGGTCCTCTCTTTCAGCCACATCAAAGAGACAGTGGGAGAGCTCTGGGCTCTGGTGACCCTCCCATGTCTTCTCTGTGTGGTCTGGTCTCTGCCCGCAGAGGCATGTTTTCCTTTCTGTAGTTTGCCTTGGGAAGGCTGCTCCAACTAAATGGATTGAGAACGCTCTGCTGTCCATTCCTTACCCAGTGCCCCTTGTCATGTGGCCTTTGGTCTATCCCTTGCTGGCACTCCATCCCTTCCTGGAGGCCAGTTAAAAGCAGCACGTCCAACCCCAGCTGTGTGACGGGCAGCCACACCTTCCGGGGACTCGTTGCTGCACTTGCTAACCTAAGTCCTGACCTGGCACACGAAAGAAAGTGCCACATAGTGGCGTCAGAGTAGATGAAGTGAGGACTATGTTTTATGAAACAAACAAGCCCAAAAGAAATATGATTGGGTTGGCTGTTTTTTATTTCTCCGAGCTGGAAGCAAAAGGCCTTGGAGTCATCCTTTGTTGTCCTAAATCTCATGGGATGCACGCTATGCTTCCTCCTGCAGAAACTCTCCACCTGGGCTGAGCCCCTTCCCAAGACTTGATGTCCCTGCTTGGTGACACAAGGTATACAAGATCTGTCTAAAGGGGGTGGGGGGGGGTGAAGCTCTCACCCTCCGGGATGCTTCAGCTCCATCCATGTGACAGGGAGTCATGTTTAATGCACTCAGAATAAAGGCCTGATCAAAGGCTTGTTCAGTTCAACCCAGCCATTATTTAATAGGGTTCTGGAAAATGCCAGGTGCTATGAAAAATAGAAGAAAATGAATGGCAATGGTCCCAGTACCCAAGCAACAAACATTAAATATGTATATGAAATTAGTCAATCTAATTTAAGGCATTGGCCTTATAGTGGAAGTGCAAAGTCCAAGGGGCAATGGAAAGAGCCATCAGAAAAGGCTTCCGGGGAGAGCAGCAGTGGGCTCCCGGGGGCCTGGGCTGGGTTTCACCTCCTGGAGTTCTGCCCTGTAGAGCAGGCCGAGCACCTTGATGGCAGCCTGCTCTCCTATAGTGTGTCTTTCTATACCCCAGTGCTCACTACAACGTCTGAGTAAATGAAGGTGCTGAATAAATGTTTGTTCAATCAGCAAAGGAAGGAATAAACAGAGTGGAGATGAAAATAAATAAAATCATTCTGGACAAAGGGACTTTGGGGACAAGATTTATAGAGGATCTTGAACAGCAGCCTTTGAAGCTTAAGTTTAATTCTGTAGTCAACATAGATTCTGGGCAAGGGAGTGAGATTGTATTTTTGTTCTCAAAAGAGAATTGTGCCAGCAGCGTGCAGGGTGCCCTGAAAGGAGGAAGGCTCTTGAGTCAGGGAAACCAATTAAGTTATAGTGAGCTTTGCCTCCCCAGATTTCAATGAAATATTTTAGGAATATATAAGGCTGGGGGATAACTTGCAGATCTGGCTTCTTGGCCTGAAGTTTTCCCAGGTTGGGGGTGATGCAATGAATTAGCTCAAGGCCACTGGATCCCTGCCAAGGCTCAATTAGGAAATCGTGCCTGTAGGGTAACCTACATTTTGCGTACTTTTCCAGACTGGAAACTTTGCCAGATGGCCCATGTCAGGAGACTCTGTCGTGCTTTGCAAGGCTGTCCTTAACTCTTTTACCATCCAATGCGAAAGTGGTCTCTGCCAGAAGTGGGCTCTGACATGTCCCTGTAACTGACCCAAGTGGAAGCACAAATGCCAGGGCTTGTGAGGCCACCAGACAATAAGAAGTAAGTGCCACTGGGCCCCTCAGCGCAGCCTTGATAATTAATGACTCAGCATTGTTCAGAGGGATTGTTCAGACTTATCTCCTGCTTCTTTTGCTGTGGTGGAGAAGAGGTTGGACTTTGGAAGCTGTAATTTTAGTTACTATCATCACCTGCCACCCAGTGTCTTCTCTGCACCCTCCCCTAGTCTACACCCCCGTGCTGCCTGTGTCAGCACCTTCTCATATTTTCCTTGAGATGATGCCTAACACTGTGCTAAGAGCAACAGAGAAGACATGGCCCGAGGAACCAGGAGGTGTCCCTACCTCGGGCTAACTCTCCTGGGGAAGATGTAATCTGATAATTCTCGTCCACCTGCTGGTGGCCTTGCAGGTGTAAGCACGCTGCTCATACTGCATCCTGAGTTTCAGACTCAGGCCCCTGAGCGGGGTCAGCGGAGCAACCAAAGGAACCAGAGTGCCTTGTGATGGGTGGCAGGATGCGGCATCCTCAGCCTCGTCCCAAGGGCACCTGATAAGTGTCCATCAAGGCTGTTTGCCACAACAGACAGGTGAGGAGCTTACTAATAAGCATGCTCATTAAGCAGGGTGTTTTGGAATACAAGCTTTCATAATACGATGGTAAAGAGAGTGTCTGGGCCGGGCGCGGTGGCTCATGCCTGTAATTCTAGCACTCTGGGAGGCCAAGGCAGGCGGATCGCTCAAAGTCAGGAGTTCAAAACCAGCCTGAGCAAGAGTGAGACCCTGACTCTATTAAAAATAGAAAGAAATTAATTGGCCAACTAAAAACATATATAGAAAAAATTAGCCAGGCTTGGTGGCGTGTGCCTGTAGTCCCAGCTATTCAGGAGGCTGAGGCAGGAGGATCGCTTGAGCCCAGGAGTTTGAGGTTGCTGTGAGCTAGGCTGACGCCACGGCACTCTAGCACGGGCAATGGAGTGAGACTCTGTCTCAAAAAAAAAGAGTGTCTGAGGAAGCACGGAGGTGTGCTGTTACTGCCAGGGCGGCGGCGTTCTCATCTCTACTCGAGTGCTGCGGTCCCACCAAACCTCCCTTTGCTCTGTCTGTTCCCAGATGCCATTTACAGGTTTGGGGGAGGGCCTTGCAGAGCATTAACTGCCCTTCCCAGCCTACAGGTGACACTATTAGCCCATAGAATAGAGAAAGGAGGAGTGCCACTTGTCCAAAACTTGCAACACTTGCACAGTTCTTATGTTTTGTTGATGTTTTTTGTAAAAAGGTTGTGTCCCATCACAGTGACTTTAGCATGTACAATCACCATCCTGGTTTCCATATTCTCTCCTCAACCCACTGTTGAATTCATGTCCAGCAAGGACACAAGTGACCCTCTTGTCACCAAGGCCAAGACCTCTCTTATTTCTTACTCTGTTCAACATCTTTCGCCTTTCGTGCTGTTGATCCCACACAACTTTACACTCTCTCAGTGAGCAGGACACCATTTCTTTCTCCTAGTTTTCCTCCCACCTCTCTAACTGTGGATCAGCACCTTCTTTGATTCTTGTTCATGTCCTGACTCTTGAGAACTCTGCCCTTGGTTTTCTTTGCATCTGTGTGCACACACGTCGAAGGGATGCGGTGCTCCCACCAGCATTTCCTCCTCGGACAGCTCCCACCCTGTTCTGCTGTCTCCCCCCCCCCCCCCCCCCCCCCCCCCCCCCCCCCCCCCCCGTGAGGCCTTCCTCAACTCCCAAGTCACTACTGTGCACAGCAATTCCCTCCATTTCTCATTTGCTGCACTTACCATACTGCACATCTCCCCTCCTTTTATTTCGAGATATTTCAAACACACATTCACACTACATTTTAACAGTTTGATGACATCCTTGGCGAGAGACACTGTTAGTTGCCACCAATATTCATCCTCTGCTTCTTTGGTAGTAAAAAAAGGTCATCATTTTTAGCTGGGTATGTGGCCACTTGGAACACAGGCTACATTTCCCAGCCTTTCTTGCACTTAGGTATGTCCTTATGACTAAGTCTGGCCAGTGGGATGTACGGGGAAGAGTGTGTGTGTGCATGCGCACACATGCACACTATCTCAAAGGAAGCGTCCTTCAGGGGAGGAGGTTTGACTTTCACCCTCTCCTCCTACTTGCTGGCTGGAGGCAAAAGACACATTGTGATAACGGCCAAGCAACAACACGGGAGGGGTCTGAGTTTCTGATGATGAGAACTGTGACCACCTGTGTCCACACAGCTTCACCGTCAGGGCTGGGATCTGAGACCTCCTGTGTCAACGTGACTCATGACTAGACGCCAGAAATTCTAGTTCAGGAAAATTAGACTGTAACCCAACAACCAGCTTCACTGTTTGATTCAGGTTGCTCCGGGTGACGGGGAGGGAGGGGCCAAGTGCCCTGGCTAGAGTGCCCTGATGACAGCCTAGCTCACAGCAACCTCAAACTCCTGGGCTCAAGCAATCCTCCTGCCTCAGCCTCCCGAGTAGCTGAGACTACAGACACCTGCCACCATGCCCGGCTAATTTTTTCTATATATTTTTAGTTGGCCAATTAATTTGTTTCTATTTTTAGTAGAGACGGGGTCTCACTCTTGCTCAGGCTGGTTGTGAACTCCTGACCTTGAGCGATCTTCCCGCCTCGGCCTCCCAGAGTGCTAGGATTACAGGCGTGAGCCCCTGTGCCTAGTCTGACAAAATTTTTAATTGAACTATAATACACTTAGGAAAAGCTTACACAAATCATAAGTGTATAGCTAATACATTTCTCATTGTCTTTAATCTATAGATTGTCTATAGGTTGGCCCTTCCTATTTTTTCCTTTGTAATTCATTTGATAAAGAATATGTTTGAAAACACAAAAACAAAAAAATTTTTTAAATTAAAAATAAAAAAATTGAAAAAGTTTGTCTTGTAGTGTTTCCCACAGTCTGTCCTTTGCCAACAGTCTCTTAGTGTGCCGTTTGGCATGTTCCTCTGTTCTCTGCTTCCTGGAAATCCGCGGTGCTAGAGCTCATCGGATCAGTACGACTTTGTGGCCAGACCATTTCAAGAGGCGCTGCGGCTTACTCCTGTCAGGAGGCTCACCGTGCCTGGGTTGTCGCTTTTTCAAAGCATCTTTTGCAAGTGGATGTGGTTTCTACCATCGGGCAGAGAGCGAGTGGGGCTGAGTCTAGTGAATGATGGAGATCGAGCTGGAAAGTGACGGCTCGCGTTGAAAACCAAGGTGTGATCAGGTCATGAATGATTTGCCCATGTGGCTGGTCAACTAGCTCTGAAGGAAATTCCAGAACAGGTCCAGAAAGGTTCTGTGCGATGGCAGCATGACACGTACAGCCGCCCAGGGTGACTAATGTCACGGAACAACAGTGACACTGATGCTGAAATGGTATGTTGGTTACAAAGTCAGCTTTGCTGCGTGGGTGGACACGTGAGATGTCCCTTCCAGGTCACCGGCTCCTCCTAGGACTCCTACATGTCCCGTGTACACCCACTTAGGATCTGAAGTCGGAGCTGAACTGCGGCTCCCTGCTGGGATGCGAGAGCCCTCAGCACCCGCCGGGACCCGGGACCGCGCAGGGCAAGCGCGGACCGCTCGCCACAGCCGGAGCTGACAGGGACGCTGCCGGCTGCGCGGCCGCGCTCGCCTCAGCGCCACTGCTCGGCAAGAATGCGGCCGGGCGGCCTGTAGCTTCAGAGCAGACGACAAAAAATGAGGACTAACACAGCGGGAAGTTTCCAAGGTCGGCCGGAGGCGGACCTCGGAGCGGGCGCCCAGCCGCCGGCCCCGCTGTCTGCACGTCCCGCAGACTTCCCCGCGCCCGCCCGCACGCCCGGCGGAAGAGCACTCGGGACACGCAGCCCTCACGGTGCCTCATTCCACCTCCGCCCGCTACTCGCGGAGCCCCGCCCCCGCCTGGCCCCGCCCCGTGACGCAAACCGGGCGGAGCCACGGGACCTCCGGCGAAACCAGCCGAGCGATAGGGCTGGCGTCTTCTTGGAGCTCCTCCCTCGTCCCCGGCCTGGAGCTTGCGCCTGCGCAGCTCGGGCCTGGCCCCGGTTGTCACCCCTCCCCCTCCCTAGCAACCGTCGCCCG
>VBSM01003215.1:678241-688488 GCA_008086735.1 Cheirogaleus medius | reverse complement strand
CCGCCAGCCTGCCCCCTCCCGAGCCCCTCCTTGCGGCGAGCAGAGTTCGGGTCCGGAGCCCGTCCCCGGCCCGCGTCCTCTGGGTCCCCGGCCGGGTCCCCTCGGGAGCAGCCGCGCAGGACCCCTGCGGAGCGGTCCCGAGTGCCCGGCCCCCAGCCCCAGCCTGCCTGGGACGTTTTCCCTGGGTCTGGCCATTGGCTCATTTTAAACACCAATTGTCATGCAATAGAGGCAGCCCGGGTCCCGATGCCACTTGGCCGTTGTTACTCCGGATGCCCGTGTAGGGCGTTTATGTGGACCAGAGCATCGGAAGCCGGCAACTGGCAGGAGTTCAGAAGCTCGTGAATTAGCAGGTTCTTCAGTGTAGTCACTTGGGTTCTGCCAGGCAGTGGAATCCTGAGTGGATATCACAGTTTCTTCAACGAGCATTACGCTGTTTTGCATCCTCTCTTCACCTGTTCGGACCTGGTAATCGTCCTCCTCTTCTCTGGGAGATACCCTAAAATTGATTTTCTCAATTAAGTTTTAAAAAGATGATTAGATTCTCACTGCGCATCAACATTTGTAAGGTTTGCAAAAGCGAAGTAGAACGTGGCCCCAGTGCACTAGGACGCATCGTTCCCAGAATCAAGATTAACGAAAGCTTTAACTTGAGTTTGGAGGAGAACTGAAGACTTTGGCTCCAATTCTCACGATTTTAGAGTTGGAAGTCTTTCAAAATCAAATCCCCGAAAACCTCTTGTTTTACAGAGATGAAACTGCGTCCTAGAGAATTCAGACGGCTTACTTGAGGTCACCCACAGTTTTTCCTTAGCAGTTTTCCCACCGTCAAGTGGTGCTGTTTTCCGCTATAATCTGCTCCTTGTACGAGGTTTGCCACGCATGCCAGAAAGAGTTCCAGACCTCTTTAAATGTAATAATATAGATAGAAATTTTCTGAAATAAAATATATTTTCCTAACTTTTTTTTTTAAACGGCTAGACTGTGGGCTCCTTGAGGATATTCCGTTTTGTACTTTTGAATATCCTCTCACCATATCTAGCATAAAATAACATTCTTAATGATTATCCTCAGCAGGACAGGTAGGCTCCTTGGAATTATTTTTCTTCCTCATGTTTAAATAGGGAAATAAAGAGTCATAGAGGACTCCAAATAAAAGTGTTTTCAGAAAAGTCCCCCTAGGCTGACACTAGAGTGTGATTAGGTACCTCGCAGGAGGATTCCTTGACCTGTGAATTAGGCTTGAATGTTTAATTGACTACTTACAGATATGGAAGCCATTTGAGACTGGGGATTCCAGCGGAGCCTCTAGCCAGAGTACTTGGCATCTCTGCCACCTGAAGATGGGTCTTCAAAGTTGTAGTGTACACAGAAAAAAGGAATTGATGAAAGTTTCCTTTGAAGCTGGCTTTTGAGGAGTATTCCATAATTTGAGATACACTAATATTTTTCCACTTTTATTTTTGTTTCCCCAGAGCTGATGTCTTAATATGTGACCCTTTTTATTTGTCTCCTAGTAGACGTTGTTCAAGAGAAAATGACTTAAGCATTAATTCTATTGGTTATTAGAATAATGGAATCATAATGTTTCCTTGCTGGAAAGGACTCAGGTCATCTAACCCATGCAGAGGAGGGGAATGGAGGCCTCCTCCACCCTTACCCCGTGCTGTTTCTCTCACTCTGCTGGGGCTTTCCTCTCCTTTTCTCATTGTCTTACTACTTCCCCCTGTAAGTATCATCTTCTGATGACCTACTGTGGTCTCTTTCTGTCCTGAGAATGTGGTATGATGTGTCAATTGCACACTTAATTTTTTTCTGTATGGTGGTTATTTACCACATATGTTTATGTTTTGCAGGTGTGAGAGGATTGCTATTGCATTACAATCATGGTGCAGAAATACCAGTCGCCAGTGAGGGTGTATAAACACCCCTTTGAGTTAATTATGGCTGTAAGTACTTTACATTTCAATTTATTCTTTGGATTATTTTTTTTAAGTACAGTATTAGAATTTGATGATCTGTAAACAATGTTTATTGTTTGTTTCCATTGCTTCACTTATACTTATTCTGTTTTCATGCTTATGAATTATATCTAGAGTCTGTAAAATGTTTTTGAAATATGAGCCTCTGAAAATTAAAATCTATATGTTTTTAAAAAAATGCACCTTAGGGTAATGTATGAATTTAAGTTAATTCTCCTTTTGAAAATACAGAAGTGGGATTCTGACTAAATACTTCTTCCTCTGGGCTTTGCTCTTTTTTTCCTTTGTTAAAATAGAAAAGGGATATGGAGTGTGATTTCTTCCTGCTGCTACTTATTTGAAGAGTGCTCTGGTTATGGGTGAACTCACTTTATATAGTCTTAGAACTGATCACTATAGCATGGAATTGTGCTTAACATTGTTCAAATGACTCTGTTGAATGAGTTTTTCCTCCTAATATCAAATCCATGAGTCAAGTTAGAATTCTACAAATGGGGTAACTAAAATCTTAATGTTCTTTATTTACCTGGAGAATTTGGCTGAAAATAGGCATTTTATTAGATGCAAAACAAAAATCTTTTCTGATTACTTTTGTATTACAATAGGGTATTCCTTCTCTTTTGTGTTATTAGGATATAATATGCATACAGGCAAATACATACAGGAAAATGCATCTATCATAAACATACACCTGATGAAAATATGTATGTCAAACTGAACATACTTGTGTTACTAGCACCAATATCAGAACATAAGGAGCCCAGAAAGAAGTCCCACTCATCTCCTCACCCCTTCAGAGTTAGCCACTGTCTGGCCTCTAACACCATAGGTGACTGTTCCCTGCTTATGTTCTTTATATAAATAGAAACTCAGTGTTTTAGCATCTGGCCACTTCTGCTCAGCATCATGTTTGTGAGATTGATCTAGATCAGTTTTGAAAAACAAAACAAAAAGTCAAGTGCTCTCAAGGGAACAATTTAGATTAAGGGAGGTTTTTTTTTTTTTAAATTGGGGTATAATTTACATACAGTAAAATGGTCACATGTCAGATGTACAGTTTGATCAATTTTAATAAAAGAGTCACCTACACCCTGTATCAAAACAGAGAGCATTTGCATCCATTACCCCAGAAAGTTCCCTTGTGCCCCTTCTCTGCCAGGTGTGAGGCTTTTGTTTGTGTTTATGTGTGGGTATTTCTATTAAGTATATTTTAAAAGTTCTGTGTTTTTGTTAAATATATTTAACTGGGACTGTTCAGTATTTTATTGACTTATCAGAAAGGTTGTTTCCTATTTGCATGTTATCTGTGCTATTTTGACTTTTGGTCATATGGAGCAAAGACTCATTCCAGCCAGCTTGAGAGGTGTTTTGTTAGTGGGAACACTTGTGGTGTGATAGGAATTGTACAAAAATTCTGGAATTCCAGCAGGGATGGGCTGAGCAAGAGCCAGGCTTTGGAGAGTGGTTCCTGACAGCTCTGGGCACCTCGGCAGCAGTTGTCCGTGGAGCTTCATTTCACCTCATGGGACTCTGCCTTTCTCTCCCACCACCAGCTGGCTTCTTGGCTAACTCCCAGTTTCCCCAGCCCTGTGGCTTCAGTTCAGGGGCTTTCTTAGCTGGCCAAAAGCCCTTGGCCTCAGTTCAACTTTGTGGCATTTCTTGTTGCATTCTTTCAGTTTCTAAGTGACCAGTTCTTGTCACATTTCCTAGTTCACATTTTTGAGAGAAACTTGATCTGGTTCGTTTTTTCCTCCTGGCCCTAGGATATAGGATATTGGCCAGCCGTGGATCATGTGCCCTGGTGAATTGCCTGACCCTCCTTCAGTTAGCTGGGCTGACAAGAGTCCAGGGAAGGGGGTTTCAGGGGTAGTGGAGGCGGAAAGGCAGCTTTGTCTAAAGCATAGTATCTGTCCCTCTGCCTGGGACTGGGGGGCCTGTGGGCAGCAGGTGAGGTGGGACAGGCACCATGATGGGATGATGCTTTCCAGAACATTCAGTGTGATTTAAAAAGCTTGATGCTACCCTGATAGTTTGAAGCAAAGGTTGGTCTCCTTAGCCAAATGTTAGATTTAATAAAGAGGTGTTTTGATTGTCTTATGTTCAAACTTCCTTATTTCCTTAATGTTGCTATTTTCAAAATTGTGAAGTTCGCCTTGCCAATTTTATGCATGAATTTACAGAAGAACTTGAAATTCAAATTCTGAGCCACCCCCAATCTTTTAAAATTAAGCCATTTTTGGCCAGGCTCGTGGCTCAGGCCTGTAATCCTAGCACTCTGGGAGGCCGAGGCGGGAGGATCACTTGCGTTCAGGAGTTCAAGACCAGCCTAAGCAAGAGCAAGACCTTATCTCTACCAAAAATAGAAAAAATTAGCTGGGCGGCTGAGGCAGGAGGATCGCTTGAGCCCAGGAGTTTGAGGTTGCAATGAGCTACGATGACTGCACTCTACTTGGCGCAATAGAGTGAGACTGTTCTGGGGGAAATAAAGCGCCATTTTTAAATTTTTTTTTTTTGAGGCAGTGATTAATTTTCTTTTTCTTTTCTTTTTTTTTTTTCCTGGCCCCACCAGCTTCAAGAAATTTTCTTTTGAATTGTTAGAGAATATTTTTTAATCTGAAAAGGAAATATGTTACTTATGGTTTTTTTTTCTCCCAAAACTAGAATGTTTATGAAGTTTTTAGTGATTTTTGTAAGGTGTCATTTGCTCCTTTTTTTTTTTTACTGTAATTGTACGGTATAAAATCCTCACTATTTATTTTGCTTTATTTTTTTCTCATTGAGGAAAAACAACAGTATGACAGAGTTAATCTGAAAATATCCTTTCACTTCATCATTCAGAGTGGGGAAAGAGATATCTAGTTAAGGTGAGAACAGAACCATAGCTTCAACTGACATATCTGTGGAAATGTCAAAAAGTGAACGTGCCCCAGTAATCACAGTGCGTGGCAGTGTTGGGAGTGGCTGGGAGGTGGTGGTCCTGCGGACATGGGTAGGTGACCGGAGTCCTCGTTTATATGGGATCAGTTCCTCTGAGGAGAGGAACAGGGAGGAAACAGCACCCACTCAACACCCTTGTTTGTTTTAACCAAGTTATTATTTAGCATTGCCAGGAAATTGTTTAGGTTGAAAGTGCCTGGTATATTTATGTACACGGCAGGGATCAAATATGTTAATTGCATTTTGTTTGATTTAACGAAAATTTACCATTTGTTTTCAAATTCTCATTAACTCATTTGAATTAAAGAATGGTTTTTAAACAATCAAAATGGAAGTTTTTCAACAGGCATTTGCAGCATTTGAGTGGTGTTCTTTGGTTAGGTATGAGCCCAGAATCAGAATGTTAGAGCTTCTGTGAGTTGGAGAAGTCACCTAGCTCAACCCCCATTTTGACAGTGAGGAATCTGAGACTCTGAGGCATTAAAGCTCACATAGTTTAGTGGCAGAAATCTGTTTCTTGAGTTTAGTGTTCTTTTTTTCATACCATGTTTCTCCCTCCCCCTGATAATGTGTATCCTGAAATATTTTATGAAGGTTCTTGTCCATGAAGATGTCTTTAAATTTTCTAGTCTCAGCTGAAAACATTTCCAAGGGCTACTTTGCCTGGCTTGTGGGGAGGAGAAATCAATCAGCGAAGGACACTGCAGTTGCTTGTGCCTTAAAAGACTTACGGTCTCATGCTCGCAGAGTGATGTGACCCCACAGATGAGGAACCTAATTTAATGGCCCCTTAATAAAGGATTTAAAGGAAAAATGAGCGAGGTGAGAGGACACATGGTGTAGCAGGGCAGTGTGCGACAGAAACGGTTAGGTGCCCTTACTGAGAGTCCCATGAGAGGAGGAAGAACTCAAGAGCTCATCTTCTGGACCAGACCTCTGTGGTGACAGCTGCAGGTGAGGCGATGACTTGGTCTCTGGTCTTTTTTCTGCAGAGGACAGCTGTCATTTGGACCTGCTGGAAGGCATAATAGAAGAGGCTCCACTAGGTTCTGTACATCCCAGAAATCATAAGCTTATCCGGTGCCATTTCTGCCCGGGCTTTCCATTATCTTAACAGATGTGGTCACTTGGTTCTTTCCTCTCCACCCCCACACTCAGCCCAGTCTCCCTGTTCTCTCGGTGGTGCTGGCGTTCTCCCGGACCCCTTCTGCTTCTCTGGGCCCTCAGCAGACACGCAGTTCTGTTCCTGTCTCTCCCAGCCACCGCCTTGTTCCAGCCTAAGTCCTTGTTCCTTTGGGTAAGGAAAGGAGAGAGACCAGAGGTTATTTGTTGGTTTCCCTACTTAATGTCTTTTGTGACTTTAGGTCATCCTGCATTCTGCTGCCACACACTTTCTGTTTTGGCAGTCCTCTGTTGAAGGATTTCCTACTATCTGTCCTCTCTCTTCTAACTCCTGTGCTTTTTTCCCTGAGGCCCTTCATGACTGTGTCCTACTCTGCCCATTTAACCTTATTTCATAAATTATGCACACTTTCCAACATGAACTTTAAAAATGGGTTTTTATCTTGTTCCCATGTGCCTGGACATGCAGCGTCTTTTCCGATCCCCCTTTTCTTTTCATACGTCTTTACCTCAGATGTTTGCCTTTCCCCATCTGGCTCTTCGAATCCTGCTCATCTGCGCCCACCCGGCTTCCTGATGCCTCTGGAGATGCCATTCATGTTTCCCTTCCCTCTGACGTGTACTTTCACTTGTGGTTGGAGTTTCTTTTATTCTCAAAGGTTCCTGAGTGGTCTTTTCCAACTATTTTGTGTGTTCCTTCGGGGTGGTGACCTTGTCTGTTCCTTCAAATGTTGGTGCTAAGTATATAGAAAGCTCGCAGATGTATGCGATTAGCTGATTTCTGTTTGTTTACATGAACTTTGAATATGCGGACTTTGTAAATAGGTTTAGTGGAAACTCAGATCTAAAATATATCCCATCCTGTTTTCAGATAAGGGATTTATGTTTTCTCCATGCAACAGAAGTAACATGCTATGATACTTCAATTAAACAGTGCCTCTCTTAGGACCAAAGACCTTTTGTGAGGAAGTTGGCCAATTATTTTTTACTTCTTCATAAGTTATCTAAAACCCTGTTGGCAAACACTGTCAAAGCAGTTTACGTGCTACACTTTTTTTTTTTGAGACAGAGTCTCACTCTGTTGCCCAGGCTAGAGTGAGTGCCGTGGCATCAGCCCAGCTCACAGCAACCTCAAACTCCTGGGCTCAAGCAATCCTTCTGCCTCAGCCTCCCGAGTAGCTGGGACTGCAGGCATGCGCCACCATGCCCGGCTAATTTTTTCTATATATTTTTAGTTGGCCAATTAATTTATTTCTATTTTTAGTAGAGACGGGGTCTCGATCTTGATCAGGCTGGTTTTGAACTCCTGACCTTGAGCGATCCACCCGCCTTGGCCTCCCAGAGTGCTAGGATTACAGGCGTGAGCCACCGTGCCCGGCCCGTGCTGCACTTTTCTAGGTTGGATAACCAAAAAACCCATTTGTAAGTGTACAGTTGTTGATTAAATTGCTCCAACAAAATTTGTTTTTGCTGTCCTCATCCTTTTGCTTTATTTTGTTTGTTTTGTTCTCTGGCTTTTGAAGCGCTTTTCCCTTTCCTCTCAGATGTCTTATTTCTTCCCACTAAGATTAGACTAGGTACATATCCACGACTAGCTCTGTAACCCGGTGACTAGGTCAGGGACCAGTGGAAGGCTGCTGCGAGGCGGTGCTGGAGTGAAACAGACTGCAGGGGGCAAGTGGGTGAGGCAGGGCTTGGTGGTAGCCACGGCCTCCTTCTCCCCTATTCTCATATCCTGCCCTTTTCCCCACCTCCAAATACCAGCGGGCAGAGTCAGTTTCTATGTAAGTAAAGGACTCCACCATGAATGTGTGTATCTCTTTTAGATCAGTAGGCATTTATGTTTAAGCTTTATTTCATCCATTCCAATTTCATATATTAAACAGTTAAGGAGACATGGGGGACCCTGGGATAGACTTGTATGTCTTATTACAGTGTGAGGAGATCCTGCTCTTCCTTAAATCGAGCCTGGTCTTTGTGGAGTGAGGGTGTGGTGTGCAGAAATCCTGAGGTAGAGCACTTTCTGAGGAGGTGTCTTTGGAACAAAAGTCACCCCACGTGCACCTGCTTCCAGATAGCTCCTTTGGTTGGTTGAGGCTGGGGAGCACAGGTCCAGCTTGAGCCCCTCCATGCTTTGCCCTTTCTTGGTCTATGTGGCGGCCAGTGGCCTTCTGAAGCTCCATCCACTCACCCTTCCCTTCCTTGCCTGGAAATATTCTGAGCTGCCATCTCCTTTTCTCTGACTTTGTCTTCTTCCTCTTACTCAAGACCCATGCACATGAGGTCATTAGCATTATTTTAGTTATTATGAAATATTTTCATTCCATCTTTCATCTTCTCAAAGCATGTCCTCTTTCTCTCATTCCTAAATTTCATCCCTGGGCCTTTTCATATTTCTGATTCTTGTTTCCAAGTTTCTGGTAGTTAGGTGTGATACTGAAATACATGTTTTTTGTTAATCAAGGTATTAGATTTTTCAGGCAGCCTAATGTGTATTAGAGTTCATTTTTACTCAAATGAATAAACAATCTACTTTTTGGGTTAGCTGGCTTAAAACTCAACTTTGTTCAGGTCTGAAAGTGGAGGAAAATGTTTTTTTCCCCATGATGTATTAAGTGTCCTGGTCAGTTTTTAGTGGAGGATTGTGCTCTACTCATTTATAAAATTGTTGAATGCCATAGTGTGAATCAGTCTTATTGCATTTAATAAAAGCTGGGGTGTAATTAGTCAGATTTACTTGGTTTTGAAGATGGACAATTATGGCACATGCTACTTTGTACAGAGCCGGACCTTTTCTCTCTTTTCCCTTTTGCTCCCTCCCTCCTGACACAGGATGCATTCTGAATTGTTCTTAATGTGCTAGGGTGAAGGCGCTTATTGTTGCAAAAGGAAAATGTTTCAAGGAGAAATAAATGTGGGCCGTGCATGGCAACTCATGCCTGTAATCCTTGCACTCTGGGAGGCCGAGGCGGGAGGATCGCTTGAGCTCAGGGGTTCGAGATCAGCCTGAGTAAGAGTGAGACCCTGTCTCTAAAAAAAAAATAAAATAAAATGTGGATGGGATTCAGCTCCTTGCCTCTCTGATTTACCTGTTTTTGTAAAAACAAACAAAACTAAAACCTTGTATTTTGGAAAATTTCAAGCATACACAAGTAGAAAATTATACAATAAACGCCAGGTACCTATCACCCGGTTCTGATATTTATTATCAACATCTTGCCAATATTTTTTTCATCTATTCTCCCTACTTCTTTTTTCCTGATGTGTTAAAAGCAGATTTCAGATATTGTTTTTAGTTTTATTTTTTTTTATCTTTTGAGACATAGTCTCACTCTGTTTCCCTGGGCTAGAGTGCCGTGGCGTCAGCCTAGCTCACAGCAACCTCAAACTCCTGGCTCAAGTGATCCTTCTGCCTCAGCCTCCCAAGTTGATGGGACTACAGGCATGTGCCACCATGCCCGGCTAATTTTTTCTCTATATTTTTAGTTGGCCAATTAATTTCTTTCTATTTTTAATAGAGATGGGGTCTCGTTCTTGCTCAGGCTGGTCTCGAACTCCTGACCTCGAGCAATCCGCCCACCTTGGCCTCCCAGAGTGCCAGGATTACAGGCGTGAGCCACTGCACCCGGCCTCAGATATTGTTAATTCATCAATAAATACTTAAGTGTGAATCTCTAACCATTTTTTAAACATAACTACTATGTTATTATCACACCTAACAAAAATGCTAATAATTCCTTGATATCATCTAATACAGAGTCCGTGTTCAGATTTTCTCAATTGTCTAAAAAATGTCTTTTTATAAGTTATTTGGATCCTGTTCAAATAAGACCATTTACGTTTGGTTATTATGTTTCTTAAGACTCCTTTATTCTCTAACATTCTCCGTTTCCTTTCATGCCATTGATTTGTTAGAGAAACTGGGTTATTGGTCCTGTTCAATTACCTTAACCTGTTGCTGATTTAATTGTTCGTTACAGGAGATAGGCACAAGGAAAAGGCACAGACCTTAAATTCAATCAGTTCAGCCACTTTTTAGCAGTTTTGTTTGAACATTTGCTGATAGAGGTTGAAACTAATGGTCAAAACCAGCTGCTCCCCTTTGTTCCCATGATTATTCTAGGTAATTTTGAGTTGCAAATAAGATGCAAAATGCTTTTTCCCAAATTAAACTGGGCCATTCTATTTATAGTTACTTTTTTTTTT